>JAJOZX010005716.1:57500-162500 GCA_023014485.1 Bathynomus jamesi
TGTTGGAAAATGTGTGGCGTGAGTGTGAATACCGTTTAGACATTTTACGTGCCACTAGGGGTACGCATGTGGAAGCTTATTAAGTTCATTAACTATGTATCAAAACTTTGTATGTTTATCTACTTATGATTAAAACTGTGTTTGAATACGAGTATTTATTTAAAAGTTATAGCATGCTTTAATCAGGGTAATCATTTATGGACACCCCTGTACGTATAACTAGTAATAAGCGTTTGAGCATATAAAAAACATAGAATAGTTAACAGTTAATATGCCAAGCTGGCTATTAATGGAATATTGACACGTGTTATCATTCCTTCACGAGGTCGCTTTATGTTACATATAGGATATAGCTATCAGATTATGAATGCTATCATTACATTACATTACATTACACGCAAAAACAATATGGACTTATATTTTTCACTGGCTCTTTTCCAAAATCCGGACCGTTCTTTATATCTAGAAAGTTACATTATTATTATGTGGTTTTGCGTGCTGAGTTCAAAAAAGTTATTCTTTTTTTTTGGAGAAACGAAACAAAAAAGTTACAGCAATTTTTATTTACAATATTAGATCGATACATGTAAATAATGGTAATAAAAATTGCTGTAACTTTTTATTTTTCATTTCTCTAAAAAAAGAATAACTTTTTTGAACTCAGCACGCAAAACCACATAATAATAATGTAACTTTCTAGATATAAAGAACGATCCGGATTTTGGAAAAGATACTTTTTACTTATGTCGTTTGATTATAAATTAAATTTTTGTATAATTTATCACCATTTCCTACTTCCTGCCGATACTACGATTACCCTAAAATATGAGTAAAATACCCTAAAATATCCTTGATTACCCTAGATTTTGTGAAATTCATGTTCGCTCTAAATTTCACCCTAAAGATGGTCCGATTACCCTAAAATGGAGTATTTTACTCTAAAGTGAACCACTGCTGTAGAGGTTCTCATGATGTTGCTATAATAAAACTGCTTTTAAGCCAATCACGGCTTCAAGATCTCTACGATCGGTAAAGGCAATAATGACCCTTCAGCCAATAACAGGGAATCAAACTAGTGATATCATCAATAAAGCTACGTCATGAGAATACAGTGGGCTGATCTTAGTCTCACTTGACAGAATTTAGTCATTGAGCAACCTCTAAATACTATTTTTAAGGCCTATAATTTTGCATGGCTTAATTTTTCAGCAAAAGGCGCCAAATAAAGGCTGAGCTCACTGACATTTCAGAAAAACAATTGTTTTATATCACCTTAATCCAGTGGTGGCGAACCTTTGGCACGCGTGCCCATTTGGGCACGCGATGAAATTTGCCTGGCACCCCTAAGCATAGAAATTGTTATCCAAAAATAAGTATAAAATTATAGATTTAATGTTTATAATTTGGTATAATATATATAAACTTTGGTGGGCACGCGAATTTTTTTATGGTTTACATGGTTCTTTTGGCACGCAACTGTAAAAAGGTTCGCCACCCCTGCCCTAATATATATATATATATATATATATATATATATATATATAGGGCCTATCAGAAGGGGGTTAGGGGGGCCATTTGGCCTGGGCCTCAAGCTTAAGGGGGCCTCAAATTTAGAAACTTTCAGGTTTGAATATAATGTTTTGTAGTGAAAGTAATAATTGGGTTTAGCTATGGGGCCTCAAAAGCTGGAAGTGGCCCGGGCCTCTCTGGACCTCTGAGAGGGCCTATATATATATATATATATATATATAGAGAGAGAGAGAGAGAGAGAGAGAGAGAGAGAGAGAGAGAGAGATGCAAAAAAAAAAATTTTAAATGTCAGTGGGCATATATATATAAGGAGTTCAAAGAATAATAATTCCAGGTTATAAGGTTTATAAGATATGGCAACAAAAGGAGCTACAGAATAAAGGGTATGAAACACTACAAACCAAACAGGTAACACCAAAACCCTAAGTCAGGGATCGTGGAGTAATAATATCATCGGATGCAGAATTCAGAAAACACTAACATTAAAATTATTACAACAGCTAGAAAAATAATGGGAATTATCTGGAAGAGTTTAGTTTTACCCAAAATTGAGTACAGCAATAACTCGAACATCGTCGCTAATGCGTTCCTAGAAAAGGCGACGATATTCAAAACAACGATGTTCAAGGAATGTAACCTATGGGAAATAAGAGGTTCCGTTCTCAGATATTTTTTTTGTGACAAAACCAGGATTTTTGCCTCACAAATACAGAACAAATACATTCGTTTTACCAGCTCAATCACGGGAAAAACATCAATAAGCAACTGTTCAATTCAAACCTTTTATTTAAACACGAAAATTTATAATACGAACGAAAAACTTAAATTGGAAATTATTTTTAAGCAAAACATTTGTCTACTGTTCAATTTAAACCTTTTTTTTTAAACATGAAAAGGGGGAAGGGTGATGCTGCCAGGCGTAAGACGACGAAATAGCAAAACCAAGACGATGATGTTGTAAATCTTAGTCGCGAGTATAGCAACGACGAAAGCGCAAAACGACGATGTTCAAGGTCTTATTACTGTACTGCTCAGTACTCACGAGCCCATATAGAAAACGAGACATTGCAAACATACTGTAGAAGCTATACAAAGGACTTTAAGAGGAAACAAAAGACGATGTCTGCTTGTCTCGACTACAATCCCTGAAACTCTACTCCTGGACAGAAGATGCGTGGTATGCAATAATATACATATTGAAAATACTGGAGGGATGTGTCCCAAACTTTAAAAATTAAATAGACACACACTAGAATGGGGGGAGGCAGATTCTGTACTGTCCTAGCTGAGGTGGGATAGGAGGCCATGGAAAGGGAGATGGGAAATACCCTTAGAATACGTAGCCCTAAACTCTAAAATGCTACCGAAAGAAGTGAGGAACCCCCAGCACACCAACCTGGATAATTTCAAGAACCAGCTAGACAGGTTCTTATGCAAAGTCCCTGACCAGCCATGCGTAGCTGGCTACGAAGGCAGGAAGATAATGAAAACCAACTCTCTCTCTCTCTTCCATCAAACCCGCATATCAGACGGGATGCTGCGGAGGAGTGGATCGCAGGTCGATCCTGAACCGTAGTTTGAAGACATCAAGTAAGACTCGAGTAAGATATATACCAAATAAAGTCTTCAGTATATACTTCTATCATCTACAGCCTGGGTTTTATTAACATTTCAAACTTGTCACAGGGCCCACCTTGCATATATAATATGACATGCAGAGATATCAGAGTTAAAATAAACTTCCAATTTAAATTTTTCATGAAACTCGTGTACTTTTCCCCGGGCTCTTAAAACTTTTAATCCAAATACTCATTTCACTCTACTTTCAACTTCCAATATACTCGTACTTGTTTTGTTAGTCAAACACCCAAAATATTTAAATTCTTTCACACCCTCTAAATTTTCTCCATTCACCACAGTATTACTACTCGTTGACCCTCCTTTTCACTTACTTCCAATAATATTTCACAAACGTTACGAATGTTATGTCAGAAACTCCAAGTCATAGAGGCGGGGCCACCAGCTTGACCTCCGTGTGAAGAGAGACCAACGCACGAAACAACATAAGGTTCATAAGGTAAGGTTCATTAGCGTACATCTGATGAGACAATCTCCACTTCGCTTCATCATACACTTCTCCATATCCATAAATACTATGTACATATTTTTCCTCTTATCATTTAGGTTCAGTCAGTTGTCTCATTGCAAATATTGATTAACACATCCTCTTCCTTCCCTTAAGCCGTCTCGTTCATCTCCAGTCGATGGATCCGTAATCATTCTCGTTCCTTCTAAGAACACTCTTACGAATATTTTTCCATCCGCAGTTACGAGACTTACACCCCTTATAAAACTTACACCCGCTTCTTTCACCCTTAATTTTTTTTATAGTGGTTTAATTACAGCTTTTGTTCAATCACCCGAAATACACCCAATTTTCCACTTTTTTTTTTACATATTTTCCAGTTATTCAATCACCATTCTACCTCCACATTTAATTATTTCACTACCGATCCCACTAATTCCTGTCGACTTTCCTCTTTCAGCTTACATACTGTTCGTTCAACTTCCTCTAATTTCCCAGCTCACTAAACTACTCTCTTTAAACCTCGCGTGCATTTGCTCATCTTGCACTAATACGTTGCTATTCTTATCTTTCATATTACCAGTCGTTCCACCAGACTGACCTTCACGCTTCCTCACTCAGTTTTATCCAGAATGACATTCTCTTTTCCACACACTGCTTATTCACCTTCCTTCCCAAGCCTTCACATACTCTAATTTTACTTCACTTTATCACTCGATTGACACTTTCCTAAGCATTTTTTTTTTTTTTTGTAAAACTCATTATTATATCTTTTTTCATTATTGCTCGATTGAATGTTTAACATTCTAACCCCCCCCCCACCTATCCCTAATGTTATATATATATATATATATATATATATATACACAGGGTGTTCAAAAAGAAACGTAACCCGAAATAAAAAAGGTTTAAGTTACAATGATATATGCATTCTCCAATGGGTTGCGTTTCTTTTGAAATACCTTGTATATAATTTTTCTATAAGTGTGAAATCCTACTATAACATTAGTAAAGCCTGAAGCTTAAAGACCAAATTAAATTAATATAAATATCACTAATCTAATTAACATTTGTATTTCTACATAAAAATTACTGTAATATTGTAATAATTGTAATATTATAATACTTATTTTTATCAATAAAGAAATATCTATCTCTCTATCTATTTATTATGAATCTTATTACTAATAATTAAATAAATGAGTTATCTCGGATAAATGCCGAACGAAACTTAAAAAAATTTCATTTAATAAAACTAATTCAGTTATCATTTATTATAAATGGCGGTTATTTACTGAAAATGGACATTTATTTTCTTATTTGATTTATTCATCCTTGTCTTTTTTTTCTTTTTTTTTTTTTTTTGCTTACCCTGAGAAAAGGTCGCCAGGACAATAGGAACTTCTCGATTCTTCTGTCTTCATTTCAACCTAAAACAATTACCAAAAGAAAAGAAAAGAATTATATATATATATATATATATATATATATATATATATATATGTGTGTGTGTGTGTGTGTGTGTGTGTGTGTGTGTGTACATGGTGACCAAATAGTCTTCATATCGATACAAAGCCATTATTATAACTATTACGAGTATCATAATTTTTCTGTCACTCTGTATAAAGTAAAACCTGTATAATTCGAACTCTGGATAAGCCGGAATCCTCTACGAGTCGGGAAAAAATCTCTTCGGGGGAAAACCTATTTTATTCGAAATTTGTCCGAATTGTACGGGTAAAATCCGAGGTAACCACGTCTACACTCCAGTACCTGTTAGCAACGCGGCAAACCGACGCCATCACGTGACGTGATACCCTCACAAACTACGACTTGTTCATTATTACAGTTTACCTTAATGCTGTAGCTTATTCATATGTGCACTTGTATATAACTTTTTCTTTCAGGGACATTGTTTTATTACACTTTAGTGATTTATGCACTTTAAAATAGGGTCTTTTTACAATACTTTAAATTTCACCTCAATGAGACGGAATTCTCTGTTTCTCGGACTACCCTGCCGTCATCCCAATTAGTCCGAGTTATACACATTTCTCTCTCTTTCTCTTATATATATATATATATATATATATATATATATATATATATATATATATATATATATATATATATATAAAATATAATATAATTTCAGGCAATAAAATTTTGCTTGGACGTTATCAGATTGATTTATCGTATTTGACAGGACATAAATTTGTGGTCGAAATGCACATTTATTCTTGTGTCTGTTCCTATTGTACCCAAAATACCTTTAGAATTTTGAATTATGTGCAACATTACTCCTAAATTTATGTTCTTCAATTGCAAAAACAGTATTTTAATGTTAAGAAATTAAGCTGACACGTTGCTTTAGAGAATTCACTGCTATAATTAGTTATTTTATGTAGACCCCGTCCCCTTTATATATATATACAGGGTGATTCAAAAGTCTAGTTACATAGGGATATACTGTATTATGTAATGATACAGGGGAATAGTCACATCATATGTTCGATATGGCCACCGTTAACGGCAATGCACTTGTGCAGCCAGCTAGGAATATCACATCAATGCACTCCTCCTTCGATAACATCTCATAACTCATTTACCTGCAAAGAAACAGAAAAGCCCTATGTAACCTGACTTTGAATCACCCTGTGTGTGTGTGTGTGTGTGTGGTGTGTGTGTGTGTATATATATATATATATATATATATATATAACTGCAATGACCGCGCAGTATATAAATGAATAGAAACGACATAAGTGTTAAGGAACGTCTCTGCACACGAGGAGGAGAGATAACGAACAATGAAAAATGAGGCGAACCGCCTGGGTTCGATTCCCGGGCGGTTCGCCTCATTTTTCATTGTTCGTTATCTCTCCTCCTCGTGTGCAGAGACGTTCCTTAACACTTATGTCGTTTCTATTCATATACTGATATATATATATATTCAGGGTGGCGCAAAAGTTGCGCATCATAAGAATTTTCAGTGTTGACCATATATTTTTTTTTTTTAGGTAGGGGATGGCTGCGAAATTAACAATAGACGAGAGGGTGAGCTTGGTTTTAACAGGTACAACAAATCGATGAATCGATACAGAATTAAATTCTGTACAGATTCATCGATTTGTTGTACCTGGTATTCTATACATTAAAACCAAGCTCACCCTCTCGTCTCTTGTTAATTTCGCAGCCATCCCCTACCTAAAAGAAAAAAAATAATATATTATAAGCAACACTGAAAATTCCTATGTTGCGCGACCTCCGAATTCTACACCCTCTGACTACGGTTTACATGCCAATCTCAAACTAAATATATCTGCGCTGTTTACCTTTCTCCTAATTCTACTGACTATCCAAAACTCTGACTACCTTACGTCCAAAGTGGAATACATTCTCTCCTACTTTCCTTTTGCTGAAATCTCTATTTCAGGAGACTTCAGTGTTCACTACCACCTTTTGCTTTCCTCCTATTTCTCTAATAGCTCTGATGAACTAGCTTACAACTTCTCTATCCTGAATAACCTAGAGCAGATTGCACAGCACCCGACTCGTATCCCCGATCGCCTTGGAGATAGGCCCAACATTCTGGACTTATTTCTCAACAATCATCCTTCTTCTTACTCTGTTAAACTTTTTCTCCGTTGGCTCCTCCGACCACAATGTTATATTTGTTTCCTATCTTATCATTCCAGTTCGGCCTTTGGATCCTCCCAAGAGCAAGCGCTTTGGTACTTTGGCGCCACTGACTGGGAGGCCCTTAGGCAGTATTTCTGTGATTTCCTATGGAATGATTACCGCTTCCGTGGCCGGGGCCTCTCCGAGTGCGCTGAGCGCATCACGGAGGTGATTCTCTCACACCTGGAGGCGTACATTCTATTCCTACAACTAAACCTTCGTTTAACTTTGCTTGTTCTAAAGTTATCCGTAACACAGAGGAGGCTTTCAGAAGGTACCGTCGCCATTCAACTCCTGACTCTTATTTAGCTTATATTTCTACCCGGAATCGTTCAAAATCTGTTCTTCGACTCGCCAAAAATTCCTTCATACGGCAAAAATGTGAAAACCTATCCAATTTTAATTATTCTTGATCTTTCTGGCATCTAGCCAAGAACCTCTCCAACAACTTTACTTCCTCTTCTTTCTCTGCACTTTTCCATTCCGACGGCTCTGTTGTTATCTCTTCTCCTGATAAAGCTGAACTCTTCGCTCGAAGTTTCGCGTCCAACTCAACCCTGGACAATTCCGGTGCTGTTCCTCCATCTCCTCCTACCTCTGATTTAATTATATCTTAAATTAGAATCTTTTCCAAAGACTTTTTTCTGCCCTATCTGGGCTCAATTCTAGGAAGGTGTACGGTCCTGATGGTGTTCCTCCTGTTGTTCTCAACAACTGTGCTTCTGCGCTGATACCCTGCCAAGGCAAACTCTTTCGTCTTTGCCTTTCATCTGGTACTTTTCCTTCCTGCTAGAAGTTCGCTTTCATTCAGACTGTCCCAAAGAAGGGTGACCGCTCTCAACCCTCCAACTTTCGTCCAATTGCTTTGCTTTCTTGCCTTTCTAAAGTTTTTTAATCTATCTTTAATAGGAAGATTCTTAAACACTTCTCTTCTCGCAATCCTCTTTCAGATCGTCAATATGGGTTCTGCAAGGGACGCTCTGCTGGCGATCTTCTTGCATATCTCTCTGACTCTTGGTCCTCTTCCTTTCGGGATTTCGGTGAAACCTTCGCTATTACGCTAGACATACATATCAAGAGCTTTTGATAGAGTCTGGCATAAATGCTTAATTTCCAAACTGCCCTCCTTCGGTTTCTATCCTTCTATCTGTGCCTTCATCGCTGATTTCCTTTCTGTCCGATCTATATAACTCTGGTTGTAGATGCCAGATGGCCCCTGTTGTCCTCCTAAAGTTATTAATAGTGGTGTTTCTCAGGGTTCTGTCCTGTCATCCACTCTTTTCCTTTTATTTATCAATGATCTATTAAGTCGCATTTCCTGTTGTATCCACTCCTATTCCGATGATTCCACTCTTCACTTCTCCACCCGCTTCACAAAGCGTCCCTCTCAACAGACACTCCATGATTCGCGTAGGACGGCTATTGTACACCTGACCTGATCTTTCTGACATCTCAGACTGGGGCACAGAAAATCTTGTTGCTTTCAATGCCTCAAAAACTCAATTCCCCATCTGTCTACTCATCACAATCTTCCACACATCTATCCCCTTACCTTCAACATTCAACAACACAACTCAATCCTTCCTCTTCTCTTAACATTCTTGGCGTTTCTTTTTCTCATGATCTTTCCTAGAAACATCTGAGAGGTTAGGTGTGCTGTACCGCCTCCGCAGTTTCTTCACCCCCACTCAGCTGCTGTCTCTGTATAGGGGTCTTGTCCGCCCCGGTATGGAGTATGCTTCTCATGTATGGGGTGGCTCAACCCACACAGCCGTACTTGACCGGGTGGAATCAAAAGCTTTTCCGCTCATTAATTCCCCGCCTCTTACTGACTGTCTTCAATCCCTCTCTCTTCGTCGCAATGTTGACTCACTCTCCCTATACTATCGCTATTATGACGGACACTGCTCTTCTGTACTCTCTAACTGTATGCCTTCTTTAAGGAGAGTACGCACAGAGCTGGGCAGTATTTAAATACATTTGTGTATTTAGAACTGTATTTATAAATACATTGTTTTTCATGTATTTAAATATAGTATTTAAATACTTTAATGAGTATTTAAATACAATGTATTTAAATACTCAAAATATAAAAATGTAAATACTTTTACTGGTTTAATAAACGTTCTGTACTAGCACAGTACGACGCGTCGACAGTGTAGTACAGCATGGTTCATGTTTCAACGTGTCAGTTCAATCAGTTGTGTGCCACTCTTAGTCGAAAGCGGTTGATTTCTTTATCGTGTGCGTGTCGTCATGGCTTCAACAAGCAAATCCGGTGAATCAAACAGTGATATATCTGCAGATAACAATTTAAAATGTATTTACAAATGTATTTAAATACAATTGATGTATTTTGTATTAGTATCTAAATACATTCGTAAAATGTATTTAGTATTTAGTATTTAAATACATTTCTCCCATGTATTTAGTATTTAGTATTTAAATACATTCAATGTATTTATTGCCCAGCTCTGAGTACGCAGTACCAGACTTTCGACACATTCTCATTGTTTTTCTGTCCAACTCTCTACTCAACCAGTCATCTCTGGTACAATCTTCCTTAATCCATCTTTCCCTCTGTCTATGACCTTCAAACGCGGAGTGTCCAAGCATCACGAAAACCTTGGACCTTGATTTTGGCTCTCTTCCTCTATGTGGTGGGGGTGTTTTTGCGAGCATTCGCCCTTGGTCTCTTCCTCCTGCATTATATATATATATATATATATATATATATATTACGGCCTTTTTGCGAAATCGGCCTATTTGCAAAAAGGCCAATATGATGGCCTTTTGCAAATGGGCATTACAATGCTGGCCACTTTGGAAAAAGACCAGCATATTGGCCATTTTGCAAAATGACTGGTAATCCTGCCGGCCATTTTGCGTATACCTTTCGAAGCTGTGTCGAACTGGACATTGAATGCCCTGTTAGGTCAACTGAATGCCCGGTTAGGTCAACTGTCCGCCCTTCACGATTGATTAGGTTAAGTCGTGATATTTTTGTTGTTTAACGAAAATATCACAACTTAACCTAACCAATCGTCAAGGGCAGACAGTTGACCTAACCGGGCATTCAATAATTTAAATTTAAATAATTTCAATCGAACTCGATTGAATCTCTTAATTGAAGTTCTGCCTTTTCACAAAATCGCCGGCTGGATAACCAGCCATTTTGCAAAATGGCCAATATGACGGTCTGTTTGCAAAGTGGCCTGGCATTTAATGTCATTATGCAAAATGGCCACTTTCGCATAAAGGCCGTAATATATATATATATATATGCGCCTCGGTGGTGTAGTGGTTAGCGTCGCTGACTACGAATCCATCGGCCCCGGGTTCGAGACCCGACGGCAGCCGGCGCGCAGCAAAACCCAGCTGTTCATCCTTCCACACAATAAAGAAAGTGGTTGGTAGATAAATGGGTACCCTAGGTGGCCTAGTGGTTAAGACGCTGGGCTGCTGATTGGGCGTGGTTCGGATTCCACGTTAAACTGTAGGTCTAAGGTGGAGTGAAAAGCTTGACCTTCGTCAGAATGAACAATTCGGGCGGAAGCTAACCAAAGGTGTGTATATATATATATATGTGTGTGTGTGTGTGTGTGTGTGTGTTTAAGTATGTATTTATGTATGTATTTACCTATTATATTCGTTTAGTCAAAATTGTCAGTATATTTACCTATGGTAGATACTATATATTGTACTACTGTATTATTCACACTATCCATACACTTTTCCTATTTATAGTGCTATTACCTTTAGGTACTGCTTGAGGCAAAAGCGACACAAGGCACTGCCACGTGGACCTGGCTCGAGATAACCTTGTTTTGGTTTCAGTTCGATGCATAACACGTGACCATGGGATGGAGGGAGTTCTGGGCATAAAGAAAAAAAAGTTATATTTATCTATCTGTCTGTCTTTCTGCCTATCTATCTATCTATCTATCTGTCTGTCTATCTACTTTAGTAATATAATCCTTGTAATAAGAAATTAAATTTTTAAGAGTTTTGTATTTTGTTAATCATTCGTGTTGCAATTTGAGATAATTAACAACCAAAGATCGCGGAATTGGAAAGTTGATTGGAATCCCATGGAACCTGATTGGACCATTAATTCTGCACCTTTTGTTTCGCTGAAATCTCGATCGAATTCTTTTCCAAGTTCTTCAGAATTTGTTCCACTTTGAGATTCTTCTTCCCTTTTCGGAGTTCCAGTTGCAGTTTTCGCTACTTCTTCTTCTTCTTCTTCTTCTTTTAATTCTTCTTCTTTTTCTGCTCCTGTTTTGGAGGTACAATGAGTAAAAAGAGTTTCAACTCCACTTTTAGAGGGAGATTCTTTTACTTGTGTCTGAGATTCTTCGTTAAAGGACTGATGAGATGTATTTTGAGATTCATCACTGAAAGACTCTTCAACCGTATTAGGTGACGAAATACTACTACCACTACGGTCACTACTGCTACAACTAGTAACAGTAGTAGTTGCAGTAATAATACCATTCAACTTATTGCAGAAAGGTAACAACGAAGAATGAATAGTTATAACGTCAGAGTTGATCGAAAGATTCAAAATTTTTGGACAAATTTCCAAATTTGATCGTCGAGAGATAAATTCTGTGACCACATTTGGAGTCAAAATTCCGACGCCAAATGAATTGATTATTTTGAAAAGACGTTTCTCTGGAAAAGAAAGAGAGATAAAATGTAATAAATGTCATATAATGTAATCATAAAATCAAATGTTTTAATCTCTTTTTCTACAATTAACAGCAAAAATCAAACGTAAACATCCATACATTACATATGCTTTAAAGTTTAAACAAAAAGGTTTGGCCATACTTTGATGTTTTACGTAGGAAGATTTTTTATATTGCTCCTAAATATTGTTACAAAACAAAGAGTTTCAAGATAGGACTCTTTGCGTTGACTGTATATAAAATTTTATTAAAAGTAGTATAATTTTTTTTTTTTTCAAAACCATCAAATTTCGAACACTTTCGACCACATGTTGAAAATTTGAAGTTTAGGGATTAAAAAGGATGGGAAAACGGATGTAAAGGTTAAGTACTGTGAATTCAGGTCAGATTATATTAGAATGCATTGGGTTAGGTTAGGTTAAATTAGGTTAGGATAACGTGAAATGTTAACTTTTCATTAATAAAAAAAATTTAAATCGTCTATCATTTACACACCACGCATACTAATGCCGACAATACTGCATGGTGTATTACTATAGCAATTACATGTGTGTGTGTGTGTGTTTCCTAGCTGCCTTACAAAACCGCGACAATTCTTAATATGCACACCGGACTTATCGCCAAACGATTGTGCCGATAACCGCATTACCCGTGTCGTCATAGTTTCAGAATTAATTTTTATTGAAAAACAAAGAGTTATAATGAAGGTTATGTTAGATTAATCTAATTAGGTCGTTTAGATTAGATGTTGCCATCCACAGTTAAAAATGTGAAAATGTCGCGGTTTCGTAAGGTAACCAAAACATAGTGTGTGTTTACATTCAATCCTGTTTCCTGGGTGTAGCGCAATATGTAGAGGGACGACACTTTCCAACACTTGATACACCCGGGTTTGGTCCCCTACTGAAGGGAAAACTAAATTAAAAATACACGAAATTAATTGTTTTCTAAATATCAATGACGTTACATTGTACAAAATAGAGCAAGCTGAGAAATACTTTGAAGCCGCATATATATATATATGAGAGAGAGAGAGAGAGAGAGAGAGAGAGAGAGAGAGAGAGAGAGAGAGAGAGAGAGAGGCCTTAAAATGAATAATGTATGAAACTGTCTGGCTTCAAAGGCGATATCATGTCGTTATTCAATTATAATTTTTAATAAAAAAACACAGAAACGTGCTTTTTCCTACATCCAAATTTTGTATACCAGTTAACACTTCGTTCATTTTAGTATTCTTCCACACACACACACACACGTGACTCGACTAAACCGTGACTTTTTCAATTGTAGATGGCGACATTTAACTAAATCTCTGTCGCCTAATTAAATTAATCTTACCTAATTTAGCCTAACGTACCAAATTATGACGACACTTAATGTCGCTATCCGCGGGTGTCATGGTTTCGTAAGGTAGCCAAGAAAACACACGCACATACACACGCGCGCAATTGCTAGAGCAGTACATCCTGCAGTGTTGTTGCGGCATTGCAGCTTTCTTCGAGAATTTTATACCGATGAACGAGAAGAATAATGTATAAAGGTATATAGGCTGGATTAGGTTAGGGTGAGTTAGGCCAGGTTAAGGTTAGATTAGGTTACAGGTTAGGTTAGAACGAGTATAAATTATGCAACAATTATAAATTTTGCGCGATTTCGAATCAGCACGATTGTTACATTGCTATTCGGTAGTATGCAGTACGAGTATAACTGTGATTGATACTGGTAAATTTGCGTTCCCTTCGGGAGGATAGACAAACTTGCGGTGCATCTTGCTCCTGAAGAATCATGCACCAGGACTGATAATAACTGTAGGTTTCTGCAATACAAACTAACGAAAGTTGCGAGAAATTGAATACAGATAGGGATGTTCTTTGACTATATGCTAAAACGGACCGTTGTTGCTTTCAGTGGTGATGAACCACGTACGGAAACCTCGTCAGTACTTTGACCCTCTATTTGCTTGGCAATACTGCTGCGAGCTGCTCGTACCCTGAAATGGGCGGAATGATGCTCTATGTGAAAAGATGTTTACCTCTTCATGATTTCATTTAAACTATGAATGCATCGATTAATAATATATATATATATATATATATATATATATATATATATATATATGTTGTGTTAGCTTCTACCCCGTCGTAGTGTGGTGGTAGCGCTCGCGACTCCTACTCAAAAGATCCCGGATTCAAGTCCTGCTGGGGTAATTTTGTATTATACAAAAACCACGTGTTGCTCATGCGTGTTATTCCACATAAATATGTATATAAAATGTTTTCCCCTTTATCTTTAGGGGTAGTTGTTCCCCACTAACCGTCTCTGAGGGGCTTTATCCGTTCCATGACTTTTTCCAGCAAGCAAGGATCAACAGATACCAGCCGTGCCTCGTCGACCAGCAATGGCCCGGCGAGCGGCCTGGCAACGTCATTAATGAAGCTTAAATCGTCGGTCACTTGGAGCATGAAATCCTCCCGGCGGATCCTGTCTTCGCGGGGGAACTTTCTGAAGCGGAGAACGCAGTCCTGTAGTGGGGAAAAAAAAGAGGGGTTTGAGTGGGGTATGAATTGCGGGGAGATTAAGGTTTGTTATTACTGCATGCGAGGGGATTGAGAGTAAGAAGAGACGGTTTCCCCTCCACTAACTCATCAAATAACCCGACGCTTTCTATCCAAACCCTCCCTGACTCCAAGGTTAGCATGTATGCCAAACCGTCATTAAGTAAATTGTCAAATGAAAATTGTCTACACAAAGAGGGGAGAAAAATCACTTGGAGGAAAGAGAGCAGAGGGGTAAAAAAATGTTCAATCTGAGGGGAAAATATTGCGTTGGTTGAAGGAAAAAGTTAATTTTTTTCCCTTTAAACATAAAGGGAGAAATTTCAAGCGTATAAAAGCGAACTTTGGACCATTATATATATATATATATATATATATATATATATATATATATACATACACACACACACACAGGAGTGAAGGTAAAAGTAATGAAAAGAATTCTAAAAATATAAAAGAAAATTAATTTATGAAGCTATATTGAAGTCAGAAGCATAAATAGGTAAAAGCGAAATTGCGTAGCTAACTTCCTCTCTTTACTCTCGCAAAATAAGCTTTTATATGTATATAAAGGGTGTCCCAGAAGCCCTGCCCCCGAAGGCTAATGTCATGCGGTACATTATTGGGCAGGACTCTTTGGGACACCCTGTATATGGTGTTTATTTAAAAGACTGACTAACGTTCAAACGTTAAAAACTTTTGTATACTATTAAAATATTACTATTTATTTTTAACTGCAAAACAATACAATGATTTTTTAAATCGATTTTTAAATTAATTTGTTTATCAAAAGGTCTTTTTTTTATTTTTGTAAATTTCAAAGTGCGGTTATTGTATTATTTCACCGCAATTATTTCCTTTTCATCATTTTGGGAAGCTTAAGAATCGTTTTTTTTTCACCCCATATAAATGGATAAATAGATAAATGAACAAATAATAAAATAGATAAATGCGTCATTTAATTTTTCTACACAAGGTCATTATGTCAATCGCAAAGAGAGAGAGAGAGAGAGAGAGAGAGAGAGAGAGAGATTAAAATTATTGACTTAGCAAACTGCGCTATTTATGTTAAATTTAATATTCTCCTGTATATTATTCACCTGCACACATACGTACATAGTCTGTCCTTCCATTTCTATATTACTTACATACAGACATCCGTACGTAGATACACGTACATATCCCATTTCCCAAACTGTGGTACGCGTACCACCGATGAGGGTACGCCGAGCTCTTTTAGGTGTGCTTTCCACTTTGCCGCCCAAGTAGATTTCAAATTATTTAACGATAATGTACAAGGCCAAAATCAAGATTTTAATTCAGTACAAATGGCGATGAATATCATTAGAATAAATACAACTCTTTACATAAAGCTGAAAATTCAAGTCCCCCTCCCTATGGTTTTGATTAGGTAGTACGTGCGTCCCTTCCATCCTTCTTAATGGTGGCAAAAAGTGGTACGCCCACCTAAAAACGTTGGGAACCCATGCTCTATTATATATACACAGTATATATATATATATATAATATATATATATAGTTATTTAATGGCAACAGGAAAATGAAACGAGTATTGTACTAACGTTTCGATGCACTTTAGGCATCATCTTCAAGCCATAACTTCATCAAACATACTATAATTTTAAAAATAATGACATGACCCCACTGAAACGCTGGTACATCTCTGCTTCATATATATAACCTTTGGTTAGCTTCCGCCCGAATTGTTCATTCTGACGAAGGTCAAGCTTTTCACTCCACCTTAGACCTACAGTTTAACGTGGAATCCGAACCACGCCCCATCAGCGGCCCAGCGTCTTAACCACTAGGCCACCTAGGGTACCCATTTATCTATCAACCACTTTCTTTATTGTGTGGAAGGATGAACAGCTGGGTTTTGCTGCGCGCCCGCTGCCTTCGGGTCTCGAACCCGGGGCCGATGGATTCGTAGTCAGCGACGCTAACCACTACACCACCGAGGCACTATATATATATATATATATATATATATATATATATAACCTTGTCGTAGATTGTAAAGGTTAAATTGGCTTAGAATTTAAATCAGATCACTTCAAGACATCATTTCAAGGCAAATTTTGATGAAGATTGATGTATCCTAATGTACGAGATCTCATTTCACATGCAGGTGACCTTATCAGATAATAAATTATTCAAATGATGTAGAAGGAATAAAACACCCCATGATAAGTGTCGAAAAGCCGTAACGTCGTTTATTATTAAGAAATGAATAATATTTAATACGGTTACGGCACTTTTCATACACAGTATTTTAAAATCCATTATTTCCCACTCACTATTATTCTGAGTCTCCCTTTCGCTGTTCCCGAGCGAGGAGGCAAAAAATGAGAAATTCGCATTTGAGAAATAATGTTATTCCCATTTACATTCGGGGTAAAGGCCCCAAATGAGAATCGCTAATATTTCGTAACCTAATTTAACAGTAGCCTAACCTAATCTAACCTAACCTGGACCAAAGTGGGAAAGCCGTGGAATGAAATGGGAATCACATTGAGAAGGATCATACCTATTTTTATTAGCAATTCCGAGTTTATAAAATCGTTTTCAAAATGGCTGCACTGCGGGCATTGAAATATTCTTAAGAGATTTCATCATTTCACTCTATTTTACGCAACGGGAAAAATATTTTACGTAGCTTCATAATGCAATTTTTTATGGCTTAGTTGTGGCGTAACAAAAGCGTTCTTACGTTAAGTTATGGTGTAATTACTATGACTTCATTTGGGGAAGCCTTTGAGAATTAGTTAAATAAGGAAGACTATACTCGCAATTCGCTTAGTTTCTGAGTATTAAACAGCTTTGTTTCAGTATTTGTGGAGATTTGATGAATATTAAAAATTAATATAATAATATTATATTTCTTTAATACGTAATTATTTATGAAATAAATAAATAAAATAATAAATAAACGAAGATCCTCTATTTAAAACAGATATAATATAAATAATTTTAAACTTATATATATATATGAAAATTATTTCACGAAAGTAACACGTGAAAAATATTTATGATGAAAAAACCACGAAGGAAAGGAAACAGAATGGTGCTCAAGCGCTTTCGTTCCTGAGGATGTCATTAGACGAAAGCGCTTGAGCACCATTCTGTGTTTCCTTTCCTTCGTGGTTTTATTCATCATATATATATATATAACTACTTTGATCGTATAATAGAAATTTCGGATCACCTGATATATCAGGGCCCCCAGCCTTCGTTAGTTAGCCTTATAAGGTTAACTACCGAAAATATCACGACATAACCTAACCAATCGTTAGGTCAACTGTACGTCCTTGACGATTGGTTAAGTTAAGTCGTGAATATTTCGTTAGTTAGCCTTATACGGCTAACTAAAGAAGGCCGGGACCCTGATCTTCAGGTGATCCGAAATTTTTTCTTAACTCCACTAAAATCTACTTAAAAGTAGATAAAATTCTATTTAAATATACGTTCTACACTAAATTTGAACTTACAGAATCTGATAGAGCGAAGACAATGTGTTCGTTTCCTTCTCCAACAAATCGAAGCTCCTCTCCTGACTTCAGCTTCAGCGGAGTCGCTTGCATGGTTTCGAACGAAGGATTCGTGAAGCTCATATCATAAATTCACCTGTAACATTAGGTAACTCATTATTTAGATTATTATTAAGATTATTATCTATTTAGCAGATTACCTTAGTGACAATGGTAATCCCACTACTGATGAAAGTAAAGCTGATAAATATATATATTATATATAACAGTTGGATTTTTATGTTTTGCGAAACTATTTCTTCCCGAATTCGTCCATTCTCACTTCAGTATTGATACAAGAATTAGAAATATCGAAGTGAGAATCTTAAAGAGAGAAATTCTAAAAGTGATTAATTCCGATTCCCACTGCGGGATATCTCACTTTATTAGATATATTTATTTTTTTTATAGAATTTACTCCTCGAACCCGAAATTACGTCACAATCCTCTCTTCATTTTAATCAGGATATGCTTTTCCCCAAGTTTCGAATTCCCACTTTGAGCATTCCAACTTTCGGACCACGAATGGGAATGGGAACGATTTGGGAAATAATTTTGTGGAAAAAAAAAAAAAAAAAAAAGTTATAATAAAATAATTCTACGGGGAAACATTACTAAATTTCAGTAATCAAGATTACTTGATTAAAAAATCATTTATTGTATTTTCAGTTACTACTATATTACTACTACTAATAATAAATAATAATAATAATAATAACAACAATAACAATGGCCTAACTGTTAAATAATGTTCATGTTAAAATCATGGGGGGGGTAACAAAATATTCGCGACCAATCATTGAATAGCCGTTATTATGAGTTAGATTAAGTGTGTGTAGGGTGTGTTAAGTTAGTTTTGTAGAGGGTGGATGGACTGTTCCGTCATCCAAATGGGTATAGAATCTATATCCATTTTGTATAGGTCCAAAAAAACATATCCTCCGTATTATCTTGAATACAGAAGGTTGACAAAAGTAAATAGACACCTTTGTTTAAATCCATAACTGCCGCGCACTTTTGCATATGCAAATTTTAATCCCCACCAGAATGAACAATTCGGGCAGAAGCAAAACTATAGTAACATGTATATATATATATATATATGGGATGACTTTCACAATTTAACACTAACATAAATGAATGATGCACACCCACACGGGAAAAAAGGAAGATTATTCGAAGGCTTTTCGTGTATTCAACAGTACACCTCGTCAAGGAATGAAGGGAGAGGGCAAGAATTAGAATATATATATATATATATATATATATATATATATATATATATATACACAACGTAAACAAAATAGTTTGGAGGGATTAACTAAAGGTTAACAGGTACTGATTAAGGGAAAAGGTATTTTAAGAAGATATGGTCAATTTTGTCCAAACAACATAGCATAAAACTTATCTTGGAACTGAAATTGAGTTGAGCTTTGCGTCAAAGGTTATAAATTTCAGTTTCAAAGATAAGTTTTATGGTATATCGTCTGGATTGGCAATGGGGAATTCCCTCTGATCCGCGTTACTTAATTTATAATTGTTTTTTTTTTAAAGTAGAATTTTGTCTCTATTGCAAACTTCAACAATGTTTGGTGCCAGTATATAAATGATGTTTTACGCCTTTGGCCTCACTTTGGATGCTGATGAATTCCTTGATAAGCCCTCGATGGGCCGAAGTGGCCCCTAGTGTGCCCACTATAAAAATTTCATATGTTCTTATGTTCCTTGTGGTTCGGAACCCACGTAAAATTGTAGGTCCTCTCCGCCACCACGGAGGACACGCACAATACACAATTACGAACACAGTTAGGTAGACCAGCCATGAGTGGATCCTAGGGTCTTTGTTGGTCTGAAACATTATAATAATTTAGTTCCGTCTAGAATATTTGTCGTTGAAAAGGAAAATGAAAAAATTCATATCATTTCTTGATAAAAAAAAAAAATAAATAAAAAAAATCGAAGTTTTCCTCACGGCTTCTAAATACTAACTCGTATGCTCATTTTCATTCTCATTATTTATCACCCCTCGATAAAATCTTTTAATCTTTCTTCCTTTAATGTTTCTCAGAGCATTAATTGTTGTTAGTCCTGAATTTTTAGATTCTGAGTTCTTCACTATGATGGACATTGGCATTAAACTTCGTAATCCTGTTCCATTTCTAGAAACTTGCTTAAGCAAAGCTAAAAATAGGCGTTATAATAGGGTAAGCTCGTAGTTTAACGTCGCAAATTAGGTAGGTGTACTTTTAAGTTGTATTTAAACGTCGCGAGTTAATTTTGTTTTATTTTTGTTGTAGAAGTCATTTTAAACATGGCAAGTTAGGTTAGGTGTACTGCCATGTTTTAAACGACCTCTACAATAAAAATAAAATTAATTTGCGACGTTAAACTACAAGATTACCTTATAATAATGTAGTTCACGAAGAATTTGACCCTAAAAATATCCTCAGCCTACCTTACCATGAAAATTTTAAACACCTTCCAACTTTACTTAAACAATCGAAATTAACGTATAGTTTTTAATTATAAAAATACTATTCAATTTTGTTTAATAAAAAAACAGTTGAGATATTGCAGTTGGTTGTGTCTATTCTATCAGATACAAACAAAGCGACTCAGTTTATAGAGGTGAAACGGAAATAACTTAACTGTCAGAGTAAAATGGCATAAATATGCTTGTAGAACCGCCAATAATTCTAATGCATTGTTTAATCCTGTTTAAATATAATCATAATATTAAATGGAAAAGTTCTAAAATTCTATTAAAAAATAGAGACATAGCTGAAAGGAACATTTTAGAATGTAGGCCCTACATTTATATTTTTGTTTTAGGTAAGAAGGAGGGGGCCAAGGGCGATTACGCGCAAAAGTGCCCCCCCCACCAAACATACGAACAGAAGAAGAAGAGAGCCAAAATCAAGGTCCAGAATTTTCGAGATGCTTGAACACTCTGTCTTTAAAAGATTGGAGGTCATAGACGGGGGAAAAGATGGATTGAGGAAGATTGTTCCAGAGTTGACCGGTTGAGTAGATGAAAGATTGAAAATATCGATTAATCCTCGCGTTAGAGAGTTGGACAGAAAAGGAATGAGAAAGTGTCGAAAGCCTGGTGCTGCGTGCTCTCCTTAAAGGAGCCATGCAGTTAGAGAGCTCGGAAGAGCAATGTCCGTGATAATGGCGATAGTATAGAGAGAGTGAGGCAACATTGCGACGAAGAGAGAGGGATTGAAGACAGTCAATAAGAGGAGGGGAATTAATGAGACGAAAAGCCTTCGATTCCACACGGTCAAGTAGAGCTGTGTAGGTTGAACCACCCCATACACGAGAAGCGTACTCCATACAGGCGGACAAGACCCCTGTACAGAGGCAGCAACTGAGTTGGGGTGAAGAAACTGCGGAGGTGGTACAGCACACCAAACCTCTTAGAAGCTGCTTTAGAAAGAGAGTGTATGTGATCTTTCCAGGAAAGATCACGAGAAAAGGAAACGCCAAGAATGTTAAGGGAAGAAGAAGGATTGAGTTGCGTGTTGTTGAAGATTGTGACGAGTAGACAGATGGAGGAATGGAGTTTTTGAGGCATTGAAATCCATACGGTTTTCTCTGCCCCAATCAGAGTTGGAAGAAAGATTAGAGGTCAGGTGTTCCATAGCCGTCACACGCTAATCATGGAGTGACTGTTTGGGAAGCGGGTGGAGAAGTGAAGAGTGGAATCATCGGCATAGGAGTGAATATGATAGGAAATGTGACTTAAAAGAGCATTGACAAATAAAAGGAAAAGAGTGGGTGACAGCACAAAACCCTGAGGAACACCACTGTTAATAGCTTTAGGAGAAGAACAGGGGCCATCTACAACCAGAGTTATATAGATCGGACAGAAAGGAAATCAGCGATGAAGGCACAGACAGAAGGATAGAAACCGAAGGGGGGCAGTTTGGAAATTAAGCATTTATGCCAGATTCTATCAAAAGCTTTTGATATGTATGTCTAGCGCAAAAGAAAAAGTTTCACCGAAATCCCGAAGGGAGGATGACCAAGAGTCAGAGAGATATGCAAGAAGATCGCTAGTAGAGCGTCCCTTGCGGAACCCAGATTGACGATCTGAAAGAAGATTGTGAGAAGAAAGTGTTTAAGAATCTTCTTCTTGAGGATAGATTCAAGAACTTTAGAAAGGTAAGAAAGCAAAGCAATTGGACGAAAGTTAGAGGGTTGAGAGCGGTTACCCTTCTTTGGGACAGTCTGAATGAAAGCGAACTTCCAGCAGGAGAGAAAAGTACCAGATGAAAGGCAAAGACGAAATAGTTTGCCTTGGCAGGGTGTCAGCACCGAAGCACAGTTCTTAAGAACAACAGGAGGAACATCATCAGGACCTTCCGCCTTCCTAGAAGTGAGCCTAGATAGAGCAGAACGAACATCTTTGAAAGAGATTCTAATTTCAGATTTAATAAAGTCAGAGGGAGGAGATGGAGGAACAGCACAAGAATCGTCCACGGTTGAGTTTGAGGCGAAGGTTTGAGCGAAGATTTCAGCTTTGTCATGAGAAGAGACAGCAACTGAGCTGTCGCAATGGAAAAGAGGAAGTAAAGTTGTGAGAGAGGTTCTTAGCTAGATGCCAGAAAGAGCAAGAAGAATTAGAATTGGATAGGGTTACATATTTTTGTCGGATAAAGGAATGTTTGGCGAGTCGAAGAACAGATTTTGCACGATTCCTGGCAGTAATATAAGCTGAGTGAGAGTCAGGAAGAGTTGGATGGCGACGTTATTTTGAAAGCCTCCTCTCTGTTGCGGATAGCATTAGAACAAGTAAAGTTGAACCAAGTTTTTTTTTTTTTTGCACGAGTTGTAGGAATAGAATATGAAATGTACGCCTCCATGCCCGAGAGAATCACCCCCGTGATGCGTTCAGCACACTTGGAAGGTCCCCGGCCACAGAAGCAATAATCATTATGGGAAATCACAGCATTATTGCCTACGGACCTCCCAATCAGCGGCGTCAAAGTGCCAAAGGTGCCTCTTCTTGGGAGGATCCAAAGGTCGAATTGGTGCAGTAGGACAGGAAACAGATATAAGATTGTGGTTGGAGCAGCCAAACGGAGAAAAAAAGTTTGAGAGAGTAAGAAGAAGGATGAGAGGTGAAAAATAAGTTCAGAATGTTGGGCCTATCTCCAAGGCGATCAGGGATATGAGGAGGGTGCTGTACAAGCTGCTCTAGGTCATTTCGGAGGGAAAAATTGTAAGCTAGTTCACCAGGGCTGTTAGTGAAATGGGAGGAAAGCTAAAGGTGAACACTGAAATCTCCTAAAATGGAGATTTCAGCAAAAGGAGAATGGAAGAGAATGTATTTCACTTTGGAAGTGAGATTGTCAAAGAATTTGGGATAGTCAGTAGAAGTAGGAGAAAGGTAAACAGCGCAGATATATTTAGTTTGAGATTGGCATGTAAGCCGAAGCCAGAGGGTATAGAATTCAGAGGATTCGAGTTCGGGAATATATGAACAAGTTAGGTCATGCGTACATATACGCAACATCCACCTTTGAAGTGAAATTGAGTATAGAGAAAGTAAGAGTACAGAAAAGGGGTTGCTGTCAGTCGTCCCAGACACTGAGTTTTAGCAAGAAAGAGAAGATAAGGTGTAGGAGAAGAAGAGGTGGTGTTCAACAGATTGATAATTTGACAAAAGGCAGACAAAATTGCAGAAGTTTATGAAAAGTGAATCAGGCAGAGGCCCAGAATATCTCCAATATATTGTGTAAATAATTTTAATAATAGCTCAATTAGCTCACGCTCTCATGACCTCTCGGTCAGTCGCCCAGCGTCTTAACCACTAGGCTACCCAGGGTACTCATCTATCTACCAACCAATGTTTTTCTTTCTCTATGGAAGGCTGAACAGGCGGCGTGTGGTGAGCGTCGCCCGTTCTCGCCAGAAACCTAACCCGGGACCGGTAGGTTCATAGTCAACGACATAGTAATTACACAAAAAGTAAAACGCATACATGAAGAGATATTTTAAATATATTCCGCGTTTTTCCATTACTGATACATTACTGTACATCAATAATAATAATAGCTACATACAAACACGATAACAAGCAATTTACAAACGAAATATAAATTCCTTAAATTTAACAAAAAAAAAATTTAAATTCCAAATTAAAAACTTGGAACAAAAACGATGCAAAATATTTAAAATATTAACAGTGAAACACGGTATGACCTTCCACATTACTCCAATTTTCTAAATTTTAAGCCATGACTAAAACAAGTTAAAAGAAATATAATAAAATTGGGACAGTCTGGAACTGTTCCAGTAAAACTGAAAAATGTATGAAAAAATTTATGAAGTCGGTAAAATAGTTTAAAAGTTAAATGTGTTATATGATTATTACGAGAGAGAGAGAGAGAGAGAGAGAGAATTTTATTAATAATATACTGGTTACGTTGTTATATCGTACGCAATTCTCTCTCTCTCTCTCTCTCTCTCTCGATTCTACTCTGATTTTATTTAAATTTCATGAAATTAAATCTTAAAAGTTCTTAAAATTACTTAAGCCAGTTTTTATCATAAAAAGTATATATATACCCAGGGCCGGATCTAGAAGTTGCGAGGCCCTAGGCAGATCTAGAAATTGCGAGGCCCTAGGCCTATATATATGAAAATATGGACTTAATTATCGGTACTATACCAGCAATATTAGAATCCCGCATAGACAGAACTATGCCAGCACTTAAAAATTAAACCAAATCAAAATAATCACGCATGGAAATTGTATAAGAAATATAAATAAACCATACAAATAAGTATAAATTATAATATGAATCAAGATTTGTATCGAAAATATAAGACAATGATTTCTAAGATTTATATAATATTATAGGTAATGACTTTCCATAGTATACAAACGTTTTTCATATGTGATGTATAAGAGATGTTGACATTTCATTTTTCATAATAGTGAACGATCGACTTATCAGGCTAAATATTAATGCTTTATATATTTGGTTCAGATGCTCCTTGAATATTACAGCAATGCTTTTCTACTTTTCTTCGAGCTAAACTCTTCAATTAATTGAGAATAATCTAATGAATTTGTTATATCGTTTTCTATTGATAACATAGCTAATGATTGCAATCTCGCTTGAGACATGGTGGAACGCAAATATGTTTTAATAAGTTTGAGACGCGAGAAACTTCTTTCAGCCGAAGCAACAGTAACTGGGATGGTTAATACTATTCGAAGTGCAACATAAACATTAGGATAAATCTCACTTAGTTGTTTTTGCACTATAAAAACAAGGGCATTTCCGAGATCTGTTTTCTCAGGTATAAACCTGCAAAGTACTTTAAGTTCTTCATAGAGTTCTAAATCATTAATATCACTTGAACAGAACGCGCAAAACGGCTTGAGCGAGGCCCCCTTTGGCGCGAGGCCCTAGGCGATCGCTTAGTTCGCCTATAGCTAAATCCGGGCCTGTATATACCTATATAAGCTGAAAGCTAAGAACGCATATAATCATACGTATAATGCCTATTTATATATCTACAATAATAAATATAACCTAACTTAACATAACATAATATAAACAATGAAAGTGACCATTGTAACTAATGCTATATGCATTCTTAGCTTTCAGTCTATTGCCTAGGCATTATCTTAATGCCTGATTTAGCTTATTGCCGCTAATATATACAGGGCGTCCCAAAAAAATGTATACACACTTTAACAGCTGATAGCTCAATTGATGTTTCTTTCTTTCCAAGTTAAACCCATTAGAATTAATAATGGCAGTCAGACTAAGCTTTGAACAAAGGAAATTCATTCTAAAATGCTACTGGAAGTGTGAAAACGCAGTTGAAGTGCAAAGACAGTTTAGGAGGGAGTTTCAAACAGATCCACCAACGCGACTTACCATCACTCGAATTAGAGATAAGTTTGAAGCCGATGGAACTGTTCAGAATGTCCACAAGAAGCGTTCCGGAAGACCACGGACATCGACAAGCCCCACAAAGCAAGAAAGAGTACTGGAAACGTATCACCAAAATCCAAGAAAATCTGTGCGGCAAGCGAGTCGTGAGGTAGGAATTTCAGAATCGTCTGTCCAACGCATTTTGAAGCGCTGTCAATGGAAAAGTTACATTCCAAGATTAGTCCATGCTATTAATGAAGATGATCCGGACCGAAGAGTGGAGTATTGCGAGCAGTGGCGGTCCTAGCTTACATGACGCCCTGGGCGAACCTCACCTTCAGCGCCCCCCCCCCTGTTCGCCAACACACACACATTCGAATCCCCCCAAAATAAAGGACAGACATAACTCTTTCACAAAATAACTTTTTATTGGACTAATTGTTGGAACTTCAGAACCAAAACAAAGACTCAAATTTCTGAATTTTACAAATCCTTCATCACGTAAATAGAATAACTCACTTAAGATAATGTAATTATGATACTATGAACAGGAAAAATACAAATTAAATTGCACAACTGCCATAAATAAACTAGAGAATCAAATTTCTAAATTGTACAAATGCTCTATCACATAAATAGAATAAGACACTTAAGAGAAGGTAATTATTATGCTACACTTTGAACAAGAAACAAATAAATTGCACCACAGCACAACTGCCATCTAAAGCCTGACTCTTCTTACCTTCCTTGATGCAAAGTCATGAATTAAATCATCATATGAAATCTGCTCAGCAATTGTATGATTTATACTGATGATGGCCAGACCGGTAAGGCGTTCCTGTGACATAGTTGACCTCAGGTAGGATTTGATGAGCTTCAGCTTTGAAAAGCTCCTCTCTGCTTCAGCAACAGTGACTGGAAGAGTAAGACCAATTCTGAGAGCAGTCCACAAATTTGGGTATATTTCAGAGAGCTCCCTTTCATGGATAAATGTCAGCAGTTCAAGCAAGGATATGGTCTTTGATGGCAAGTCAGGCAAGTTCTTCAGCTCCTGTGCAAGCTCTCTGCCATCCAAGTCAGATTGTCCCTTAAAGTGTAGTGTAGTACTAAGGTTCACACATTGTTCTGTCAGCTCCTCAAATGTGAGATTTTGGAAATGTGTCAGCACTCCAAACTTCTCTCCCACAATTTCCAACGTGGAAAATCTTTCCTGAATGGCTGATGTTGCAGCATCAACCACTGCATTGAAAAATGTCACCTCCAGCTTCTTCAAAGCATCAATCAAGGGCTCATCAGATGCTTCATAGGAGAAGTGCCGCTTTGTGGACCTCAGCCGTTTTTGTTTTAACACAGCCTCCACATTCATTTGTTCACAGATATCTGTGGCTGCCATTTGTGCAGCCACAAAACCTGTTGCCCTGTAATTGCGGAGACCTCTCTCTTTTTTTTAGGAGATTTACTGCAACATCAACGTGCATGCTAGGAGACTGCATCTGCTTGCTCACATGCTGAATTTGGCACAACAGGTCATGCCACACCACTGAACAAATGGGGAAGCGGTATGACCCAACATCCTCTGACAGAGATTGAGCCTCGACCTTTATTACAGAGTCTTTGGTGTGGTCCCTCACCTCGATCAGTGCATCTCTCACTGCAGCTGCCTGATATCTCAGGGGCTCCACACTCTTGATCTTGCTTTCCCACCTTGTATCAGACCACATCTTCAATGTGATGCTCACATGTTTTTTCAAAATGGCCCATCGTTGTGTGGAGGCTGAAAACAAGTTGTAAAGCTTCTGCAAGATGCCAAAGTAACTTGTGGCATCAATAGATCCCTTAGCAGCATCGGCCACAAGCAAATTCAGAGAATGAGCCCCACATGGAACAAACAGAGCTCTGGGATTAATTTCTAGGAGCCTGGATTGAACACCCTTGTTTTTTCCCCTCATGTTGGCCCCGTTGTCGTATGATTGTCCTCTACAGTCCATGAAAGGAACTTTTAGCTCCTCCAGTCTCTTCAGAATCAGAGATGCCAAATGTTGACCAGTGGACTCCTCTGCCTCCAAAAACCCCATGAAATGTTCCTTTATATGGGGCTTCCCCTCCAGTGACACAACCCGAATCACAACTGACAACTGTTCAGTGTGGCTGATATCTGGAGTGCAATCTAGAATTATTGAAAAAAACTTTGATTGTTTGATGTCGCTCACCATTGCTGAAATGGTCTTGCTGCTCGACAAATCAATGAGTTCGTTTTGTATGTGGTGGCCGAGGTAGCTGGTGTGACTGGAGGTCCCTTTTTGGACACGGTTAATGTGCTCTTGCATTATAGGATCAAATTGTGCCATCAGTTCAACTTCTTTCAGAAAATTGCCATTTGATGGTGAGAACAATTTTTCTGTATGTCCCCTTAGTGCCAAATTCCTAACTGCCAGAGAATGCACAATAGCAGTGAGACGTGTCAGCACCGCTCTCCATCTCAACTTCTCAGCCTCCAGAAGTGCCATCTCCTGCTTGTCAATGGTCTCCCCCTTTCTCATCCTCACTGCCAGTTAGGGTGCCACTTATTTGGGGTGTTTTTCATTGTTTGGGAATTTCTATCAGGACGGGCGCATTTCTGGTGTCATTCCGTCTAAAAACATTGTGTGTAAAATATTTTTGAAATAAAATAATAATTAGAACTGCCTCAACGAGGTCAAAGTTTATACTTTTTGTCGAAAAGTACTCATGGCGTTCTGTTATCATGTCAGTTTTCGTTTCGATAGCTGCTGTAGTTTCTGAGTTGAAAAATGATAACAGACAGACAGACGGACGGTCAGAGTCGTTGGTTTAGTCTTCCGCACTGGTGTACAGAAGACTAAAATGAGGTATTATACAGGGTGTAACACGAGTTTATCCAAATATTGATACAGGCGAAAGAACATGTTATTCTAAGTAGAAAATGGGTTGGGACGAGTTTTGCCAACACTAACAGTTTCATTCTCTTTTCAGTGAGTTCTGAAACGACGTGATGGCTTCGGCAACAAGATCTAAAACAGCAGTCTATCTCCTGGGGACCGTGGACCACAGCATCACAGGAAGCATGCTGCCTACGGGAAAGCAGGCGCTTCAGTACTTTTTCCACCTTCACCTTGACGTCAAGAAGCCGATCAAGGAAGCAGCCGCTGAGACAGTGACCGCAGTCAAGGAATTCTGGGAGCGGTCCCGTATTCCTACGCAGAAAGACCAACGCGCAAGGGACAAGGTTCTCCGAATGTACGAGAAGTGGCGGGCTCTGAACAAGAACTCGAAACGGCGCACTGTGACCCAAATCAGGAACGAGGCCGAGTTCCTCTCATCCCTTGACCGCCTCTTCGACATCGCACACGAACAGGCGATGTCGATGATCACAATCGAAGAGGACAGGGAGTTCCTGACGGGACAAAGGGCCGAGGTGCGGCGCGGCCGCATCTCCTCCACACGTGACATGACGCTGCACACTGAGGAGGAGCGTGCGAGGAGACAGGAAGCGGAAAGGAGCCGCCGGCAAGATGATGAAAGGGCGAACAGAGAGAGCCGAGAAGAACTCGTCGAACTGGCATCGAGCTCCAGCTCAGGTGCAAGCAGCCCGACTCGGTCACCGACACGGCGTCGTCGCCGAGAAGAAGAGGAAGAGCTCTCTCTCCCGGGCCCGTCCACGTCGAATGCAGAAGCATCTACGACCCCTTTACCACCCAAGCGATTCCGCGCGTCGAAAAAGATGATCACCCCTGATCTCTCCGCAGCGATGGATCGGACGAAACTTATCGACCGAGAAGGTGTTTTTTTGCTGTCGGCGGCTGCGAGGAGCTTGGGCCACGACCCTGAGGAGCTGGTCTTGAACCGCGAATCCTCCCGCCGCGACCGAGCAAAGTTCCGTGCTATGGCAGCAGCGGAAATGAAGGCAGCCTTCCATCCTACTGTGCCGCTGACCGTTCACTGGGACGGGAAAATCGTACCAGCGGCTGACGGAGGCCCTGCTGAAGATCGCCTTCCAGTTCTGGTGTCTGGGGAGAACGTCGACAAGCTTCTGGCTGTGCCCAGCCCCCCGACGGCACCGGCCGCGCCATGGCGGAAGCCGTCCTCTCTGCCCTCGAGGATTGGGACATCAAGGGACGGATCTGTGCCCTCTCTTTTGACACCACCGCCTCAAACACAGGACTCTCAGGAGGAGCTTGCTATATCATTGAGCAGAAACTCGAGAAGACAGTGCTTCATTTGGCTTGCCGCCACCACATCCACGAACTGGTGTGCGAGAAGGCATTCACGGCGTGCCTCGGTCCCTCTACTGGTCCTGACATCCTCTTGTTCAAACGATTCGCCGCCCAGTGGGACTTCATCGATCAAACCAAAGCGAAGCCCTTCGAGGATGGAACCATGCCGCAGCACCTGAAGGACGCCCGCGACGACCTGCTGATCGAATTCAGCCGCCTCCTCGACGGTCAACATCCACGTGATGACTACAGGGAACTTCTGGAGCTCTCTGTAATTGTGCTGGGCGGTCCGAACAAGCGGGGTGCCCGGTTCGCTCGTCCGGCGCCTTCCATCGCGCGCGCTGGATGGCAAAAGTCATCTATGCCATCAAACTGTTCCTGTTCCGGGAACAGTTTCAGATGTCGTCAGGCGAAGCGGCTGGAATCCGGCGATTCACCATCTTCGCCGTGTCCATCTACGTGACGGCCTGGTACAAAGCGCCGCTCCCGGCAACGGCCCCAGCCGCGGACCTCGCGCTGCTCAAGGCCCTCGTCTATTATCCGGACTCAGCGGTGCCAAGGCGACGGCGACAGTCTTCGCCAGGCACCTTGGTACTTGAGCGAGCGCCTCGTCCCCTGGCCATCTTCGACGAGGGTATCGACTTGGCGACAAAGCGGGAGATGATTAAAGCGATGGAAGAGGAGGAAGGATCGGAGGATCCCCCGCGCGTATCAATGTGGACCTGTCCACCGCCTCAATCGCCAACAATACATTGGCCAAGTTCACAACGACTACATCAAAGGAGTTCTCAAGGTTCTGGACATCAGCACCGCCTTCCTGCTCAAGGATCCGGAGGAGTGGCGGACGGACCCAGCCTTCATCGCCGCATCCCGCCGAGTCCAGGCCCTTCAGTTGTCAATGACTTCGCGGAGCGCGGGGTGGCGTTGATGCAGTCTTTCAACCTGGCCTTACCAAGAGTGAAGACCAAAGGCAGTTCCTCTTACAAGTGGTCGAGAAGCACCGCTGTGACTTCCCAACCGCCCGCAAGTCCACCGTGACCTCTGCAAAGTAGGCAACAATGAGAGGGAGATGGGCGCCCATGATACCCCCCCCCCCTTGAGGGGCTAATACTCGAGTTGAGGGGGACCTAGAGTTGAAAGTATGAAGTCCAGTTATATGTTTTAGGTCAAGATTAGTAGCTTGAACAAACTAGAAGTGATATTTTATTTGCTAGAGGCATAGAACATCATGATCTAAAATTCTACTTTTCGAGAAAATATACAAACTTTGACCGTATTGAGGCAGTTCTAAATATTGTTTTATTTCAAAAATATTTTACACACGATATGTTTTGACAAAATGCAACCAGAAACGCGCCCGTCCCGATAAAAATTCAAACTTTCGAAAATAAGTGTCACCCTACTGCCAGTTCTTTCCAGATTTTCATAGAATTTAGGTGTTCTGAACTGTTGTCATGTGATGTGAGCAATGAGTTTGCATGCTTCCAGTCCGAGAGTCCCAAACTTGTTAAATTTATTTTCCCCTTGGAAAATAATGTACAACAGAAACAGAAAAGGCTGTTGTTTTTTAAGGAATAGACCAACCAACTTCTGGTTATATTTTCCCCACTAACCAATGACTTCCTGAAGTATTGATGGTGGAAACTTCTTCCGTCACTGTCGTTTCTAGGGAATACAAAGTCAGATGGTACCTGACTTGGTCCCCTGGAAACCAGTTGTGTCCGAATTCTCTCAGTCAGAACTGAAGGCCAGTTAGCAGGGTCGGTGGACAGAGACTCATCCTCAGAGGCGATTCTGCTCCAGGCCTTTCTAATAGAAAGAACAAGAGCATTACTCATTAGTATACACACCTAAGTTAGATAACACATTATTCACAGCACTTTGTTATGGTGGTGGTGTTATGGAATTATGGTGGTGAAACACCACACATACCCGTAACCCAGACCCAGTGATAATAACATTATAATTTATAACTGTTTGCAAAATGCTTTGCAGGGATGCCACACATACACATACACACACGCGCACACACTCACAGACATATGTGCACACAAACTCACCTGAAGAGTCCTGCCGGGGAGAAGTAGAAGCAAATGGGTCTTCATCCTCAGGATCAGACTGCATTTGTGGAGACATATGTGAGGCTGAGGAGGTAGATGGCTCCTCAGCCTCAATAATGGCAGAAGTAGACGGCTTCTCATCCTGGCTAGTGGCAGAGGGTGTTCCAAAATATTTCAAAAGTGCCCCTGCAAATAGTAAAATAGAACATAACAGACCAATGCATGAATAGGCTAGTACAATTAATTTAACATGTTATTAAGCACAATTTATTAAACTTTTAGAATAGGAAACAAATGAATAATACAACCTCCTGGTTAATGGCTAATTATATACATAATAGTACACTTCAAATGACTCAGAAAGCTATATCACAAAATAGCAGTGCAATATAGCAGTGAAGAGTAGATGACATAGCTCTATACCTTTATCTTTTGCTCGTTTCTCCTTCTTCTTTCCTCTTTTTTCTAAACTGAGCACCTGATAGCTTTGACCTCTTCTTATCCATTTGCGGTTATTTGACAGACCTTAGTGGCTTAGTGTGAAGATTCGTTCTGTAATAAATAATATACATTTCACTATTTAACCAAACCCAGAAAAATAACATTACATATGTTAAAGTATGGGCCTTTATTCCCAATAATATTAATCTGGAAGCATTTTGCATTGTTTAGGTCTTTTATGGGAAGGTTTATGGAAAATGCAATAGATGGTTTTTTATTAATAAAAATATATTATTGATCTTTTATTTATTTTATTTTATTTTTTATTTTTATTTATTTCTTTATTTATTTATTCTTATTTTATTTTATTTTTTTTGCAGGCGCTCATGCCGCCCCTCCACAAATGCCGCCCTGTGCGGCTGCCCATATTGCCCATATGAGGAACCGCCACTGATTGCGAGTGGTACTTGGCACGATGTGGATGTGGATTGGACGAAGGGGTTTCGTAGAATACCCTCCGCGTTCACCAGACCTCACACCACTAGACTTTTTTTATGGGGATACTTAAAAGACAAAGTCTACGCTATAAAACCTGCAACAGTCGCTGAATTGAGAGCAGCCATTGAACGAGAATGCACACAAATACCAAACGAAATGTTTCGTGATGTTTGCGATTCCATTGCTTCGCGTTATCAGCAGTGCCTGGACCAGAACGGACGTCAGTTTGAAAACAGGCGTTGACAAAACAATTAAATAATGTCTGTAGATTCTATTACATTTTGAAAATGAAATGTATTTTAATAAACACTGCCTTTTAAGTATTTAAAGTGTGTATACATTTTTTTGGACGCCCTGTATATATATGATGTAATTCCACAAAGGAAAAGAAAAATTATACCAAGGCCTTTCGTGTATTCAGAAGTACACCTCGTCAGGGAATTCTCCGACGTCATTCCCTGACGAGGTGTACTTCTGGATACACGAAAGGCCTTGGAATCATTTTTCTTTTTCCTTGTGGGTTTACATCATTCATTCATTTCACGTGTTTAATTGTGAAATTGATCCCATATATATATAAGGGGTGGTAAACAATGATTGCTCCCCCCTGCACAGATGAAACTAATAGAGCTACAAAAAACTGACTGTTTCATCTTTTAGACAATTTAATTCTACGTCTAAACAAAACCACTCAATAGTTGGTGTTGCCTCCTTGTGCTTGGCGGTTGGCGGACGGCTTCAAGTCGGCAAGGGTAGTAGGTGAGGAGAGACTCGAAAAGGTTTGTCGTACTCAAGATTTCGGAGGATTGTTTCGATGTGCTGCTCCATGGTCCGACGGCAGAATCTTTCAGGATCCATCCTGAAAGACCGAGTGGAATCCCTGATGCTTGCTGAACCACCAGCCACCCGATTCTGCCGCCGGACTATGGAGCAGCACATCGAAACAATCCTCCGAAATCTTGAGTACGACACTGACCTTTTCGAGTCTCTCCTCACCTACTACCCTTGCCGACTTGAAGCCGTCCGCCAAGCACAAGGAGACAACACAAACTATTGAGTGGTTTTGTTTAGACGTAGAATTAAATTGTCTAAAAGATGCAACAATCAGTTTTTTGTATCTCTATTAGTTTTATCTGTGCAGGGGGAGGCAATCATTGTTTACCACCCGGTATATATATATATAAATCAGTGGCGACGGAGAGGGTCAGGCAGGTCAGGCTGACTGTTATTTCTCCTGCTAGGCACTTAAAAAAACTAACAAAAACTAACAATACACAATCCCATTTCTTGTTAAGTAGTCAGGTTAAAACTTTCTATCCCCCATCTATCATCTAAACCCCATTTCCCCAGTGAGGGTGGGAGAGAGACGCGGGAAAGAGGGAAGATATGTAGCTAAAAATTTTGAGTCAGATATCTTTACTTTATAAAACATGTTATAATGACCCTGTTAGGATTTATAAATAAGGTTAATAGCTATTTGCATATCACTGTGATTGTACATAAAGTTAATTATTACTGTATTATTATGTATCTTCTCAATAACAAAGCCTTACAAGTTGAAGTTAAAACTCGCATGAAATGCACAATTCCACGTCTTGTCAGGCAAACAATTGCAAGCCTGACGTTTCTCTTTGAAAGCCGTTATGATGTATATCTTATGATTTATTTATAATGTTATAAAGTCATTTGGATATTCACTATACGTAAAGTTAATTAGTATTTTAATTGATTTATTACTTTGTATCCACCGAATAACCAAGTTTTTAATGTTGGAAGTCAGGCAAATTCGCATTTGCCTGACGACTTGCTGCTGTGCCAAATCCAAAATGCTGCGCTGAATTGCCAAATCTCTTTTTTTTTAATTTAATCTTGTTTCAGTAATATAAATATAAACAAAGGTGGGCAGGACCGAGTTCCAAAAGGACCGAATTCCAGGAACTCGGTCCTTTTTAAGGACCGTGAGCGGGAAAGTCGGTCCTTTTCTCAGTGAGGACCGAAATGAGGAGCGACGGTCCATTTTTAAGCAATTCCGGACGGTCTTTTTTAGTGATTTTAGTGTGTTTAGTGATTATTTGAAGTTCTAAAGAAGATGGATCGTTTCCCCAGAAGACTCAGAAGAGACTGAGACTGAACTGAAACTTGTTTCAACCCTGGCACCATCCAGTACCGCCGTGGAGAGGCTCTTCTCTTTGGGGAAGGACGTCCTCAAGCCGAAAAGGTCAGGGCTCAGTAACAGCCATTTTGAAATGCTAGTCTTCTTGAAGGGAAACTCAAGCATTTAACTTAATAACTTTTTTTCATCATTTATGTATTGTATTAATTATAATTTACGTAATAAAATTAAAGATTTCCGGTGTCTTTAATTTCATTTTTCATTTTAATAAAATTTTTCACTATATTATATATAAGGACCGAGGACCGAGTCGTTCCTAGGTCCTATCTTCAGAAAGGACCGTGACCGGGACCGTCGGTCCTTTTTGAGGCCCGGGTGCCCACCTTTGAATATAAATATAGTTTATAAGGTGGGTTGGGTGGAAAATAATTGTCCAAGTTACTTAACATTTAAAAATTAAGGTACTTACGTATTATCGGGACTACCAATTGTTTATTATGTATTTTTGCTCTCGTCATTTCGTTTAAACTAACGAAAATATCGCAACTTAACCTAATCAATCATCAAGGGCGTACAGTTGACCTAACCGGGCATTCAATTAACTGAATTAACTGAATGCCCAGTTAGGTCAACTGAATGCCCGGTTAGGTCAACTGTACGCCCTTGATGATTGGTTAGGTTAAGTTGTGATATTTTCGTTAGTTTAAACGAAAATGACGAGAGCAAAATTACATAATAAACAGTTTGGTAGTCCCGATAATATAGGGTGTCTATAAATGATTACCCTGATTAAAGCATGCTATAACTTTTAAATAAACACTCGTATTCAAACACAGTTTTAATCATAAGTAGATAAACATACAAAGTTTTGATACATAGTTAATGAACTTAATAAGCTTCCACATGTGCACCCCTAGTGGCACGTAAAATGTCTAAACGGTATTCACACTCACGCTACACATTTTCCAACATTTGTGGGTTAACTGTTGCAATTGCATCCGTAATGCGTTCTCGCAATGTCCTGATATCTGGAACAACTGTTACATAAACCAAATCTTTAACATGACACCAGAGAAAGAAATCCAGCGGGGTAATGTCTGGTGATCTTGGGGGCCATGGGATTGGCCCGTCCCTGCCAATCCATCGATTTGGAAATGTTGCGTCGAGAGTTTCACGAACAACATGCGCCCAATAAGGGGGTGCCCCATCTTGTTGGAAGATGACAGTTGGCTGCCTGTCCTGCAGCTGGGGGATGGCGTAATTGGTGAGCATATCCAGGTACACAGTTGCGGAAACAGTGTTCTCAGCGAAGAAGAAAGGACCAATTATCTGGTCATGCATTAGTCCACCCAGACATTGATCTTCGGACTGCCCCGAGTATGCTCCCTTACGCACGTGGGTTTTCCGATCCCCAAATACGCACATTGTGTCTGTTGACTCTACCACTAAGCTGAAACGTAGCCTCGTCTGAAAAGCAGACACGTAACAAGAAGTCATTATCGTCGTCAATGCTGTTCAAAATGTCAATAGCGAATTGTTCACGTTTTGGACGGTCATCAGGCTTCAGTTCTTGAGCAATTTGTACCTTGTAGGCGTGTAACTTCAAACGTTTGTGTAACACCTTGCGCACCGTAGACTTCGGTATCTTTAGTTGGCATGAAGTTTGTCTCACCGATTTCCTTGGTGACCGTGTCAAAGCGGTTTGAATGTTTTCCACCGTCCCATCGGAAACTGATGGTCTACCACTGCTCTTTCCTTTTCCACGTTTCCAGTTTCCAAGAATTTTTTCATCCACGACTTAATTAACTTCACATCAGGTGGATTCTTTCCATACTTTGTTCTGAACCTTCGCTGAACACTGACAGGAGATTTTGTTTCTGCAAGCCACACAACACATTGTGCCTTCTCTGTCACAGACGCCATCTTAACTGAACAGCTACTACAGCGCTCCTAGCGGCGAATGCGGTAGACGAAACACACCAGCACAGAAACTTTATGCGTGTACGAGATCACCTGTAAAAGAAAAACGGATGTAAGATTCGTCATTAAAACATGAGAGCATACTGTTTTCAGGGTAAACATTTATGGACACCCTGTATATGTACGTAAGTACCAAAATTAATTTAGGATCACCTGAAGATCAGGGCCCCCAGCCTTCTTTAGTTAGCCTTATAAGGCTAACTAACGAAAATATCACGACTTAACCTAACCAATCGTTAGGTCAACTGTAAGCCCTTGACGATTGGTTAGGTTAAGTCGTGATATTTTCGTTAGTTAGACTTATAAGGCTAACTAACGAAGGCTGGGGGCCCTGATCTTCAGGTGATCCCTAATTTACTTCAAGGAAAAATTTGGTGAAAGAACTAATTAATAGCCTAATTGCTATTGGTAAGACGTCACGTGGTGACGTCAACGTGTTGCATGCGAGTAAGTTGTCCGACCATTCCTCTCCCTATTAAGAGACTCAGAGGAAAAGTGACAGACTTTAAAGAAATTTACTTTAGCATTCTGAATACCTCTGTAACAGCCTTGAAGGAACGACTTGAATGCATTCAGGAGTTGAAATACATCTATCAGGACTCCGATTTTTGTCAGTGCAAACATACAAAAGAAATTTTAAAGCTTTGTCTTGACCTTGGACTTACAACAGCTTTACCTGAAACGATCAAATTAATTCAGCTCCTTTTAACAATCCCTGTAACCAGTGTGTCAACGGAAAGAAGTTTTTCAACGTTTAACAGAATAAAGACGTACCTACGGAATACCATGTCAGAGGAAAGGCTGTCTATTTTAGCAAGAATTGCCATAGAGAAAGAAATTGTAATATCGCCAAAGAAGAATAAAATATTGTACGACAAAGTAATTGAAGAATTTGCATTAAAACCAAGAAGACTGGAGTTCATTTATAAATAAATAAGGTAAGGCGATGTTTTATTTCCTAAATTTATCCCAGTTAAAAATATTCTAATTATCATACATAATACATATCACAGGGAAACAAGTATCAAATTATTCAGTGTGTGTATATATATATATATATATATATATATATATATATATATATTATATATATACGGGGAAAAAAACAAACTTATGGTGCATCTTGCTCCTGAAGAATAATGCGCCTGGACTAATAATACTACAGGGTGTCCATAAAGTCACGTATCATAGGAAAATACATTTGTTATTTATTTATTTGTTCGAAATGATTCCCACCAATCTCAAAACATGTTTGTAAACGAAAAAGCACGTTTCTTTGAATGTTCCTTAACATATTTGGCCTGATGGAGACATAAATAAATAGACATTGCTTATGTGTCTATGATACGTGACTTTATGGACACCCTGTAGAGGTGTCCGAAATACAAACTGACGAAAATTGCGTGAAAACGGATACGAATTTGGATATCATTTGAACTGGATTAACACGGAACATTGTTGTTTTCAGTGGTAATGAAGTGTGTATGGAGGCTTCGTCAGTTGTCAGTACATTGACCACTCCTAGTTTGCTTGGCAGTGCTGCTGCGAGCTGCCCGTACCCTGAAATGGGTGTTTGGGCGGAATGATGCTGTGTATGAAAATGTTAAACTTTTCACCTTACTTCCACTTAAGTTGTACTTACGAATATCTTAAACATTTATATAGATTTATTTATGTGTTTATTTATTTATTTATTTATTTATTCACTGATTTCTACAATACATTCTTTACTCACGTGTGTGAGGACAGTAACCAATTATTCTCAATTGGCTCTGGTCTTAACAATGGAAAAGAAAAAAATTATTCCAAGGTCTTTCGTGTATTGAACAGTACACTTCGTCAGGGAATGACATCATTCCTTGACGAGGTGTTGTACTGTTCAGTATACGAAAGGCCTTGGAATAATATTTTCTTTTTCTTTGTGGTTTGCATCATATATATATATATATATATATATATATATATATATATATACAGGGTGGGCGGAAAGTAGCTCCCTATTTTGGATTGGTAAAAAATACGTATATTATCCATTTATTTCAGAAGAAATAATATGAAAGGTAGGCATACATGGTAGGTTTTTCTCTAAAATTCAATGTGGGCTCCAACTCTTTCCACCAGCTTCTGGAGCCGCCCAGGAATGGCGTCCACTGACTTTAGCAGAACTCCGGCGGGATGGAGGACATGACTTCCCGAATTCGGTCCTCCAGTTCTTCCAATGTCCTCGGTTTGGTGCGGTAGACTTCTTCCTTTACCCACCCCCAAAGAAAGAAGTCGCACGGTGTCAAATCGGGGCTCCTGGCTGGCCATTGATGTGGACCACGACGACCCATCCAACGCCCAGGGAAGTGGAAGTGGGCATCCAGCCACTCACGGACAACAAGAGCGAAGTGCGGAGGGGCGCCATCTTGCATAAATATCAGATCGTCGATGTTCTCCCATGTGCTGACAACCGGCCAGACCTCGTTTCGCAACATAGCAAGGTACCGCTCAGCATTCATGGTGTTGCGCAAAGGGAACGGGCCCACAACCTGATCTGAGGTCATACCACACCACACCGTTACACTGAACCGATTCTGCCGTTTTTCAGCGGTAACCATTGGATCCTCTCCTGCCCAGTAGTGGCAATTGTGGCGGTTGACAAAGCCTCCGACGTGGAACACCGCCTCGTCGCTCCAGAGGATGTTGCGGAAGAGATGGGGCCAGTCTTCATGCCAAGCCAAGCCAGCATGATTTTCCCGAACTCCATGCGAATGTCGCAGTCCTCGTCCGAGAGAGATTGGCAGTAATGCGGCTTCCACGCACGCCAGTTCAGTTCCTTCTTCAGCACAGTTCGCACTGAGTAGCGGGAGAGCACTTTCCCGAGCTGCCTGGCGAGTTGACTTTCGTGGACTCCGTGCGAACATTTCCTGAACTGCCTGCACCGTCTCCTGGGCCCTGGATGTCGAAGGGCGACCACATCTTCGAACATCTGCCACAGACCCCGTGGTCATGAGCTTCGAGTGGCAGTTCTTGATTGTTTTCGGGTCCACTTGGGCACGTGGTCCGTGAATGGCCCCCACCATCTTGAACTCGAACGACAGATTGCCAAACTTCGTACAGTGCCGCCAACTGGGCACGCTCCTGCAGTGTTAAACGCTCAGCCATGTTAACCTTCTATCTGAAATGAAAAAAAAAATGAACGTTACAATTGTACCACTTTAGAGAACACAAAGAGAAAATTTAGAGAAAAAAGATTACCGTTACAATTGTACCACTTTAGAGAACACACCATAACAATATAACAATACAATCACAATTTATACATAATTTATGTAATTTAAATTAGGGAGCTACTTTCCAACCACCCTGTACAGTATATATATAATATATATATATATCCAATTAAAGTGGTTCTGTTTGATATAGAATCTGTTTTTATCTCTCTTTGATAGTGATGTTAATGAGTTCGAGGATGAAACGTGACACCAAGTAAAGATAATGCAGCATAAAAAATAGGAGAATATGAACACCAAGGCCCCGTGATTCAGATCACACGTATAGTTGTAGGTTTCCTCCGTTATTATTATATAAACCTTAGATGTTGCGAAGGAGGTTAAACAACCAATCAAGCAAACAAAGAAAAAATGAGCATCAAGGCGCGTAGCCAATCGAGGAACAATACTAGGGCTAATTGCATTCATTGGACTGTTATCCGACATAAACAAATGGTTTATATGTACCATAGAAACACACTTTGCTCTTAACAAAATAAGCAAGAAAATTAAAAGCCGAAAAATAATTTTTTTTTGTCAACACACGACAGAAAAATGTGATACAATCATTTATTCTAAAGTCGCGCCAAGGTAGCCAAATTTTTTTTTAATTCTAAGAAATTATTAGGAACTGCAAACACAAAATAAAGTGACTTACTTAACTTTGGCCTTGTTTATTTTAGCGAACGGTAAGAATATAAAAATATTAAAAATAAAGTCAGACTTTTAGGCCTAGTAACCTAAAACATTTCGATATCACTGCGTGGAAAAGCTAGCTAGCCTTGAATGCAACATTTTTTTTTTAATTGTACAATTAAGCTAAAATCATATACGGCAATAGGCTGCAGGAGGTTCATAACCTAAAGCCGTAGGCTATCATTCCCAAACTTAGTCAGGCAAGGGGCAAGGGCTACAATTTAGGCTTACCTGATAAATGTCACGTATTACAAAGTGAATTAATAATCATGAGAGAAAAGTGAATAACAGTTCCAGAGGGAAATGAACTTCGTTCACTGAACTTTTTACACAAATCACTGGTTACTTGCAGGTATGTTACTGTCACTAGGCCTAATAAGTTAGTTATAGCCTATAGGCATAGCCTAGTACAGGTGTTGTTACTTTAATGCCTTATCTATTTGTTTGAAATGGGTTTAAAACTAAACATATTTTAAAATACGTCATAAATGGCTAAAAATAAAAACCACACACACCATATATATATATACAGAACCGTGACATTTTCAATCGTGGATGACGACATTTAACCTTACCTAACCTAATTAATTTAACCTAACCTAAACTAGCCTAGCCTAACCTAACCTAGCCTAGCCTACACTAACCCTTTTTACATGATATTTAATAGTATTCAATAAAAATTTGGGGTCTTTTCCATTTGGGGGCTAGCAGCGAATTTTAATGAAAATCGGTATACTAACGTAGTTTTGGTCACTGATTTAAAAAATAACTTTTTTTTTTTTTTTTTTTTTTTTTTTTTTGGAGAAATGAAAAACAAACATGTTAGAGCACTTTTGAGCGGAGCACTTTAAATAATTATGTGTTTTAACTAGCTTAAACTAGTTATAGAGGATTGTGTTAAATTTAGCCAGAGTCACAAACTGCTACTGTTTATGAAAAAGTGCTCTAAGTGTGGGAAAGTGTGGTCCTTTGATAAAAATACCCAGTTCTTTCGTTGCCAAAAGCGTCGGTCAAACGGTAAAAAGCGCAACTTTACGAAGAATACGTTTTTTGAAGGATCCCGGCAGATCTGTAAAAGTAGCAGAAAAAAATCAAGAATTAATGCCCACTTAGGTCAATTGAATGCCAGGTTAGGTCAACTGTACGCCCTTGACGATTGGTTAGGTTAAGTCATGATGTTTGTTTTTCCTTTCTCCAAAAAAAGAAAGTTATTTTTGAAATCAGTGACCAAAACTACATTAGTATACCGATTTTCATTAAAATTCGCTGCTAGCCCCCAAAGGGAAAGATCCAAATTTGAGACTATGGCAACACCACTAATGTCGCCAGCCGCGATGAGATTTGTATGTATTCTAAGATTGTTACGGTTTGGTGAGGTAGCCTAGCCAAGAAAACACACACACACACACACCACAATAACTTTTGTTATATTTCCATTTCCAAATAGGGCCTAATAAGCAATTAAAAGTGTAATTCCAGTCATGATAGACCTAGAACTGGTGTCTGGTATTAATTATTTATTCATTTAGTCTAGGTTTATCTTAATTATCATTAACATGCTGTATAACTCCGGTCAATGGTCTCTTCGTTTGCAGACCCAATATTTCCTTTTTATTTATAAGTACCCTGAAAATGATGCTTTAATTATATCGAAACGTTGGTAAACATCTTTGACTTTTTTATGTTTGGTTCTTTTACACAGGTGAGTCAAAAGTCCCGCCCCTAAAAATAGTTATTTTTGAGGCAGGACTTTTGACTCACCCTGTAATACTGAGACGACCGAATAAAATGTCCAATCTCGAAATGGGAGTAAATTTTATTATGACCTACCAGATACACATAAAGTAGACAAAAAATATGAAACAGTTAATATATATCAAGTACCTTTCGACGGACTTTAATTTTTAAGTAGTGTAATTTGCAATCTGCTTCGAAAGTGTACACCGGTACAGTCCTTATATATATATATATATATATATATATATATATATATATATATATATGTTACATTAAGAGGGTTAATAGTCTTTGTGGTGAGTTGTGCTGTTATTGAGTGGACCACTTGAGAATAGTAGTGTGTGTGTGTGGTTCTTGGTACCGTTGTGGTTGTTCAAATAGCAGTGGATGGTGTTGGATAGGTGAATAGTCTATGTATTGCTGGTATATATATATATATATATAATTGTAGACATATAGTAGGAGATTGTAGACACTAATCGACCAAAGTACTCTGGGTGGAACGTTAGACAAAAGATAGGGAGTGCTGGAACTCCCGTTTCTCGTGTCACTGTACTCCTTAGCTGATCTTTTTCCGTGTCTCATCTACCATGTGAGCAGTCCAGCATGCTCTCAAACACACACTTCTCTCCCTATTCCTCACTACATATACATGCATCTTACACACTACATAATCTTCTCAAACTTAAAAAAAATGGCATCAACTTCAAGAGCCTCGGAGTCCCCCGGAGGGGGCCATAAATGTTCCCACTTCTGGTTCCTCCGCTGCCGATACCGGGAATGCAGACCCGGGCAGCGGGGCTGAATCTGCTACCGCCCATTCGAGATGTTCTGGGCCTTTGCCTGATTCACTTTTCATTAATTTCTGCAATATTCGTGACCTTTTCTCAAATTTTCAATCTGTTGAACACCACCTCTCCTCCTCTAAACCTCATCTTCTTTTCCTCACTGAAACTCGGGTGTCTGGGGACGACTGACAGCAACCCCTTTTCTGTACCCTCTTACTTTCTCTATACTCAATTTCACTCCAAAGGTAGATGCTGCGAATATGTACGCAATGACCTAACTTGTTCTCGTATTCCAGAACTCGAATCTTCCGATTCTATACCCTCTGGCCACGGCTTACATGCCAATCTCACTAAATACATCTGCGCTGTTTACCTTTCTCCCATTTCTACTGACTATCCAAAATTCTTTGACTACCTCATTTCCAAAGTGGAATACATTCTATCCCCTCTCCCTTGGCTAAAATCTCCATTTTAGGAGATTTCAATGTTCACCACCACCTTTGGCTTTCTCCAGGGACGTAGCCAGCCCTCTAGGCCCGGGTGGGCAAACTTAGAAAGATTCCCACAAAATTCAAAGTTAGCATTTCCTCATCCTTCTTTTTTTAAGTAATTTTTTTTTACCTTCCCATTCTTTCATACACTTTCTCTCTTTTTTCCCTTCTCTTTTCCTTTTTTATTATTTTCTCTTTGTTTTATTTTTCCCCAGTTGCTGGGCCCAGGCAATGATGAGTTTCCCTAAACCATGTACAGTAGACGCCGTTTATAGTGTCCCACTCGGTGCCAAGCCAAACACTATATCCGATGAGACACTATATCCACAGTTTAGTCTCTCGAGGGTTGCAAGGTTAAAAATAGTGAATATGTACTGTATAGCAATATATTTACAACATAAACACCTTTATTATGCAATTTCTCATTAAAATTGTTTTTATTAAAATTTATTAAAATTGTTTTTACAATTCAACTGAAACATCAAAACTTTGTTAATTTTACATTAAAACAAAACATTTTCCTTCCATGGCCATCTAGTAAGCCTATAAACAGCACGGCATCACAAATACAAGTTTGTTGTTTGTTTTTTTTCTGTTTAAGGTGCTTCAACCCTGCTGGATTATTGACACCATTTTTTTTTTTGACTCCCCGAAGGGAGGTAGAAAAGGAAGAAAGAAGAGAAAGTGAGGAGCCACTGTAAACTAGAGCTGCCAAGTAGACTATACTAGCTGAAAAGAGACACTATAAGCGTAATCAGAGACTCTATCCATAGCAATTACCATGTAAAAGTAACTGTTTCCTAGTTTTGAGACACTATAAGCGACGAGACACAATATCCGGGAACACTAAATCCGGCGTCTACTGTACAAGCATGTACAAGGAGGAGTTACTGTAGTTCTTCATAATATTACTCTATGTTCTCATACTTTCCTCTTCCTTGCCATTCTTTCCTTTCCCTTTCTTCCCTGCGTTTTTCTCATCCCTATCCCTTCCCATTCCCTCTTTTAACTTATTTAACCTTCCTTTTCCGTTCTTTTAGCCCCATTTCTCATTTTCCCTCTTTTTCTTTTCTTTGTCTTCCCAATTTGCCCAACTTTCCCCTCACAATATTTAGTTTTTCCCACCGTGACAAGGGTGAGTTGGTCCTTACATACGTCCTTCTCTTCTCATATCCTTTTCTCTTTCTTCCCATTTCCTCCTTGGCTTTCTCTTTTTTCTTCCCTTCCTCCTTTTCCCTTATTTTTCTCCTTTCTCTTTCTTTCATTCCCCTTTCTCTCTTTCTCTCTTCCTTTTTTCCTTCCTCTTCTTTTCTCTTTTTTTCCTCCTTTTCCCCATTTTTCACCAAAATTTTTCCCCGGGTGGGCAAGTTACCCACCCTGAAAAGCCCTGGCTACGCCACTGCTTTCCTCCCATTTCACTAACATCCCTGATGAACAAGCTTACGACTTTTCTATCCTAAATGACCTAGAGCACATTGTACAGCACCCTACTCGTATCCCCGATCGCCTTGGAGATAAGCCCAACATTTTGGATTCATTTCTTACCTCTCATCCTTCTTACTTTTTCAAACGTTTTCTCCGTTGGGCTCCTCCGACCACAATATCCTATATACTATTGAGCTAAAATGTGTCTGTGTCTGTCCGCTTTCTTCGGAACCGTGTACAGACTAAACGGCACATGGGAAAATTCTGCAACCACAACCAACTGATAGCCCATGAGCTGTCGATGTGCTCTGTCAAGTTTCCCGGTCCTAGGTCACTCCGCGGCCGAACACGAGCTATTTAAGGTCTATTACAAGGTCAGTAAAACTATAGAAAAGAACGCAGCCATGAAAATCTTTAGCTTCACAAATCTTGATACTCAATCGGATGTGAAGCAATTGGGGGAGTGGGGTGGGGGTAATGGGGAGGGGTGGGGGTAATGGCGTTTTTTACTTCTGTGTGTGGGGGTGGGGGGTAATGGGGGAGGGGTGGGGGTATTGGCGTTTTTTTTACTTTTGTCGCTTAGACACTTCTTCCTATGAGGGCCTCATATAATATTTTTAAATCTACAACCAATAAAAAAAATACATGAAAAAGTGAAAAATTTTTTATTATCCATTCAATTTTAAACCGTATCAGAATATACAGCTAGCTGTGACATATACTGCTACCTGCCCGGAGGGCGATAGCGAGCTACCGCTTGTTATATCTGTTTCCTGTCCTATCACTCCAATCCGGCCTTTAGATCCCCACAAGAGGCGGCGGCTTTGGCACTTTGGCGCCGCTGATTGGGAGGCCCGGCCCTTAGACAGTACTGTTCTGATTTTCCATGGAATGATTACTCCTTCCATGGCCGGGGAGGCATGGAGGCGTACATTCCATATTCTATTCCTACTATTAATGCAAAAAAAAAAAAACCTTTTGTTTAACTTCACTTGTTCTAATGCTATCCGCAACAGAGAGAGTCAGTAGTATGGGCGAAAAATGGACGAGTGCAAGAATGTTGCAATGATATAATTATAAATGTTGCAAGATGTTGCAAAGGGGTTATGCAATGAAGGGGGAGGGTTATGCAACAACTCAATGTTGCCAAATGGGAGAGGGGAGGGAGCTTCGGGGGGAGAAGGGAGGATGACCTCCCCCCAAAGGGGTAACCTTAACCTAAGAGAGGAAGAGAAAGGAGAGACGGAGGAGGTCTTTGGGGGAGAAGCTGGGATGTCCTCACCCCCCCAAAGGGAAATCTAACTTAAGTCTTAACCTAAGAAGGAAGGAGAGAGAGTTCTTTGTTCCACCGGAGTCCGCAGCATTATGAGCGTCCAGGGGCCAAGCAGCGGTTATATAGAGGATCGTGAGTTGCCAAACAGTGTTTTTTATTTATATGAAGGGATTACCAGATACCAGCATTTATTTTAATTATGTTGAGATGTATCTTATTAGGTTGAGTTGGCAGATACCACAATTTCTCTTAATTCACACGAGTTGCCAAATAATGTTTTTATTTATTAAAGACAAGACCGACTTTCTCCTTAAAGTTGTTCAGAAAAAGAACTAATTATTTAAACGAAATCCAATATTAACATTAAAAGAAATATAATTAAACCGAATTAAAATAAACACCATTACATCATTCTGTTTATTCAGACGATTTATTGGAAATATATAGAAGATAAATATACACTCCTATACATACGATGGAATGATCAAAAAATAAAATAAAAAATAATATAAGAAATACGAAACGTATAATCATCAAAATAATAGTTCAGGCGAAATATATACACCCAATTGTATTAAATAATGACCGACTTTCTCCTTAAAGTTGTTCAGCAAAAGAAGTAATTATTTAAACGTCGTTCTGTCTATTTACTTCTGACAATCCTTTCTGTATATTATCCGAAGTGAATGAAAAATCAAACTGCATCAGAAAAATAACAATACACACACACACACACACACATATTATATATATATATATATATATATATATATATATATATATATATATGAACAATAAACAGCAAAAGAGCTAATTATTTAAACGTCGTTCTGTCTATTTACTTTCTTTCCTTTATTTGAAAACGTCTCTGGAAAAAATGTATAAATTCGAAACAGTTGAACCCTCGAGCTGACCGCAAAGGCTGACCGCAAAGGACCATTTGGCCTAAATTCAACCATACAGCTTTAGAAAACCTCTCTCGACTCCTATTATTGTTAGCATCACTGTTATTATCATAATGAAGTTTAAACAACATAAATATGTACAGCGTGTCCCAAAGAAATGTATACCCACTTTGTTCGATAATACCAGCTATGAGGATAATAAATATATTACTTTTTATATGTTTTTTAATAAAGAATTGTCTTCTGAATCTAAATATGTAATTATTTTTATTAAAGATTGAAAAACAAAAAAGTTACAGATGTTTAAATTATAATTATTATTTTCGAGACTTCATGTGCGATATTTTCTAATATTTTAACCGACTGTTTTGAGATACTTATGTTTAGTGTTGATATTGAAGCATAAATGTTGTAATTATTAGTTAATTCAAAAAATTTACAAATTCCATGGTTAAATGACACATTATCTAACGTCGCAGAGTTATAAGATGTTAGATAAGGTTAGAGCAAAACTGTAGTCTTGCCTAATTAGAACTCAACGAAATGGCTAGGCTAAGCTAGGCACTAAACATAAGTATCTCAAAACAGTCGGTTAAAAGGCAGGCCAGGCCATAAAAAAAAATATTAGAAAAATATCGCACATGAAGTCTCGAAAATAATAATTCTAATTTAAACATCTGTAACTTTTTTGTTCTTCAATTTTTAATAAAAATAATTACATATTTAGATTCAGGAGAAAATTCTTTATTAAAAACATATAAACAGTATATATTTATTATCCTCATAGCTGGTATTATCGAACAAAGTGGGTATACATTTCTTTGGGACACGCTGTACATAAGCATCACGTGATTGTTTTCCAAAAGAATAAATTAGCCTTTAATTAAGTAATAAGTTTCCTTATCATATTCCAATGCAACATATATATATATATATATATATACACCCACAGAATCGAAAACTGAAGACGGCACACACACACACACACACACACACACAGAAAGAAAGTTTTGTTTATTCTATATGGATATAATATTCACAGCTTTAATTTCAGAAGTATATTTGAAATCATTTACCTTTCAGAGAACAAAAAAATATACATACGAGGAATATATGGAATAAATTCAGGTCATAGATTCTCTTTATAACTGGTACCTAACCGTGGTGTAAATTACATTAGTAATAATAATAGCTAAATCGGTTTTCCTTCTCACCGAATTGTTCGTTTTGACAAAGATCAAACCTTTCACTCCAGCTTAGACCTACAATTTAACGTTGAATCCGAACTAAGCTGCAGCACGGGCAGGCTGAAATTACAATGTCATTGCCCGGACTCGATCTCTCAACCAGCAACCCAGCGTCTTAACCACTAGGATACCTAGGGCGCCCATTTATCTACCAACCCAAGCAGACATTCATTTTTATAAGCTAAACACAATTTAATCACACTCCTACTGGAGAATTGGCAAGTAGAAAGTCAAGCCGAATACATTAATCAAAGTTGAGGAGCGAATAGTATGACCGGAAACATGTATTTTGCAAATATTTGAAACCATCGTGGCACTTAACATACACACACACACACACACATATATATATATATATATATATATATATATAAACAAATCCACAAGGCAGGAATCTTGGGAAAGCTGAGAATAGTATGACCGCAAAACATAATAATGCACAAAAAATTCTGTTTGTAGAGAGCTAGATTTCTTATTTTCTAATGATCTTTGTGTCATCGGATGTTACTGTGCGGTCTCTGGTAATGTCAGGATTATGAAGAGTAACAGCGCTAATTCTGTTTCCTGTGGTACTGAGCTGAGCGGCTCTGATGAAGATATTCCTATAACGACACGCATCCGCTCAAGTTGTCCAGCTCTCTATCCGAACTGGGAAAATTGAGGTTCAATTAGTGTGACCGCAAAAATTAATAATTTAAAATATTGTTGTGATAGAGATGGTTGATCAATGTTGCGAGGGACATTGCATAAAGGGGTGGGTTCTAAAATGGGAAAACCGAGAAAAGTATGGGCGCAAATGCAAATATTGTCGTGGTACAGATTTGCAAGTACCAATACACAATGTCAGCATTAAATCTACGGAGAGAAGATAAAGACACCATTGGTCGACCAATCAGGACGTCCAAAGCGTGGGCCCGTTATATCGGTGTTACGAATGACCAGAACTGCACAGCATACTCCATGGAACCAGGGAATTGTACAGAGAGAGCACAATCTCCTTGTTTCCGATTCCTAATATAACCCAATCTCTTTCTCTGTTTGTGGCGCGTGCAACAGGCTACCTTCAGAAGAGGAGAACAGTTCCTCTGCAGTTCAGTTCAAGAAAATGGATAGGCCGAACCTTGCACACTATTTGCGGTGTAGGAATTTTTTTTCCATGAAACCGTAACCACTGATTCATCCTCGGTATGGGATGCATTACTTATTGAAGTACTTCTTGTCCTTGTAACTCCCTATCTTTCATGTACACTTTCCACATTGTGTCCGGTAACTAATACAGAAACTCCAAAATTGTTGTGAAAGAAGCTTTATGCAAAAGTGTAATGAAAAAAGAACAGCTTCAGAGTTCATTCACACCATGCGTACACTTATCTCGTGTACACAGTTAGTGGAAAATAAAACGTACCAATGAAACTCTAGACTCATTTAAAATAACCTAAAGTAAGCATATATCATCCCTCAATTTCGTAAAAAAAATTTCTACAACACATTCCTTCATCTCCTTGGACTATCTCGTGATGGGAGGCCGTTCTCTGCGCCCAGATGTAGTGACCCGTGGTACGGGTGCCACGTAAAACTGTAGATCCCCTTCGTCAAATGACCTTAGATATTGCGAAGGGAGTTAAACAGTCCACATCAATCAGTCGACAGAATGCACTGACGACGCAACGTCGTATACATCCGGTTACAACAAACAAATATGAATTATATGACAACCAAACCTAATGGTTACTTTGATTACGAGTTACGGCACAACTGGATTAAAGTTTGTAACCCAACCACGGTTAGTGAATTAACTTTTGGATTAACCTTTTGGACTTGTGCAAGTTATTTTTTTATGTACGTACTTATGTATGTATGTGTGTATGTACGTACATATATATGTATGTGCAGCAGTTATACGAGTACATTTTATGCATAAGAGACAGATTTGTGGCTGAAGATATGCTAATAATTTTTAACTAAACGTAACTATCGTACGCAATACGTTATTTCTGTGACCCTTCTAAACTATTTTCTGTTCTTATATATAAATGATTTGTCATAAATACATTTATACATATAAATTATATTAACATAGTGATGGTATGCATTGTATAAATTATACCATTGTTGCGAGTTATCATTTAAACTAAACATGCTTCTAAAATCGACATCGTTGAACCCGTGTAGGAACTTGAAAACCTCGATGAGTTGACCGCGCAGCCTCCGCATTTCCAGCGAAAACAATAGGTTACCCATTTATCTACCAACCAACCAGACATTTTCGTGCATTTTCACGAACTAAACACATTTTATTCACACACCGGCACACTATTTGAGAGAAACGTGCCCATATTTTTCCTTTTTGCCTAGCAAACAATACTCGTCTCTAAATTCTATTAAATACTCACGCAGACCTTTAGCCACAATCTCACTACAAACCTCGTCATGATATATATTAATGTAGTGGTAAAAATACTTAAGATTCTCCATGATGACAAGATTTACATTCTCAGTCGCAGGGTACGAGTACTTGGTATGATGCAACATGACATAATTTCGCTTGTCGCACCACTCATCAACAAGACTTACTAACCATATCCGTTGCTTCTCTTCTGCACGTGTTGTTTCTTCTACTTCACGGTATATGTAAGCTTTTATAAAGTTTAGTCCTACAACATAGTTCAATACATCACTTGTACCACGAAATCCTGCAATGTTCTCGCCGTAGAGTATTTGTACCTCTTGTTCCTTCGCACAGTTCAATATAGCCTTAAAAGCATCAAAGGTTGGTAGAATAGGGGTTTTTCAGTGTTCACCACATCTTCACACTTTACCGAATATCACTTCATAAAACTCGAGTACGCAATATTAAAGGTAGCCATCACTATTTTTCTTCTACGTGAGATTCTTCAAATACACGTCTGAGTTCCACGGCTTGCACCGTCAACTGAGCACGCAGGGGTAGATATGCCCAGTAGTAGCAGGAGTCACGTGACCGATCATACAGGGGGCGGAGCTTAGGACAGATAATTCAAATGAATGAATTTATTAATATCTTACCACCTGTTGATTTCTAGGAGAAAGAATAAGCGCGAGATATCCCATTATAAAAGTTACGCCAGGAATTCCGGGGGTACTGGGGCACAATAGTACCCCGGTTATAGTTTAAGGGTTAAACTTACACAAAACTCGAAATAATTTTGATATACGATTTCAAGGTTTTACGATAAAATCAAGAAGAACGGAAAGAACACGAACAACAGAAAGAAGCAAATTCGAAATTTTTAATTTTTCACACCAAAGGTGTAAACTAGGAAGATGTTGCATTCAACATGGAAGTAATAGATTGGATTTCCATCTTCGTGAGATCATTGTGGAAGGAACAAGGTACAGGGATCGAATATCGTAGACATACCAATATTATCTTAAGGAAATGCCTAATTCTTAACGTAACTTAACTGAACCTAACCTAACTTACATTTCTTTAGGGTGAATTTCACATTTAAACACATGAAATGAATGAATGATGCAAACCACAAGGAAAAAGAAGAAATGTTCCCAAGTCCTTTCGTGTACTCAGCAGTACACCTCGTCGGAGAATGGAGAAGGCCAGTGATGAAAATATATACATATGTACAACGGAACAGAGAAATAAAGAGATTAGCACATGGTTAACAAGCATTGATTAAAAGCGAAAGACATTTTAACAAGATATTGTTAATTTTATACATTCCATATTCTATTCCTACTACTACTAATGGAAAAAAACCTTTGTTTAACTTTACTTGTTCTAATGCTATCAGCAACAGAGATGAGTTTTTCAGAAATTGCCGTTGCCATCCATCTCCTGGCTCATATTTGTGCCCGGAATCGTGCAAAATCTGTTCTTCGAGTCGCCAAAATTTCCTTCATAAGCCATGCGTGGTGGTGCTTCCAGGCTTTATCAAACTAAAGGAGATAGTCCTGAACTTGCATATCTCTAACAAACGTCTTCCATTCCAGCCTACTTTTTTTATACAGGAATGAAGGGCCAGGGGCGAATGTCCGCAAAAGCCCCTCCCATTGCGGAAGAAGATATCCAAAATCAAGGTCCAGGGTTTTTGAGATGCCTGGACACTCTACGTTTGAAAGAGTGGAGGTCACAGACAGGGGGAAAGGTGGACTGAGGAAGATTATTCCAGAGTTGACCGGTTTAGATGAAAGATTGAAAATACCGATTAACCCTTGCTTTAGAAAGTTGGACAGAAAAGGAATGAGAATGTGTTGAAAGTCTGGTACTGCGTGCTCTCCTTAAACGGAGGCATGCAGATGGCGTGTTCAGAATAATAGCGATAGTAAAGAGAGAGTGATGCAACATTGTGGCGAAGGGAGAGGGACTGAAGGCTATCAGTAAGAGGCGCAGAATTTGTGAGACGAAAAGTCGTAGATTCCACTCGGTCAAGTACGGCTGTGTGGGTTGAGACACCCCACATATGAAAAGCATACCCCATACAGGGGCGAACAAAACCCCTGTACAGAGACAGCAACTGAGTGGGGTGAAGAAACTGCGGAACCGACACAATGCACCTAACCCCTTAGAAACTGTTTTAGAAAGAGGGTATATGTGTTCTTTCCAGGAAAGATCACAAGAGAAGGAAACAATAAGAATGTTAGAAATGGAGAAACTGAGTTTTTGAAGCAATGAAGTCACATGATTTTCTGTGTCCTCTGAGATAGCAGAAAGATCAGAGGTCAGTGCACCATTGCCATCCTACGCGAAGCACGGAGTGACTGTTGGGTGGGACGCTTTATGAAACGGGTGGAGAAGTGAAGAGTGGAATCGTCATAGGAGTGGATAGGTCAGAGAGTGCGACTTAATAGATCATTGATCAATAAAAATTAGAGTGGATGACAGTACAGAATCTGAGGAACACTGTTAATAGCTTTAGAAGAAAAACAGTGGCCAGCTACATCCGCATCGATAGATCGTACAGAAAGAAAAATAGAGAGGAAGGCACAGATAGAAGGATTGAAACCAAAGGATAGCAGTTTCGAAATTAAAGATTTGTGTCAGACTATATCAAAAGCTTTTGATATGTATATCGCAGTAACAAAGGTTTCACCGAAATCCCAAAAAGGGGATGACCAAGAGTTAGAGAGATATGCAAAAAGATCGCCAGTAGAGTTTCCCATGTAGAACCTATACTGACGATCTGTAAGAAGAGGGGTGATTAAGAATTTTCCTATTAAGGATGGAATCAAAAACATTACAAAGGCAAGAAATTAAAGCAAATGGAAGATGGTTGAGAGTGATCACCCTTCTTTAGGACATGCTGAATGAAAGCGAACTTCGAGCAGGAAGGAATAGTATCAGATGAAAGACAAAGACGAAAGAGTTTTCACTGCTAAGGTGTCTTTAGGCATGAATTTGTTCTTGAACACAGTAAAGCACAATGAGGCGATTGTGGTTGTTTCAGACATAATTATGTCGGAGGAATATCACTGGAATCGTTCAGGGTTGAGTTGGAAGCGAAAGTTCGAGCGAATAGTTCAGCTTTGTGAAGAGAAGAGATGACAACTGAGCCAGATTGGAAAAAGGAGAAGAACATGTAAAGTTGATGGAGAGGTTCTTAACTAGATGCCAGAAAGAGCGAGAAGACTTAGAATTGTATAGATTTTCACAATTTTATTGCATGAAGGAAATTTTGGCGACTCGAAAAACAGATTTTGTACGATTCCGGGCACAAATATGAGCCAGGAGATGGATGGCAACAGCAATTTCTGAAAAACTCATCTCTGTTGCTGCTAGCATTAAAACAAGTAAAGTTAAACCAAGGTTTTTCCCCATTAGTAGTAGTAGGAATAGAATATGGAATGTATAAAATTAACAATATCTTGTTAAAATGTCTTTCGCTTTTAATCAATGCTTGTTAACCATGTGCTAATCTCTTTATTTCTCTGTTCCGTTGTACATATGTATATATTTTCGTCACTGGCCTTCTCCATTCCCCGACGAGGTGTACTGCTGAGTACACGAAAGTACTTGGGAACATTTCTTCTTTTTCCTTGTGGTTTGCATCATTCATTCATTTCATGTGCTTAAATGTGAAATTCACCCTAAATAAATGTAAGTTAGGTTAGGTTCAGTTAAGTTACGTTAAGAATTAGACATTTCCTTAAGATAATATTGGTATGTCTACGATATTCGATCCCTGTACCTTTGTTCCTTCCACAATGATCTCACGAAGATGGAAATCCAATCTATTATTTCCATGCTGGCATCTTTCTAGTTTATACCTTTGGTGTGAAAATTAAAAATTTCGAATTTGCTTCTTTCTGTTGTTCGTGTTCTTTCCTTTCTTCTTGCTTTTATCGTAAAACCTTGAAATCGTAGTATCAAAATTAGTATGAGTTTTTTGTAAGTTTAACACTTAAACTCTAACCGGGGTACTATTGTGCCCCAGTACCCCGGGAATTCCTGGCGTAACTTTTATAATGGGATATCTCGCGCTTATTCTTTCTCCTAGAAATTAACAGGTGGTAAGATATTAATAAATTCATTCATTTGAATCATCTGTCCTAAGCTCCGCCCACTGTATGATCGGTCACGTGACTCCTGCTACTACCTGGGCATATCTCTACCCCTGCGTGCTCAGTTGATCGGTGCAAGCCGTGTAACTCAGCCGTGTAGGAGTGTGATTAAATTGTGTTTAGCTTATAAAAATGAATGTCTGCTTGGGTTGGTAGATAAATGGGCGCCCTAGGTATCCTAGTGGTTAAGACGCTGGGTTGCTACTTGAGAGATCGAGTCCGGGCAATGACATTGTAATTTCAGCCTGCCCGTGCTGCAGCTTAGTTCGGATTCAATGTTAAACTGTGGGTCTAAGCTGGAGTGAAAGGTTTGATCTTTGTCAAAACGAACAATTCGGTGAGAAGGAAAACCGATTTAGCTATTATTATTACTAATGTAATTTACACCACGGTTAGGTACCAGTTACAAAGAGAATCTATGACCTGAATTTATTCCATATATTCCTCGTATGTATATTTTTTCCTTCTCTAAAAGGTAAATGATTTTAAATATACTTCTGAAATTAAAGCTGTGAATATTATATTCATATAGAATAAACAAACCTTTCTGTGTGTGTGTGCCGTCTTCAGTTTTTCGATTCTCTCTCTCTCTCTCTCTCTCTATATATATATATATATATTTTTTTTGCATTAGGAATATGATAAGGAAACTTATTACTTAATCAAAGACTAATTTATTCTATTGGAAATCACATGATGCTTATGTACATATTTATGTTGTTTAAACTTCATTATGATAATAACAGTGATGCTAACAATAATAGGAGTCGAGAGAGGTTTTCTAAAGCTGGATGGTTGAATTTAGGCCAAACGGTCCTTTGCGTTCAGTTCGAGGGTTCAATTGTTTCGAATTTATACATTTTTTCCAGAGACGTTTTCAAATAAAGGAAAGAAAGTAAATAGACAGAACGACGTTTACATAATTAGCTCTTTTGCTGTTTATTGTTTATTATATATATATATATATATATATATATATATATATATATATATATATATATTGTTATTTTTCTGATGCAGTTTAATTTTTCATTCACTTCGGATAATATACAGAAAGGATTGTCAGAAGTAAATAGACAGAACGACGTTTAAATAATTACTTCTTTTGCTGAACAACTTTAAGGAGAAAGTCGGTCATTATTTAATACAATTGGGTGTATATATTTCGCCCTGAACTATTTTGATGATTATACATTTCGTATTTCTTATATTATTTTTTTTTTATTTTTTGATAATTCCATCGTATGTATAGGAGTGTATATTTATCTTCTATATATTTCCAATAAATCGTCTGAATAAACAGAATGATGTAATGGTGTTTAATTTAATTCGGTTTAATTATATTTCTTTTATTGTTAATATTGGATTTCGTTTAAATAATTAGTTCTTTTTCTGAACAACTTTAAGGAGAAAGTCGGTCTTGTCTTTAATAAATAAAAACATTATTTGGCAACTCGTGTGAATTAAGAGAAATTGTGGTATCTGCCAACTCAACCTAATAAGATGCATCTCAACATAATTAAAATAAATGCTGGTATCTGGTAATCCCTTCATATAAATAAAAACACTATTTGGCAACTCACGATCCTCTATATAACCGCTGCTTGGCCCCTGGACGCACATAATGCTGCGGACTCCGGTGGAATAAAGAACTCTCTCTCCTTCCTTCTTAGGTTAAGACTTAGGTTAGGTTTCCCTTTGGGGGGTGAGGACATCCCAGCTTCTCCCCCAAAGACCTCCTCCGTCTCTCCTTTCTCTTCCTCTCTTAGGTTAAGGCTACCTCTTTGCGGGGGAGGTCATCCTCCCTTCTCACCCCGAAGCTCCCTCCCCTCTCCCCCTTGGCAACATTGAGTTGTTGCATTACCCTACCCAGTTGCAACATTTAGCTGTTGCATAACCCCACCCCCTTCATTGCATACCCCACCCTTGTTGCATCACTCATTTGCAACATCTTGCAACATTGATCATTATATCATTGCAGCATTGCAGCATTCTTGCACTCGTCCATGTTGCGCCCATTCTACTAGAGTTTTTCAGAATGTACCGTCGCCATCCAACTCCTGACTCTCACTCAGCTTATATTACTGCCAGGAATCGTGCAAAATCTGCCAAAAATTCATTCATCCGACAAAAATATGAAAACCTATAAAATTCTAATTCTTCTCGCTCTTTCTGGCATCTAGCTAAGAACCTCTTCATCAATTTTACTTCCTTCTTTCGCTCTTCTTTTCCATTCCGACGGCTCAGTTGCCGTCTCTTTTCCTGACAAAGCTGAACTCTTCGTTCAAACTTTCGCTTACAATTCAACCCTTGACGATGCCGGTGCTGTTCCTCCATCATCTCCTCCGTCTGCATTTATGATGTATGAAATTAGAATCTTTTCCAAAGCTGTTCTTGCTGCCCTGTCTGGGCTCAATTCTAGGAAGGCGTACGGTTCTAATGGTGTTCCTCATGTTGTTCTCAACAATTGTGCTTCAGTGCTGACAGCCTGCCTAGGCAAACTCTTTCGTCTTTGTCTTTCGTCTGGTACTTTTCCTTTCTGCTGGAAGTTTGCTTTCACTCAGCATGTCCCAAAGAAGGGTGACCGCATACAGCCCTCCAACTATCGTCCAATTGCTTTGATTTCTTGCCTCTAAAGTTTTTGAATCTACCCTTAATAGGAAGATTCTTAAACACCTTTCTTTTCACAATCTTCTTTCAGATCGTCAATATGGGTTCCACAAGGGACGCTCTACTAGACGATCTTCTTGCATATCTCTCTGACTCTTGGTCATCGATGAAGCTTTTGCCATTGCGCTCGACATATCGAAAGCTTTTGATAGAGTCTGGCGCAAATCTTTAATTTTCAAACTGCCTTCCTTCGATTTCTATCTTTCTATCTGTGCCTTCATCTCTAATTTCCTTTCTGGCCGATCTACAGCAGCAGTTGTAGGTGGCCACTGTTCTTCTCCCGAAGCTATTAACAATGGTGTTCTTCAGGGTTCTGTCCTGTCACCCACTGTTCCTTTTATTTATTAATGATCTTTTAATTCGCACTACCTGTCCTATTCACTCCTTTGCCGATAATTCCACTCTTCACTTCTCCACTCACTTCACAAAGTGTCCCTCTCAAAAGTCACTCCATGATTCGCGTAGGACGGCTATGGAACACCTGACTTCTGATCTTTCTGCCATCTTTGATTGGGGCAGAGGAAACCTTTTGGTTTTCAATGCCTCAAACACTCAGTTTCTCCATCTGTCTACTCGTCACAATCTTCCACACGACTATCCCCTTACCTTCAACAACACACAACTCAATCCTTCCTCTTCTCTTAACATTTTTGGCGTTTCCTTTCCTCGTGATCTTTCCTGGAAAGATCACATATACTCTCTTTCTAAAATAGCTTCTAAGAGGTTAGGTGTACTGTACCGCCTCCGCAATTTCTTCAGCCCCACGCAGTTGCTGTCTTTGTACGGGGTCTTGTCCGCCCCCTGTATGGAGTATGCTTCACATGTATGGGGTGGCTCAACCCACACAGCCGTTCTTGACCGGGTGGAATCAAAGGCTTTTCATCTTATCAGTTCCCCGCCTCTTACTCACTGTCTTCGTCTTCAATCTTTCTCTCTTCGCCGCAATGTTGCCTCACTCTCTCTTTACTATCGCCATTATAACGAACACTGCTCTTCTAAATCTAATTGCTGCATGCCTCCTCCTTTAAGGAGAGCACGCAGCACCAGACTTTCTACACTTTCTCATTCCCTTTCTGTCCATTTCTTTAATGCAAAGTTAATCGGTATTTTCAATCTTTCATCTCCTCAACTGGTCAACTCTGAGCGGACGCATTTCCTGAGCTCTCTGATATTGCTTCTGCTTTTGGATATTGCCAATAAACTTACTTTTGGTAAATTCTGAATTTTATATACTTGCGTTTATATTACAGTATATAGTTAAGTACTTGAATATAAATGGTTTTTAGTTGATTTAGAAGTTTTCATCGCGTGCCGGCTTAATTTAACTTAAACGTGTGACAGTTATAAACTAATTTAACTTGCGCGATGCCGTCGCAGAAAGCGTCGTGTGTTAGGTGTGGGGTAAATCGGTGGTATACGGATTTTAGGGACTATGACGGCAGTCCTATGGCGATTACCGAGAGATCAGTTTGTTTTTTTTTTGCGAATTAAGGGAGGAAATAGTTGACATAAAACGTAGTGTACGTGAGGTAACGGAAAGACTTGCAACGCTTGATGAGGGCAGGGGTAGGGCTACGGTTGACAAAAGCCGAACCAATACTAACGTTGAAGACGTTAGTAATTTGAAGGGTGAGGTGCGTAACCTAGTTTCTAGTTTAGGTAGCTTATCGGGAAGGTTGGATAGAGTTGAGGAAGGGGTTAAGGTTGGTCCGAGATTAGTAGATGGGGAGGGATTTAGAGAAGTTAAGGGTGGAACTAGGCTGCGTACGTTAGGTAATAGGAATCCCCCCTATCGAGGTTTCGAACCCTTTCGCCCATTTGGAAAGGGACGTGAATGAGGGGGAAACTATTTTAATTGGGGACTCTTTAGTGGGCCATATGGACACAGAGTTCGTTGAACGGCATCCAACCAAGAGGAGGAGGGTCTGTCTCCCAGGGGCCAGGGTTGACAGAGTTAGAGACGAAGTGGATAGGATTGACGTTGCCTCCCGTCACTCGATGTTGGTGACGATGGTAGGGGCCAACGACTAGTGATGTAAAAAAACCGTTTTTTTTTGTTTTTTGTTGTTTTTTTTTGTCGTTTTTTTTTGTTTTTTTAATGTTTTTTTTGTTTTTTTGTTTTTTTTAATAATTAATATAGATATTGCCAATTTAATTATAAGGTATACTTTTGCAATGATATATATTATAAAAATAAATAAATAAATAATAAAATAGGCCATATGGTACCAGTATAGAATGTCCTTTTCAGCCTATTTACAGAAAAAACTGGCCTCTTTCTTGCACTGAAAGTCTTGTATCTTGAGATCCATTAAACTTGCGAGAACACTGGCTGGGAGCTGACTGCCCATTGTCCAACCTTCCCAGGACTCTCCCATCCATGCCTCGGATTTTGAATCTCCCACTTAACTATCCTTTAGACCCGCGATGACATATTCCCCCCCCCCCAGGAGACCATCCATATATATATACATACACATACACCCATATACATATATACCAATATATACATAAATACTTATATACACATTTATATCTATTGTATACCCCATACACATGCATACATCCAGAATTCCAGATACATACGCATGCATACTCACATATATACTTACACAAACTCATACACCTCTATTTCGCCCTTTCATTACCTCCGAGATCATTTAGCACATACAGTAATATCCATACAGCCAAAAGAAACCAATTAAGCACAGACAGAGCAGCAAAGCTAGTATTTATATCCCAAAATGCAAAATTCCAAGAAAGTGAAGTAAAACATGGTGCTACATTGGCTTCGTCAACATCCAAATCTGCAATAAATACCAGTACCTGTGATATTGAAACTATTTGCTTTAATCAATCTAGTGATAATGATTCTTCAATGGAAATAGAATCAGATAATGAAAGTTAAACAGCATTAGGTTAACACAAAGGTTAAAGAAAGAGATGAATATTTATATTTTTTTTATTTTTCTATTTGGAATATATATATATATATATATATATATATATATATATATATATATATATATATATATATACACACTACTGGTATTCTTGCCAATCACAATTATATCTATTGTTTTATACCAGTATTATGGATATTATACCAGTACCTGTGATATTGAAACTAGCATATATGCTCTACCCAATCTAGTGACGATTCTTCCATGGAAATGTAGGTTAACAAAAAGGTTAAAAAAAAGGTGAATATTTTCCTTTTCTATCTGGAATATATATACTGGTACTCTTGCCAATCACAATTATGTATATTGCTTGAAACAAGGAAGAATGTTTTATGTTCTAGTTAAAAAATGAGGGTTTGTTTTTCCTTTCTATTATATACTTTTTGTGTGATTCAGTTTTTCTAAAAGATGACTATATATACTAGGTATAACCGTATAAGCATGGTAGTATAGTAAATTATAGGTAATACTAATATACTTATTAGATTAAAGGAAAAAAAATATGGAATAAGTTTAAAACAATAAAAAACAAAAAAAACAAAAAAAAACAGACTACCTTCGTTTTAAACAAAAAAAACGACAAAAAAAACAAAAAAAACGACACAATAAAAAACGACTCACATCACTACCAACGACTCGTATAGGCCCGATACGAGAGTGCCTGACCTTTTGGAGAGATATAGGGGGTCAATTAGGTCCCTAAAGGCGAGGTCAGATAGGTCTTTAGTTCTAAGTATTACCCCTAGGCACGGTTTGGGTCTTAGGATTACGTCTAAAACGACATTTTTTAATACTAAATTAGAAGAGATTTGTGCTGAGGAAAATGTACCCTCCGTAGAGCTGTGGTCAGATTTCAGTGATCCTAGCCTTTTTATAAAAGATGGGGGTGCATTTTAATGAAATAGGTAATGCTAGGCTAGGTAGGTTAATTGCCGAAAACGTTCGAAAGCTGTATAGGTCGAAGCCTTCTTTAAACGTTGTGGGTCTGGGGAACGTGGGCCCGACGTGAAAAATGGTTTAAAACGCCGACCCGTGGTAAAAAATAACTTAAACGTCTTTTATTGTAACGCGCGTAGTATCAGAAATGAATTAAACGAATTTAAGGCGATAATTTATTCCGGCAACTACGATATAGTTGCTATCACTGAAACGTGGTTAAATACCGTGACTCGGGACTTGTTGGGGGAACTTGAAATACCGGGTTTTAAACTCTTTACTAATGATAGGTTACATAGGATTGGTGGCGGCGTTTTGCTATACATTCGTAATTCCCTTAGGGCTATCGAGGTTAAGATAGATTTTCTGGCAGCAATTAATGCGATATGCGTTGAAGATAGGGCGCGTAGTCTTAGTTTCAATTTTGTTGTTTATAGACCTCCCGTTCAACCCCTCGATACCGATACTAGATTTTACACCCTTCTTAGTAACTTTATTAATAATCGGGATAGTATAGTTGTCGGAAACTTTAACTGCCCTAACGTCAATTACGAGACCTGGTAACGTTGAGGGTTTGAGATTGATCGAGTTCATGGAAGATAATTTTTTACGACAGATGGTTACCGAATCAACGCGCGGTGATAATATTTTAGACGTGGTGATGACGAAAGGCAAAAACATAGTCAAAGGTTTAGAAGTAGGCGAGAGTTTAGGATGTAGTGATCATCAAATTCTTAGGTTTAAGTTATTGATAAAAAACACTAAGGATAGTAACGTAATAGAAGTCCCTGATTTTCGTAGGGCCAATTTTGATAGTTTTGCGGATAGGATGAGAGTAGTGGACTGGGGTGACTTACTTATGGGTAATGACGCAAATTTGCATTGGGAGACGTTTAAAGATAGTTTCTTGAATATCGAAAGGGAGTTTATTCCTCGTAAGCCCAAGCGCGCTAGAAATCATGGTAGGCCTAAGTGGTGGACTAGGGAAATAGGCGAGTTCATAAACGAGCGTAACAGAGCGTATAGACTTAATAAGCGCAATGGCACGGTAGCTAACGCTAATAGATATATCGAGCTTCGACGTCAGGTTAAAAGATCAGTTCGGAATGCTAAGCGTAATTTTGAGATCCTTATAGCTGCGGATAGTAAACATAACCCCAAAAAGTTTTTCGATTATGTGAATAATCGTAAGCCGATAAAAGATAATATAGGCCCTCTCTTGGACGCTAATGGCGCTTTGGCTTCCAACGCTCAGGCGATGGCGGGTATTTTTAATAACTTTTTTGCGACAGTTTTTACCGTTGAAGACGTCAATAATGTCCCCGATGTGGACGATATCGTTCCATTTAGCAGCGAGACTATTTTGGATGAAATAACTGTTTACGAGGGTGAGATTGCGCATTATATCGATAAGTTAAAAGTTAGCAAGGCTCCAGGCCCTGACGCGTTTTATCCTAGACATCTGAAAAATTTGAAAGGCGTTGTCGTAGGCTACTTAACGAAGATTTTTAATCAGTCACTGGAAACGGGGATTATTCCTGAAGACTTCAAATTAGCCAACGTCACGCCCATTTTTAAAAAAGGCGACCGCACAGTAGCTAGCAATTGTAGGCCCATTGGTTTAACGTCAATTGTCGGTAAACTTTTGGAATCCGTAGTTAGGGATCGTATCGGACACTTAGAAAGTCGCGATTTGATTAATAGTAGTCAGCATGGGTTTCGACGCCATAGGTCTTGTTTAACTAATTTGTTAGAATTTTATAACGAAATTGCGCGAATACGATAGGCATAGAGCGGCTGACGTTATTTATTTAGATTTTAAAAAAGCGTTCGATACAGTTCCGCATAGAAGATTAATTGCGAAGGTTAAAGCGCACGGTATTCGCGGTCAGGTAGCTAACTGGTTAGAGGAATGGCTTCGTGCTAGGAGACAGAGGGTCGTTGTTAATGGTAGTGAATCGGGGTGGTTGGATGTAGGTAGCGGTGTCCCACAGGGTTCAGTGTTAGGCCCATTGCTATTCGTAATTTACATTAACGACATAGATGTAGGTTTGACTAGTAACGTGTCAAAATTCGCGGACGATACTAAAATAGGCGGTAAGGTTGTTAACGAGGACAATAGAAATAGGCTCCAAGACGATGTACAGTAAATAGGATTATGGAGTGGACGGATAAGTGGCAGATGCAATTTAACGTAGACAAATGTAAAGTTTTGCATATAGGTTCTCGTAACAATAATTACACGTACACGATGGATGACAGAGTTCTAGCGAGCGTTGACGAAGTAGATTTAGGCGTACGCGTATCTAAGGATTTAAAAGTTAGGAACCAGTGCCTGGAGTCATGCGCTAAAGTTAATAAGATGTTAGGCTTCATAGTGCGTAATTTCGAATTTAAATCGAAGAATATTATATTGCCCCTTTACAAGTCCCTAGTCAGGCCTCATTTAGAATATGTCGTTCAGTTTCGATGCCCGTATTTGCGTAAGGATATTGATAGGTTAGAAAGGGTTCAGCGTCGTGCCACGAAATTAATTCCGTCATTGCGCAACAAGCCTTATGAAGATAGGATTAAAGAGTTAGACTTGCATTCACTCGAAACTAGGAGATTAAGGGGGGAGCTTATTGAAGTTTTCAAAATCGTTAATAACATCGATAACGTAAATTTTGACAAACTGTTCACTTTCGATAATAGCAATACTCGTAATAACGGATTTAAGTTGCGTGGCAGACGTTTCATTACTAATATCGCGAAAAACTTCTTTACGTTTAAAGTAATTGATAAATGGAATAATCTTCCCGCGCCCATCGTGAACTCTACCAGCGTTAATATGTTTAAGAACCGTTTAGGTAAGCATTTTAAAAATATTAACGTTGTTTAATATAATAATAAAACAATCACCCTTCTCCCTCTGAGCCTCCCTCTTTTCCCTCGTTAAAATTATTAACATTGTTTAATATAATAAAATAATTAGCAACAGGACCTCTGGAGGTGGTGATCGAGGATGAGTCTGTTGACGATAATGCCAGCTTGTGACATGCCAGCGTGTGATGCCAGCAAAAAAAAAAAAATTAGACTAACACGAACTTAGCTGTAACTTGTAGTGTAAACTAACCCACTTTTTGTTATTCTGTAACTCTCTTCATTGCATGTCTGTATTTTGCATGGTATGATAGTGTTTGAGTTAAGAATGTGTTGCATGGTTTGTAATGCGTTCTTATTTTACTTCTTTTCATCTTCCATCCCTTTCCGGCGGAGTGGGCTCCGTCCTCTACCTCCCTATGGAGTAGAGGACCGGTCTGCAACTGCTGGAGGTATGTGTTGCCTTGAGTTAAGAATGTGTTGTTCTTTGAGTTAAGAATGTGTCGCATGGTTTGTAATGCGTTCTTATTTTACTTCTTTTCATCTTTCACCCCTTTCCGGCAGAGTGGGCTGCATCCTCTACCTCCCTATGGAGTGGAGGACTGGTCTGAAACAGCTGGAAGTATTCTCCGACTATTTTTCCGACTTGTCGGCAGTGGCCGGCGGATGGTGATAGTGTCTTTCTTTCTCTCTTTCTGAATGAATTTTAACCCACGAGTGATAGGTTTTGCTACTTACTTAACCCCTTATTCTCTTCTTTTAACCCCTTACTTTCTTCTTTCTCTCGGGCTAACCTTAGAGTGGATCTTAGGGTCTTTGTTAGCCTTAACTTCTGTAGATCTGTAGATCTTCCTCAATCCATATTTCCCCCTGTCTATGACCTCCAATCTTTCTAAGGTAGAAGTGTCTAGACATCTCGAAAACCCTGGACCTTGATTTTGGCTTTCTTCTTCTTCTATAGCGAGGGGGGGGGGGGGCCTTGCCCTTGGCCCCTCCTTCCTGCATAATATATATATATATAAATGAAGGCGGAGACATTTTCTTCAGGACTGTAACAAAAAAAGGTTCCAAAACAAGACATCAATTTGAACATTTGTTTTAGGGCGATCCTTTAGAATGCGGCCGTAAATTAGTTTAAAAAATAAATCGTTATTTGACAAATGGCTATTGCTTCTAATACACTAAATTAGTTATTTTTTGAATAATTGTAAATTAAACATGGCGGGCAGACTTATAATTGAATGCCTGGTTAGGTCAACTGAATGCCCGGTTAGGTCAACTGTACACCCTCGACGATTGTTTAGGTTGTCATGTTATTTTCGTTTAAACTAACGAAAATATCATGACTTAACCTACCAATCGTCGAGGGTGTACAGTTGACCGGATCATATGTAGAATTCGGACCCCAGGTAACCCTAATGGAGAATACAGACCCCAACTTTCCCCTAATGTAGAATCCAGACCCCAACTTTCCCTAATGTAGAATCCAGACCCCAACTTTCCCCTAATGTATAGATTATAGAAGCCAGACCCCAAACGAATCGTATAAGGACATCAATAAACAATTTAAAGGTTCATAGAAAATTTTATTATTATTATCACAAATAAAAACCATTAAAATCACACAATTGTAAAATCTTATATCAAATGTAGAATTCGGACCCCAGCCTTCTTTAGTTAGCTTTATAAGGCTAACTAACGAAAATATCACAACCTAACCTAACCAATCGTTAGGTTAACTGTACGCCCTTGACGATTGGTTAGGTTAGGTCATGATATTTTCGTTAGTTAGAGATGTTAAGGCAAATGCAGAAACTCAAATAGTTAAAGAGTAGCTTAAACAAGCCAAATGGAGAATACAGACCCCAACCTTCCGCTAATGTAGAATTCGGACCCCAACCTTGGTAGGGGTCCGAATTCTACATATGATCCAGTTGACCTAACCGGGCAGTCAATTAACCTAACCGGGCATTCAGTTGACCTAACCAGGTATTCAATTATTGGTCTGCCCGCCATGTTTAATTTAGTATTATTCAAAAAATGACTAATTTATTGCATTAAAAGCAATAACCATTCGTCAAATAACGATTTATTTTTTAAACTAATTTACGGTCGGATTCTGAAGGATCGCCTGTTTATACCGATTAATCGGCATGGGTATTGGCAGTTTTTCATGTAATCAGCATCGGCTAAATTTTGGAATCGGTATATCACTAGTTCTAATGTATTACTTTTGTAAATTTAATTTAAAATAAATTTTCCTATGAGACCGGACTTATGGGACACCCTGTATAATCTATTTTTTTTATATCAACATTTGAAAATGGTTGAGAAATGTAGAATAATCTTTAAATTCCTTTTCCACCCAACCTCCAGCTCTTGTCTCTTGGTTTACATCACAATGAGTACAAAATCTATTCCTGTAATAAGCTACCTCATATTTTCATGTATTTTACCATGTTTTACACTCGATGAGGCAAGATCCATTTCGTAACGAGTGTTATTTTCTACCTTTAAAGCATATTCAATGCGTAATTGTGACGCAAAGAGGAAATATATCAGGAATTCGTGAGTGAATCTAAACTTTTGGTCACGACTTTAAATATATAAGAAGAATGAATTAGATATACTTGAATAAAATCAACTGTAACTTAACTTTGCTTAATGTAACCTAAGTTATTTTATAACAAATGGAAGGTTATTTTGTTCGGATATGTTACCTCCAGCATGTTTCACTTATGGGCGATAGTGGATGTTTGGTGCAGTGAAAACTGAAATGTTTTACAGCCTCTTTACATATACCAATGGAAAGCGGAGGGAGATAAAACTACTGCTGAAAAAAAATCGTTTTACTTACGAGCCAATTTGGATGAAATTACACCGCGTTTATGTGTCTATCTATTAAGTATTTGTACAAAGTGTCAATCTAATTGGATAAAAACCCTTGAGGATTATACTTTTTTTTAGTTGCTTCACTTTATTTCTCTCTACTTTTGAAGGTAATAACTTGAGAGTTGGTCTTCACCATCTTCATACAATATACCAAGCACCATAAAACAGTTTTCCAGATAAGCTTGTGTTCTTAGATATTTTGCTTTGAACTTAAAATTTAAAAAGAAAATAATAATAATGACCATGCTCCACCTCCCCCCCCCAAAAAAAAACGTTTTGTTCCTTCTTCGTATTTTCCTGCAAGTTTTTTTTTTTTGCAAAGTTCCATATATTTAGTAATTATCCCGCAAGTTTGAAAAACATTCCTTGTCATTTTTTTTAAAAATGCTTTTTTTTAAATGTTTATCTTCTTGTACTTTTTATCCTTAAACTTTTAAAAAAACACCTACAATTCCTTCCATTTCCTGTTTAAATAAAAAACATGACCCACAATCTTTCAACCAACAAAACAAAAGGGGGGGAATAGGGGAGGGGGTTATCCCCCCAAGTTGCATAAAGGGGGGGTGAGGATTTTTGGGGGGAGAGGGAGAATGACCTCCCCCCAAAGGGGTAACCCTAACGTGCCCTCGCCGTAGGCGAGTTTGCGAAGCACAAGCCCCGCCCGTAGGGCAGGGAGCCGAAGGCTCTGCTTGTTTTTATTTTGAGAAAATCAACATTGAAAATTCATGTAAACCAAAAATGTTTACGAAAATTTGGACATACCATGTTTAAAGCTTCTAGAATATATCCTGTATGATTGGATGAAAACAGATAAATAGTTTTCTTATATATATATATATATATATATATATATATATATATATATATATAATATAATTATAAGAAAACTATATATATATATTTATTATATATATATATTAATATGAATGAAAAACCACGAAGGAAAGGAAACACAAAATGGTGCTCAAGCGCTTTCGTCTAATAACATCCTCAGGAACACTGAAGTACATAAAAGGGGTACAGCCTAGCCTATATATAGGTTACAGAAAGAAAAAAATAAAATAAATAAATAAATAATATATATATATATATATATATTATATATATATATATTATGCAATAAACGGAGAAGTAAAAATAAAAATTAAAAATTAAAGGACTCTCAGAGAGGCATACAGATTTGTAAGGAAAAAATATCGATTTTTAGCACAAGATCAAATGAATTATAAAAATACAAATTTATACTGGAAATCTGCCCGGGTTTTAACACTGCCTTTTTTGGTTAAGTTTCGATGTATATAAAAATAAAATGAAAATTAAAAGTTAATAAAGTAGCATACAAGTTTACCAAAGATTTAGCGTTCTACCCTTCTTATCTAAATCTGTTTTGAAGGAATTCAAAACAACAGGATCGAGTTGAAAAAGACCTTTGCTTATGTTGAAGTTATTTGAAAGTTGGATAATGGCAGACTCAAGAATATTTCTATTAACAATGTTGCTAGAGTGGAATAAAACTGAAGCATTATTCCAATCAATACAGTGGGATAACTCTGACAAATGGACAAAAAGGGCACTGGACAACTGTCCTGTTCTAACGGAATATTGATGCTGTTTTATACGTGTGTGCAAATCCTTTCCCGTCTGACCTATGTAAAAGGAATCACATTGTTTACACCCAATTTTATAGATAATGCCTGAATTATTGGTAGGGCTATTTTTTACTATGATATTTTTCACAATATTGTTATATGAAAATACTACATTAATATCCAAAAGTTTAAGTACATTAGCAATGCCTAAAAAGCCCGGGAAAAAATGGAAGTACTAAAATATTTTTTGACAAAGTACGAGTGTTATTATTGACACGATAGAAAGTTCGTTTTGCCTTGTTGAGACAAGATTCCATAAACGCAGATGGATGACACAGATCACATCCAATACCGTTGATTTTTTCCAATTCGGCATCGATGTATTCCGGACTGGCGATCCTAAGGGCGCGGAGAAACATTGATGACAAAATGGCCTTCTTAGTGGGGGTGTCATGTCCCGAGTAAAAGTGTACGTAGGACAAATTGTTTGTTGTTTTCCGATAGATACTAAACTTAAAACCTGGGCTTTCCCTATGTACACGCACATCCAAAAATGGGATTGAATTGTCTTGTTCCACTTCTAAAGTAACTTAATGGAGGGGACTTGATCATTTAACTGAAGGAGGAAGTTATCCAGGTCACGATTCATGGGCCAGATACACAAAATATCGTCGACGTACCGCAACCAAGGGATGCCAACCCCCAGGATTCTCGGAATGTAAGTAATTTCGAAAAACTCCATATAAATATTGGAGAGGAGGGGCGATAAGGGGTTGCCCATGGCCATCCCAAAAACTTGTTGATAATACTCGTTATTGAAAGTGAATTTACAGTCTTTGATGCAAAGCTTAATAAGATCCAAAACAATGTGTGAAGGTAGTGGCAGGTCATACTTATGTAATTCTTGGGAGAGAAAGTCAGGCATATCGTCAATCGGCACTTTTGTAAACAATGAACAAACGTCAAAACTGATCACTCTATCGTTAGTTACAGTACGTGCATTATTTAATTTTTCAGTAAGATCCATGGAATTTTTTACATGTGAATCAGAGATAGTTCCGAGAATGGGGGACAAGACTTTGACAAGCCATTTGGAGAGTTTATAAGTAATAGAGCCCACCGAGCTAATAATAGGGCGCATAGGGTTGCCAGGTTTGTGGGTTTTAATAAGACCGTAAAGGTAGGGCAGAGAAGGTGAAGTGGACATGAAAAGCGGAATTAAGTCCTTATGATCTTTGAGAATGCGTTTCAAGCCACTATTAAATGATTTGATGACGTCATCCTGCGGGTTCTTCCTAAGTTTGCTGTATGTGGCGGGGTCCTGGAGAAGCTCGTTCATCTTTCCGATGTAGTCCACTTTGTCCATAATAACTATGGTGTTAGCCTTGTCTGCTTTAGTAATATGGAGCTCCCCATCTTTTTTTAATTGTGAGAGGCTATTGCGAAAAGGTTTAGGAAAGTTATCTTCGTAATTACTATTCGCCGCACTATAAACGAGGCCTTTAACTATGTTAAACAAATACTGAGGGAGATTACACTGTTTTTCAAAACACGCGAGACTGTAACAAATTTGTAAAGCCGAAGGTTTTTTAACAATAAAAAAGGACATACCATATCCAAGGGCACTTTTTGCATCGTCACTAATGTTTTTCGAAGAAGGTTCAAAACACACTTTGAGCTTGCTTTTTACTCCACTGACTATTTCGAATGAGACTTTTAATTTTTCGATCCAAAATATTACGAAGTGAAGTAGTTCTCCGACGCAACTCGTTGTAAATTTCATCAAACAAAGGTTGGATCCACGGTTGGGGAATAACGGTTACAAAATTATGTTTGGCGATGTTTAAATTTTTGAAGGCGGACCACTCATTTTGTCTGGTGACTTCAATATGTTTCTTTAAAATTAATCTGCTGAAGTTGTTGAACGGATGGTCGTCAATTTGTCTGAAGCGAATCGGAAGCAGGGATTTGGGAAGAACTTGCTCCTCTAGACAATTAGTAAGAAACTTTCGTCGGATACGAATTGCATGCCCCTTCATTAATGTAGAAGAAACACGGACACAAACGGAGACAAGAGAGGGAACAGCAAGCCGAAGGAACGCGTGGTGTTCATTATATGAAAATTATTTCACGAAAGTAACACGTGAAAAATATTTATGATGAATAAACCACGAAGGAAAGGAAACACAAAATGGTGCTCAAGCGCTTTCGTCTAATGACATCCTCAGGAACACTGAAGTACATAAAAGGGGTACAGCCTATATATAGGTTACAGAAAGAAAAAAAAGAAAAAGAAAAAAAAAAATAATATATATATATATATATATATGCAATAAACGGAGAAGTAAAAATAAAAATTAAAAATTAAAGGATTATCAGAGAGGCATACAGATTTGTAAGGAAAAAATATCGATTTTTAGCACAAGATCAAATGAATTATAAAAATACAAATTTATACTGGAAATCTGCCCGGGTTTTAACACTCTGCCTTTTTTGGTTAAGTTTCGATGTATATAAAAATAAAATGTTTTGGATCTTATTAAGCTTTGCATCAAAGACTGTAAATTCACTTTCAATAACGAGTATTATCAACAAGTTTTTGGGATGGCCATGGGCAACCCCTTATCGCCCCTCCTCTCCAATATTTATATGGAGTTTTTCGAAATTACTTACATTCCGAGAATCCTGGGGGTTGGCATCCCTTGGTTGCGGTACGTCGACGATATTTTGTGTATCTGGCCCATGAATCGTGACCTGGATAACTTCCTCCTTCAGTTAAATGATCAAGTCCCCTCCATTAAGTTTACTTTAGAAGTGGAACAAGACAATTCAATCCCATTTTTGGATGTGCGTGTACATAGGGAAAGCCCAGGTTTTAAGTTAGTATCTATCGGAAAACAACAAACAATTTGTCCTACGTACACCTTTACTCGGGACATGACACCCCCACTAAGAAGGCCATTTTGTCATCAATGTTTCTCCGCGCCCTTAGGATCGCCAGTCCGGAATACATCGATGCCGAATTGGAAAAAATCAACGGTATTGGAAGTGATCTGTGTTATCCATCTGCGTTTATGGAATCTTGTCTCAACAAGGCAAAACGAACTTTCTATCGTGTCAATAATAACACTCGTACTTTGTCAAAAAATTTTAGTACTTCCATTTTTCCCGGGCTTTTAGGCATTGCTAATGTACTTAAACTTTTGGATATTAATGTAGTATTTTCATATAACAATATTGTGAAAAATATCATAGTAAATAATAGCCCTACCAATAATTCAGGCATTATCTATAAAATTGGGTGTAAACAATGTGATTCCTTTTACATAGGTCAGACGGGAAAGATTTGCACACACGTATAAAACAGCATCAATATTCCGTTAGAACAGGACAGTTGTCCACTGCCCTTTTTGTCCATTTGTCAGAATTATCCCACTGTATTGATTGGAATAATGCTTCAGTTTTATTCCACTCTAGCAACATTGTTAATAGAAATATTCTTGAGTCTGCCATTATCCAACTTTCAAATAACTTCAACATAAGCAAAGGTCTTTTTCAACTCGATCCTGTTGTTTTGAATTCCTTCAAAACAGATTTAGATAAGAAGGGTAGAACGCTAAATCTTTGGTAAACTTGTATGCTACTTTATTAACTTTTAATTTTCATTTTATTTTTATATACATCGAAACTTAACCAAAAAAGGCAGAGTGTTAAAACCCGGGCAGATTTCCAGTATAAATTTGTATTTTTATAATTCATTTGATCTTGTGCTAAAAATCGATATTTTTTCCTTACAAATCTGTATGCCTCTCTGATAATCCTTTAATTTTTAATTTTTATTTTTACTTCTCCGTTTATTGCATATATATATATATATATATATATATATATATATATATATATATATATTATTTATTTTTTTTTTTTTTTCTTTTTTCTTTCTGTAACCTATATATAGGCTGTACCCCTTTTATGTACTTCAGTGTTCCTGAGGATGTCATTAGACGAAAGCGCTTGAGCACCATTTTGTGTTTCCTTTCCTTCGTGGTTTATTCATCATAAATATTTTTCACGTGTTACTTTCGTGAAATAATTTTCATATATATATATATAATTATATATATCTATATATATATATATATATATATATTTTATGCAGGTAGGAGGGGCCAAGAACAAATGCCCGCAAAAACACCTACCTCCACAGAGGAAGAAGAAAGCCAAAATCAAGGTCCAGGGTTCTCGAGATGCTTGGACACTGGGTCTGAAAGATTGGAGGTTATAGACAGGGGGAAGATGGATTGAGGAAGATTTTTCGAGTTGACCGGTTGAGTAGATGAAAGATTGAAGATACCGATTAACCCTTGCTTAGAGAGTTGAACAGAAAAGGAATGAGAATACGTCGAAAGTCTGGTACTGTGAGCTCTCCTTAAAGGAGGGGGCATGTAGTTAAAAAGTTCATAAGAGCAGAGTCCGTTATAATAGCGAGAGTAAAGAGAGAGTGAGGCAACATTGCAACAAAGAGAGAGGGATTGAAGACAAGTAAGAAGCGGGGAATAAATTAGACGAAAAACCTTTGATTCCACCCGATCAAGTAGAGCTGTGTGGGTTGAGCCACCCAACACATGAGAATCGTACTCAGTACAGGAGCAGAATTTGAAAAGACGATGCGAACGATACGAACGATACGCAATAATATACATGTAGAAAATACTCGCAGGATATGTCCCAAACTTTGGAAATAGAATAGAAACACTAGAATGAAAGAAGAGGTAGGTTCTGTATTGTCCAACTACTGTGGGACAGGGGGCTATGAAGAAGAAAATGGGAGTAATACTCTTAGAATACGGGGCCTAAAACTCTTTAACTTGCTGCCGAATGAACTGAGGAACCTCCAGCACGCCACGTCTAGCTAGCTACCTTCAAGCACAAACTCAGCAGGTTACTCCGTAAAGTCCCTGACCAATCATGCGCACCTCGCTATGAGTGCATGCTGGGATGAGAGTTAACAGCAACTCTCTCCTTCATCAAATCTCCGAAACGAGACGGGATGCTGCAGACAGTGATAGGCATCGATACAAGAAAATCCCTAAGGCGATACCGATACATCGATACTTTATAGATGGCTAAAGCCTAAAGCGATACCGTTACCGATACAAAAGTATCGCTCGATACGTAACGCCGATATATGTATCGCGATACTGCCCATCTCTGGCTGCAGAGAGGTTGAACACTTGTTCAAACTCAACCAAACCAAGTTAATATATACTGTGTATATATCCAATTAAATAATTTTCTATTGTACAGTCTAGACTGAACTTTTATCTCTGATAATGACATAATTGGGTCAGGGATGTTACCATGCAGAGCTAAACATCACAAAACAGATATATATATATATATATATGTTTGCATTATTCATTCATTTCACGTGTTTAATTGTGAAATTCATCATATACCGTATATATATATATATATATATATATATATATATATATATATAATATATATATATATATATATATATATGTTATGCCCCGCTTGTGAAATTGCTCAGTTCGTGAACTGGGCAACTAGTTTGCCCAGTTCATGAAATGGGCAATCTGACTGCCCAATTCATGAAGTGGGCAAATTTGCTGCCCATTTCATGAACTGGGCAGCACCGTGTAGGAGATTAAAAGTTTCCTACATAAATTATATCACATTTGTGCCATTTGCATATTTGTATTGACCTGACCTGACTTGAATTTGTGCTGATCTGACCTGAAATGACTTGACTTTATCTTTGGGGACGAATGTGAGGTCAAGGCGGACTATAAAAGGGGGAATCATGAATACAAATATTAGTTCAATTACATTAAAACAAAAAATTTAAAGGCCAAATAAAACAAAATTCATTCTATGAGATATAATGCCCGGTCAGGTTAACTGTATGTTAGGTTAAGTTGTGATATTTTCGTTAGTTTTAACGAAAATATCACAATTAAACCCCTTTTATAATCCGCCTTGACCTCACATTCGTCCCCAAAGATAAAGTCAAGTCATTTCAGGTCAGGTCAGCACAAATTCAGGTCAGGTCAGGTCAATACAAATATGCAAATGGCACAAATGTGATATAATTTATGAAGGAAACTTTTAATCTCCTACACGATGCTGCCTAGTTCATGAAATGGGCAAGATTTAGTTTGCCCAGTTCATGAACTGGGCAATTTCACAAACGGGGCGTAACATATATATATATATATATATATATATATATATATATATATATATACCAACCTCTTCATTACGTTTTATTATGCCTTTTAATGCTTAGTTGAATTGGCCACATAATTGAGACTCTATACGAATTCTGCCAAATTGTTTTAGCTGAATTAAAGAAATAATGTGACTATGAGAAGTTTCATGCCGTTTTTGAGCTTTATGAAAGTTATTTAAATCATTATAACCGCTATTATTCCAAACAATTTTCTTCCTTTAAAATAAAATACTAGGCCAACAATAGAGCTTTAAAGTACTCTGGCACCCGCAAAGCCAGCTATAAGTTTCATATAACCGATCATTAAAATGACGCGTACATCATTTGGTTTGTGTACTTAATTTTTTTAAGCTAGGCGTAGGCCTACCAATTTTAATAATGTGTCGCTTTTCTTCAAATTGTCTAGAACTGAACGAACAAGCTAACAAAGTTTCAATTATACAATTACACATTACACGCCATCGTTATCTGCCAAAGAAATAAAAAGACTGCATAATCCAGCCAAAGATTATTGAACACACTGTAACAATCACAAATCAAATAAATAACTGAACACTTAAAAATGCGCTCGAATTATATTTGAATTTGTGCACTTGTGGGAGGGGTAATAATTGCCAGTTATTTAGTCATTTAATGCTATAAGGCATAAGCTCATTAATTAAGCGCTTTAAAAGGATTCCGTTAGCATAGTAGCAAGAATAAGCAACTCTCTAAGTTGCTTCCACGATCCATGTTATGGATCTGTGTTTCCATTGGTGAATATTTTTTATTCTTTTAAGACAATATTAATTCATCCCCAAGTATAGCGATCAATAATTTTATTGTATATCATTTATTACATTTATATTATCGTGTAAGCAATGAAATTATCGGTGAATTGATACAATTTTTATAAAACACGAATATAGTAACTGTGGCGGATCCAGGGGAGGTTCGGGGAGTTCGATCGAACCCCCCTAAACCAGAACCACTCTAAACTAGAAAGCCCCGCTCCCAAGGCTAACTGAGTGAACATACAAGTTATTTTACAAACAACACTAAAAGCATGTAATATACCCTTTTGTTTCATTTGTTTCAGATCGTTAGTCGACCCTGTGTCTCTTTAATACTCAAAAGTCTAAAAAGCAATATTCATTCAAAGTATTTATTCAATAGAATTTTCGGTTTACAATGTCAAGAAGAGTTAAACAGCAACCAAGAATTGACCGATTTTTTGGTCTATCAAGTTTGGTCCATTCCACGTCATTTGCAAGGTTAGTAACTGTATTGTAAACTAAAACAATAACTTTAAAAACTACTTACAGTTACTGATCGATTGCTCATATTAAATTCATTGTCTCTCGTTTTGACAGTGATGAAGAAGGACAATCTACCCCGACTGCAAAGATTTAGTGTAAAATATTCTAGCTTAATTGTAACTTTATCACTTTTTCTTTCCAGGCTTGCGATGCCGATATATTCCCAAACATCAACTGCTTGTTGCGAATTGCTTGCACCATACGGTCCATACCCGTCACTTTTGCTGATAATGAACGTGCTAACCAGACCCGTAACTAGCTAATTTTGCCCCCGAGGCAAGATCATAAAATTGCGCACCCCTTATACTTGCGCCCCCCTATAAAATTGCGCCCCCCTATTCCTATAACACTACACGATCCTCTAAGTGGTAAATTGTTTTTGGCACAAAACATCACAGCATCAAGAACTATTTTCAGAATATGTCTCCATTTTTGTTTATTAGTTTCAATAGCTTTCTGTAGTGCATCATCGATACATTGTCCGCACAATAGATTTTTTTGTAGGGATTTCCATTTACAGAAATTTTCACGATGATTAGTTGAATTTTCATGTTCTACAATACGTTTTAAAATTTTCCAGTCATTAAATCCTGTGTTCTGATTTGCAATATTCGGTTTGGAAAAGCGCTGATCGAATAATATGCATGGAAAACAGAAAATAAAGTACTGAAAAGTACTGAAAATTTATAGAAATGCGCCCTTTCCCTAATGGCATGGCGTGCTTGGGATAGTAGATACATATTTTATATAGTTTTTCTGCGCCCCTCAACTTTGCGCACCCGAGGCGAATGCCTCACTCGCCTCGCCCTTGTTACGGCACTGGTGTCAACAGTACCTTGAAACTTGTGAAGAGGTACCTTTGGACTACTATGTCCACGGAGAGATTGTCGGGCTTGGCGTTGATGAGCATTCATTACGACAAGCCCGTGAATTACGAAGCTGTAGTTTAACGGTTTGCTGAACAGCAACCCCGACGAATGGCGCTCGTCGATCCAGTCTTTGAGAGTCGGCAGATTAACTGATATCTCAGTCAACACAAAACTTTGTCAAGAAATATAATAACTTCATTTACAGTATATTAATGAACAAATCTAGAATGATAAAGTATGATTTTCAAAAGAAATTTAGGTTTTGATAGTGTGAAATTTTCGTAAACAGTGTTTCTTTAAGACTTATCACGAATTTTGTCTTGCCTTGTATAATTTTCTTGCAAATCAGAACATAACTTAGATGTAAAAGCTAATAAACTTGAACACCTCGCAAATTGCTTAAAAAGGCGTTTCTGAGAGCTTTAATTTTCAAAAATTTTACGGGGGAGCATGCCTTCGGACACCCCTAGAAGCCTTCGGCACTCGTACCGAACGCCCCTCCAGCAAATCCTGGATCCGCCCCAGAGTAAGTCAAACAAAAGAAGCAGTTTTCAAGGTTGCTTCCACTGGCGCCCATCTCAACGCAACAAAATTATTGCTCTCCCCCTCCTTTTTCAATGCACTGATTTGGATTTCGAGTTTTTTGTATTAAAAAAATATTTGAAAGGAGTATAGCTTAATGATAATTTATAATTTTATCGTCATTAATATTGTTTAACAGCGCTTCTAATCATTTAAGTGGAAAGCAATGCTTCTATTGCTTCCATGGCCCGAACGCCACTATATATATATATATATATATTAGTGATGTAGCGGATGTCATTTTTTTCACATCCGCGGATGCGGATGCAGATGAGGATGTTTGATTTCAACATCCGCGGATGCGGATGCGGATGCGGATGCGGATGCGGATGTCTACATTTTCGTTATTTTTTAGGATATATTCGAGATTTGTTGTGTTTAACGTATATAATAAGTTATTATATAGAGAGAGCTGTAGCTATAATGTAGTATAATTGATTAATTGTACAATAATTGCTGTACTTTTCTCTGAACATATAAAATAATATCAAGCATCTATCTAATATAGAAATCAATTAGTGAATTCGTCTGCAAATAAATTCGTTATATTTTGTTGAGTTTCAGCCACAATTAGAAACCATAATTGTGTTACCAGGATGCGGGACGTGAACCCAACTCAAATGCACCCCACCGACCTCTTTCCCCAACCTCCACCCTTATAGAAAGAGATCTTTAATTAGCTTGATAACTATTTATATTAAGTTTAAAGTTTTATTAGGCATATTTATAAATGAGTAATTAAAATAAAGTAAACTAAGATGTTCATCGTTTAATGTTCAAACTTAATTATAGGAAGGTTATGCTTAAGGAACATTAATTTTTCTGCCTTTTCTGCTGCCAGTCTGTTTCTCTTTTCATCATATATTAATCCAGCACTGCTAAATAATCTCTCGCTTGGTACGTTTGTTGGAGGACAGGCTAAATGTTTCCTTGCAAGTTTACTCAAGTATGGATAGATATTCTGCGTATTTTTCCACCAACTAATAGGATTGTCACATGCAGCCAGGCGTTTTTCTTGGTGATAGCTCTCGATCATTTTTACTACATCTTTTGACATCGCGTAGGTCTCGTCATTGCTGCTTGACTCAAGAAACTGAGAGACAGATTCTGTGATAGATTTGCTTGTTGAAGGTGTTGGTTCTGTCACTGAAACTTTTATTCTTTTGGTGGGTGGCGAAGCGACAGATTCAAGAGATTGAAGCTCTTCAACTGCTTTGCCAAGTGATGATTTAACTCGTTCTAATGTACTAGGTGAAAATAACTTAGCTTTGTAACGTGGATCTAAGTAGGTTGCAAGAGAGTAACTTCATACAAGAACAGCCTCTCGTCTTGTCGCTTGCATCACTTTTGCGCACAATGAACTAGTTCTATTAATATAGTAGAATTTGATAATTTCCGCTTATTAATGACATTTTATCTCAACGGTCCACATCCGCACGACATCCGCAGTCCAAAGTGCGGATGCGGATGCGAGAAAATGTGCGGATGTGACCTACATCACTAATATATATATATATATATATAATCACACAAATAGGACCATCAAGATAAGCGCCACAAAGAGAACCACATTAAAACTAAATTATAATTAACATCAAATAAATAGGTGAAAGGCCGTTCATATATATAATAGGCCATATTTTGAATTTAGGTAGCTGTGATTCGGGCATTGGTATATGTGATTATACCAAAACAGACGTGGGGGGTAAGCTTGATATATGAGGGTATGCTTTCGATTCACGAGTCAAAATGGCTTGGATCAAACAGAAGATAAAACATGATAATAAAAACCCACTCTTAATAGACAGAGTTTATTTCCACAACAGTTTCGATGCCCACTGGCATCTCTTCGGGTGGATACAGAAAAACAAGTGGATTTTTATTATCATATTTTGACCTTCACGTAGAAAAAAAGTGAAGTTTTTTGCATTTATTAGAAGAAAAACTTTCAAGTTAAAGGGTGGACACGGATAATTTATTATGATTACTAATCACAAAGCTGGCGTGTAACATAGTTTCTCTTCAGTTTATTTAATTTTTGTAAACCTCAACAGACTATACAACTCTATACCAAGGTCCGGCAGCTCGAGTCGTCCAGACCGGCTGTTGGAGGTGCGGCGGTCACTGATGCGGCTGCGCCCTCCACCCCGGAGCTCATTGATAGGAAAGCTGCCATGGAAAGGCGGTCCAGCGATGGACTGGACAAGGCTCGGGACCGCGGAGAAAGGGTAGAGGTGCAACCGGGGGCTAGGGTACAAAATCAGTGTGAAGAATCGCCAGCGACCCACGTGGAATGCACGGAACCGCGGCGCAAGGTGGAGGGCGTAAAGAAGGGGCTGATAGAGAAGGGTGGGAAGGGGCCGATAAAGAAAAAGGGTGGGAAGGGGCCTACTGATGGCCCAAAGAAACCGAAGGATGTAGCTGCCGGTCGGGGTGGGTCGGGTGGTGTAAGTGCGTCTATGGGTGGCGACGGGTATCGAAAGGTCTCGGGCAAGAAGGCTGCGAAGCCGAAGCCTGAGACCCCAGTTGCCCCTGTCAGGACCTCCAACCGCTTTAGTCTCCTGTGCTCGAAGGAGGAAGACACCGTTTTGATTGGGGACTCGCAGATCAGGGGCCAGGAGAAGTACTTTGCTTCTGCAAACCGGGACGGGAGGAAGGTAAGGTGCTTACCTGGGCGGGGAACGGCGCACTTAAGGAAGGAGGTAGAGAAGGTGCGCGTGGCTAGTCGGAGGACTGCGATCGTTGTCCACGCTGGTGGCAACGACCTGTTCCTCAAAGGCGGTAGGGTAGGTCTTACAGAAGGGATCATCACCGAGATCATGTCTCTTGCGGATGATCTAAAACTGAAGACAGACAGGGGAATGTTGATGGGTATTTTACCGCGATGAATGCCAGTGACCACGCGCTCAGTAAGGTCATTGGCATCAACGAGAGGGTGCAAGACTTGTGCGTCCCGCTGGGCGTGAGGTTTATTGACCCCTTCGACGCATTTTCGGGTAGGTGGGACCTTTACCAGAGGGATGGTGTCCACCTCAATGACAAGGGTAAAGGTGTGCTAGGCGCGCTGCTCGACCGGCACCTATACAGAATGGTGAGGTCGAGCCCGGGGAGAGATGACGGGCCCCCACCGGGAGAGATGATGTTGAGCCGGTGGCGGACGTACCTTCAACTGAAGGGTGCGTCCAGGTACAGGTGGGTGACCCTCCTTCCACGTTGGAGGGGGCTCAGGCTCCTGCGGAAGTTGCCCCTCGTTGTGAGGGGTCTTCAACTCCCGACAGCCCTGGCTGTTCGGGAAACGGGTCGTGCTAGGGGGCGGTCAGAATAGGGAAGGCTCCCTCCGTGCAATGCTTTTTAATGCTAGGTCGATTAGGAATAAGTTTTGCGAGCTACGGGCGCTCTTAGCATCAGAATACCAGGATATCGTTGCTATCACCGAGTCCTGGATTCATACTGATCGTAGGGACTACGTTGGGGAGTTCGAAATTCCCGGGTATAGAATGTTTCGCAAAGACCGCACCCGTGGGGAGGGGGGGGGGTACTAATATACGTGAGGGACACGTTGAGTCCGGTTGACTGCCAGTTCCGGTCGGAACGGGAGCTGCTTGGCGTCGATCTGAACGTGGGAGGGACGAACTATAGGTTAATCTTGGTGTACAGACCTCCGCATCTCCTCCTCGAGGAGGATACAGCCCTGTACACCGAACTCCGTAGCCTGCTAGGGGATAGGGTGTGTGTAGTTTTAGGAGACTTCAACTGTCGCGGCATAAAGTGGGAAGACAGGACTGCTGATGCTGAAGGGAGGAGGCTAGTTGACTTTGCTGATGAGAACTTCCTCACTCAGTGGGTCAATGAGCCTACACGAGGCGAAAGCGTTCTAGACTTAGTATTCACGACCGAAGACAACCTCGTCACTGGCCTCACCGTTGACGAATCGTTGGGCGGGAGTGATCACGGTCTGATTAGGTTCCGTGTGTGCGTCCCTCGGGTGAAGCGTAGTAACTCGAGAGGCAGTAAGCTCGATCTCGGCGGGCGGACTTTGTTAGCCTCCGGGATAGCGTAGGTGAGATGGGGTTAGAGGTCGGCGGCGATGTTGAGGGAGTGTGGAGTGCATTCCGGGACGAGTTTATGGTGCTGCAGTCTGCTGCCATACCCTCAAAACCGGTCACCCCTGCTTCAACGCAGCCTAAGTGGTTCAATCGTGACATCGCTTCGGCTATCCGAAATAGGAAAGTAGCGTATAGGAGGGCGAAGGCCAATCGTTCCCATGAGAACACTGAAGCGTATGTCCGCCTGTGTAGGGAAGTGAAGGCGAAGGTTAGGCTAGCGAAACGTAACGAAGAACTACGGGTGGCAAGCCTCTGCAAGGGGAACCCTAAGGAGTTCTTCAGTTATGTTAATAGTAGAAAGCCCATTAGAAGCATGATAGGTCCGTTAAAGGACCGAAGCGGCGTTCTGCGGACCTCCGACGCGGACATCGCTAATGTGCTTAATGAGTACTTTGCGGGAGTGTTCACCAGGGAGGACACCCGCATCATCCCCGAGCCAGGCGTGAGGCACGAAGGTGCTGGCCTGGATAGTGTTCGATGTACCGCGACAGTCGTTGCCGATAGAATAGACAAACTGAGCGCGTTTAAGGCTCCTGGGCCAGACCAGTTTCTCCCCAGAGTGTTGCGGGAGGTGCGCGACCAGGTGGCTCCCCACCTGGCTACAGTCTTCAACAAATCGTTGGAGACGGGCCAGGTGCCTGGTGACTGGAGGGAAGCCAACGTGACCCCTATCTTTAAGAAAGGGGATCACGAAAGTCCAGGGAACTATCGTCCCATTAGTCTCACTTCAGTTGTAGGTAAATTATTAGAGGGGATAATAGCGGATAGGATCGTTGACCATTTGGATTCCTACAAGCTGCTTGGGGACTCCCAACATGGGTTTAGACGGCATAGGTCGTGTCTCACCAACTTGCTCGAGTTTTTCCACGTCATGTTGAGTGAGTATGATAAGAGTAGGGCGATTGATATACTTTATCTCGACTTTCAGAAAGCCTTTGATAAGGTACCTCACCGCCGGCTAATGGCGAAAGTGCGCGCGCTGGGTATCGGTGGGGAAGTAGGTAGGTGGATTGAAAACTGGCTGAAGAATAGGCGGCAGAGGGTTGTAATTAAAGGGGCTAGTTCGGGTTGGGCCTCGGTCACTAGTGGGGTTCCTCAGGGTTCCGTTTTGGGGCCGCTGTTGTTTATCATTTACATAAATGATATAGACGGTGGCATCGTCAGTCGGATCGCCAAATTCGCTGATGACACCAAGCTTGGGGCCAATGTTGGGACGCCGGCGATCGAGCAACTGCGTGCGGACCTAGGTAGGATAGGAGAGTGGTCCGAAAAATGGCAAATGCCGTTTAACTTGGGTAAATGCAAGGTGATGCACATTGGCTACGCCAATCCCAAGTCGGACTACTCGATGTTGGGGAGTAATATCGAGGCGACTGATTTGGAAAAGGACTTGGGTGTGCTAATTAGCAGCGACCTTAAGTTTACCAAACAGTGCGTAGAGGTGGAAAAGAAAGCCCAGAAGCTGTTGGGTTATATCAGGAGGCAATTTCAGTTTCGGAACAAGGAGATTGTGCTCTCTCTGTACAATTCCCTAGTTCAGCTGCACCTGGAGTATGCTGTGCAGTTCTGGTCGCCCACCCTCAGGAAAGATATTGAGAGGCTGGAGCGAGTGCAGGGGAGGGCCACAAAGTTAATCCCTTCCGTTAGGCATATGGGCCACAATCGACGCTTTCGCGCCCTGAACTTGTTTTCGCTGGAAACTCGGAGGCTGCGCGGTCAACTGATCGATGTTTTCAAGCTCTTACGCGGGTTCAACGATGTCGATTTTAGAAGCATGTTTAGTTTAAATGATAACCCAACTCGCAACAATGGTTCGAAGTTGGATTTGAAATGGTTTAGGACTAGTGTGTGTGGAAATTACTTTACGTATAAGATCTGTGACACGTGGAACAGGTTACCTTCAGAAGTTTTGAACAGTTCCTCTGTGGATCAGTTCAAGAAAAGATTAGACCAAATCTTGCACACTATTTGAGTGTGGAGAAAATTTTCCGTGGCACCCGTTGCCATTGGTACCTCCTCGGTATGGGCAGCAAGGCCTTTTGAGGTACTTCTTTTCCTTGTAACTCTCTCTCTCTCTTCTCTCTCTCCTCTCTCTCTCTCTCTCTCTCTCCAGTTGTGCGAAAGAGTAAGTGAACCCACCAATTGCAATCGATTTGCATGTCTGTGGCTGAAGATTATGTTTTGTACCTACATATGACAAATCTTTTGCATATCTAGCAGCACTATCCTACCATTCGAAAATAGTTTACGTATATATAAACGCACACAGAAAACTTAGTACGCTCAGTTGTGAAAATAGGCCGCACGAAAGTAAGTGGACCATTTATGTATCGTTATAAATTTGTTGAACGAAGCTGCTTTGCTTATACCGGGTGATTACAAATTATTTTCCCGGTTTTAAACATTTATTATGAAAACACTAACAAAACTACAGGGAAAAGCAAAACATACAAATAAAGAATATTTTAGGGAATTTTTATTTGTAATATTGAACACGTCAGAGATAGCCCTAAAGTTGACGTGATTTGTGCGCTTACTGCTGAGAAAGTGTACGGTCCATTTCTCTTTGCTAAACAAACAATTAACGGTATCATTTACTGCGATATGCTACAGCTGTGGCTGATGCCCAGCTGCTAGAGGACAAAGCTGATGTGTGATTTCAACAGGATGGTACGCCATCCCATTTCCACGATGAGGTTACAACAATCCTGAATGAGCAATTGCCTGATCGTTGGGTCGGGCGTGAGGGACCCATTCCTTGGCCGGCTTGTTCGCTTGATCTAACCCCCCTTGAATTCTTCCTCTGGGGCTATGTCAAAAATGAAGTTTTTGTTTCACCAATGGCAACAACTTTGGAACATTTGAAGGGAAAGAATACGTGAGGCTGTTAGAAAAATTCAGTATGATATGCCACAAAATTATGGAGGGAAACAGACTACTGTTTTGATATGTGCAGAGCAACAAACGGAGCTCATATTGAACTTCAATAGCATATAATAAAACTTTTTGAGTTCTTCTTTATTTGTATATCTTGCTTTTCACTGTAGCTTTGTTAGTTTTTTCATAAAAAATGTTTAAAATCGGAAGATCATTTGTAATCACCCGGTATATTTCATTTCTTGTGAGGTAGCATTCCTAGTATGAACGTAGTGGTATTATTTTAATGTGGTTTAAATGCGCGACCCGCCATGAAGTTCTGATCGGTTCATGTTTTTTTTGCATTGTGGAACGATGATCGTGTGTGTTGGCGCTTGCCAAAGATCCTTGAAGATCTCTAGATGTTACTCTTGGCTTACTGCTAACTTCACGAATGAGTCTCTTAATCATCCTGGATGAAATCTTCGGTGGTCGGCCACTCCTGGGCTAGGTTGTCATTATCTTTATATCCCTCCGTTTGTAAATAATTTGACGAATAGTTGACGTATGGATTCCATATTTTGTTAATATCTTCTTGTACCCTCCCCAGATGTATGAGCATCGACAATGGTCCTCCGTATGTCATTGAAGAACTCCTATGTTGGCCTAATCAATCAAGGGGGTAAGGGGGTTTTGGGGGAGAGGGAGAATGCTCTTCCCCTAAAGGGGTAACCCAGGCACCGAAGGTGCCCTCGCCGTAGGCGAGTTTGCGAAGCACAAGCAGCGTCCTAGGGCAGTGAGCCGAAGGCTCTGCTTGTTAAATATAATAATCACGCCAATTTATATGAAATTTTGAACTTTTAGAAATTCCCGGAATCAGTTATTGATGATAGAGAGATATCCACTTAAAAGTTTTAACTCAAATTTTAAAAATTTAGGTTCCCTTATCAACCGATAAGGGCAGTTAAATATTTTGGTGTAGTTATAGCAATGTGAGAGATTTTCCGAATCCTATCCTCTCAGGTTCATAAGTTTTATCGTTCTCCAGGGTTCCACTGTCAGCAAATTTGCACGATTTGTTGAACAAATAGATAGTGAACACGAAAATCAGATACCAAACATTTTCCCTACGCGAGTGTCCCGTCGGAGGGATAATTACAGAATTATGCTCTAAATCAGGCTACACGTTCCCTTTCGGAGGCGATTTGCACCAAATTTGGTTCTCGACGAGCAATTAATTAAAATTTTCTCATTTTTTGAAGACTTTGCTATTAAAATAATTTAGTATAAGTAAACTACAGAGTGTTCATAAGGTTTCAGTCTTTTTCGTTGGAAAAGTTTTTTTTCTTTTTCAGAACAAATACCAGTGGCACTCAATATATTTTGCCCACCCCTTTTTCTTAGCTAAATAATAGGCCATGGGGCTGAAATGTCTTTTGGGCCGTAAGTTTGAACTTTCTGCGCTTCACATAACCGGAGAGAGGGAGAGCCAGCCTCGATAAAGAGCCACGCAGCGGTCGCCTGGCATCGGCTGTGACATCTCACACTATGCAACGTGCTAAGAGCATCATTCGATCAAATCGGCGCGTCACATACAAGGAGCTATCATTGGAGCTAGGAATTAGTGAAGGAAGTGTGAATACGATAATTCAGCAACTGGGATACTCAAAAGTGTGTTCACGGTTTGTTCCTCGCTAACTCACAAGATCACAAAGCCCAAAGAAAAAAAATTGCTTCTGAGTCATTGGTTCGATATGAGACAGAAGGGGATGACTTCCTTTCACGAATTGTGACTGGGGATGAGACTTGGGTACACCACTTTGAACCTGAAACAAAACGCCAATCCATGGAGTGGCATTACGCAGACTCCCCACGCAAGAAAACGTTCAAAATGGCTCCCTCTGCAGGAAAGCTTATGGCCACCATCTTCTGGGACATGAAAGGGGTTATGAAAAAACTATATAGGGCTATGGGTTGATTGCCTGTTACCCTCATCCGTTGGAAATTACCAGCAGATTTCGGTGGAGAGTTAACGACAAAAGCCCTACGTCTTTTCGTTAGAGAGTTATGTATATGTAGATCTTCAAAGGACCTCTTCCGTATTGTTTTTAGTGGTTAATGTTAAATTTATTTGCCTTCGGTATTTTAGCGCTGCCTAATGGTAAAGAAAGAAATTGCTTTACCTTATTATTTGTTGAGCCTCGCTTCTGTTCGTAGGACGCGACGATGTTTTTCGATGTAGGGCCGCGGTAAGATGGAGTTACACAACGAGTTGATTTGATGTAATTAATATAGGCAGTCACTATATTTAAATTCCTGAAGGTATAGGCCTATCCTTTTGCGTTATTAGGTTTATATCACATGTTATTCACTCAGAACTTATAGGAAGATAAAGTGCATCTTTCTTGCTTGAAAGCAGGGCTTAACATAAGCAAGCTCCGAGCGAGCCGCTAATATAATATAAATCTTCGTCTTTTATTATTTGCTAATTTTGCAAAGTTCGTTGACTCTTCTCTCGAAGTAATTTTCATGAGTCAGCAGTGGAAAATTGTGAACACGAAATAATAAATTTTCTTGTGGTTGGGTGGGCCCAATGCCTCCACATTGGGTTCTATGTATGTATGGAAAATATTTTCATTGCCAATAGGCTGTGTCGCCAATCCCGAAACAATTTTGTAGATATTTAATTCAATTAATTAATAATTTATATTTAATTAAGAAATAAAGGTACCACATACGATACCATGCTGTAAGCATATATAGTTTTTCCATAGGGGTGATTCTGGTGGACATTATGAAGAAAGGACAAACAATCAACTCAGAGGCATATATTGTTACCATACAGAGACTCCTGAGATACATAAAGCGAGTTCGACCGGAGAGAAAACTGGAAGACGTCCTTCTTTTGCACGATAACGCAAGACCACACAACAGTTTGCAAACAAGAGAGGCCATTACAAAAATGCGCTTGGTTGTGTTACCCCACCCTCCATACAGCCCGAATCTGGCATCTTCAGACTTCCATTTTTTTGTGCCAATGAAAGATGCTATTCGTGAAAGAAAGTTTCAGAGTGACGATGAGGTTGTTGAGGAGGTTAAGAGGTGGCTCCAGCGGAACCCAGCGGACTTTTACCAGCAAGGAATAAAGGCCCTTGTTTCGAGGTGGAGGAAAGCTGTAGAAAAGGATGGAGACTATGTGGAAAAATAAAAACTTGTAAAAAAGGTATGTAACTTCTTGCGTCAAAATTTCTGGAACTTACAAGGAAACTTGGAAAGAAAAAAAAAAAGGTTGGGCAAAATATATTGAGTGGCCCTCGTATATTATAAACAGTTACTAGGTGTAATCAAACAGTGGTATCAATTAGTTCAGTTCAGCGTGTCTAATCTCCATACCCTGACAATGATCCTATCAGCCGTCAGTAGCCCTGAATCTCAACCGTGACTTTGATGTAATTTCACAGATCCTTCAGTCCTGAACCTTGCCTCTATACATCATCGATTTGACGAATACCCTTATAAAATCAAACAGTATCAGAGCCGGCAATAGTGGCCGGCCACGGTCGGTTCTCGCCTCTGCCTATCCACCACTAAAGAAAACGCTAGTTGAAGTAGTCACGTAGGATGCTAGCAAAATGAGGCGTAGTTCCATCCTTTTGAAAGGAAACAGTCTCCAGGATACCATCAGATGCAACTTGTGGTTGCAAAAACTGCTGTAGCATGTCTGTATAATTTTTTGCCTTTATCGTGGGTTCGTCGAACAAGAAAAGACTATAAATTTTTCTTTTCGATATACTGTACCTAACCAAACATTCACTTTCGGAGTGTCTCCTTCCCACCCCTGCAGCGCATATGGCTACTCGTTAGCCCATATCCGGAAGTTATGCTTATTTCCCTTAGCACAACCTCGTTGCTGAAAATGATATGCTGCAGTACATCCTCATCTTCCACAGTCTCAAGAAGTCATGACACTTGGCGACTCATGGTAGTGTACAACTTGAATGTGATATACGAGGAGCGGTCAGAAAATAAGTTCACACGGCGTATAATTTCGTAACTAAAGGACCTACATTGATTATGTTTGTATCAGGTGAATTCATTAATCATTGTTGGCAACACTGCACGTCGATTGGGCTGCCATCAACCGTACATTGGTTATATGAGTCAGTTGAACATGGCGGCTCGACTGGAACAGTGTCCTTTCATTTCTGCAACAATATTCCGAGTCTGTCAGTGGTCAAGAATTTCTCGAGCGCATTGTCACAGGAGACGAGACATGGGTTCATCACCGTACTCCGGAAACAAAGCGTGCCAGCATGGAATGGAAAAACCCTGGATCCCCGCGACCAAAGAAGTTCAAGATTGTGAGGTCCGCTGGCAAAGTGATGGTTACCGTGTTTTGGGACCACAAAGGCGTTTCGCTCGCAGACTTCATGCAGAAAGACACAACAATCGATGCAACTGCATATTGTTCAACACTGGAACGTTTACGAGCGGCCATTAAACGTAAACGTCTGGACTGCTTTGTAGGGCAGGGCACTGTTCCAGTCGAGCCGCCATGTTCAACTGATGGTAGATGGCAGCCAAATCGACGTGCAGTGTTGCCAACAATGATTAACGACTTCACCTGATACAAACATAACACTGGTATGCATCAATTTTGCTGTCAAAGATTTTGTAAGTGATTCTTATAGAGTTTTTCCTGCTGATTTCGAATCTGCAATCCGTTTTTCTCAATCAGCTCAGGTTATCCGGCTTTGGCCTCATAAGTAAAATAGAATTTTTCGTGATTTTGTCAAAGCGGAATTGGAACAGTAACATCTATCATCACTTGTTTCACTTGTATAATATCTTTTTTTACTTTTCAGGCATATAGATAAAATATTTCATAATGAATAGAGCGTGTAAAAATGATCCCAATAGATTCTGCTACATATGTGGGACGGTTACCATGCCAAATAACCAGTCCCAAATCACTAAATTTGTGAAGACAATGTATAGAGCATACTTTGGAATTAAGCTAGGGGACCAGGACAAAAATTTCACCCCTCATATGTGCTGCAAGAGTGCATTGAAAATTTGAGAAGATGGAGCAAAGGCAGAGCGAAATCTTTGCCTTTTGGAATTCCCATGATTTGGAGAGAAGGAAAGGATCACGTGACAGATTGCTATTTCTGCATGACAAACCTCCAAGGTGGGCTTATAAATTTATTTTTCTTAATATTTTGAAATCCTCGTATGAAACTTGACATAATTTTCACCATAATGTAATATTCACCATATATAGCATAATATTCACCATAATGGTAATCATACATTTACATATACATATTGTTATAGAAAATACATTTACACATACATATTGTTATACAAGTTACATTTACATATACAATGATTGTATATTTTCTTTCTTTTTCATTCATATTGTCCCCGAAGGGACAATATGAATGAAAAAGAAAGAAAATATACAGACTCCATCGACCTATTTCATATCTTACAGACCGCAGCCTTCCCTCACGAGCCGCCACTGTCTGAATGCTTCTTCTAATTCATATGCAAGTTTTATATCCATGTTTCTGTGTTTCTATTTTCAGGAGTTAACAAGAAGAATAAACACATTGTTGTATACCCTGACATTCCTTCTGCTATGAGACCTGTACCCATGGTCCTGGAATTCCAATACCCGACCCACCTCAAACCCTGGACTTCGATGATTCGATGATGAATCAATGACCAATGCCAATGACCAGTCCCAGTCGTATATACACCTCAAAATACCGCTTCAAATGAGCCGAGGCTCTCAACCAGGCCAAACTTAATGATCTTACAGGGATTTAGGACTTTCCAAATTAGCTCCGAGATCTTGGGCTCACGACTTCGAGAGGACAACTGCTGGCTCCGGGAACAACATTCTCCTGGTATAGGAAACGAGAGGAAGAATTCCGCAAGTTTTTTGCAGTGCACGAAAATACCTCTTCCTTAGTGTACTGCTGCAATGTTGAGGGCTAATCGAATCCTTGGGCCTCCATATAACGCATCAGAATGGAGGCTATTTATAGACTCGTCTAAACGAAGTTTGAAAGCAGTACTTCTCAACATTGGGAATAGGGTTGCATCAGTCCCTGTAGCACATTCCGTACAACTACTGAAAGCTACGATAACATGAAAATTTTACTGGATGCTCTCGTATACGACCAACATAACTGGAGGATCTGTGGAGATTTGAAGGTAATACTAATATCATAAGTAAACTATTGCTATTGACTATGTTGTTTTTCCAAAGGTTATTTGAGAGCGTATAAGAACACTTAACTTCCCCACAGAAGTGATACAGTCCAATGCATAGATTTTTTTATCTGATAGAACAAATTCTCTAAATTCTTTAAATATTTCATTTTTTTTCAGATTGTGGCATTTGTATTGGGAATGCAAGGGGGATACACGAAATACCCATGTTTCCTCTGCAAATGGGATAGCCGAGCGGATGAGAAGCACTATGCACAGCGTGAATGGGCATCCAGAGAGAATTTTGAACCTGGGTCGCATAATGTCGTTTCAGTGCCCCTTGTACCACCAACAAAAATTTTGCTCCCACCACTTCATATTAAGCTGGGCTTGATGAAAAATTTCATCAAATCAATGAATAAGGAGGGTTCAGCATTCCGATATCTCGAGAGTAAATTTCCTCATATATCTGATGCTAAACTAAATGCTGGGGTTTTTGATGGTCCTCAAATTCGAACTTTGATCAAGGATACTCAGTTCGAAAACGCAATGACTCCAACTGAGAAGAATGCCTGGCAGGCATTCAAATCAGTTGTCACTGATTTTCTTGGCAAGCGTAGAAGTCCAGAATACGAGTCCGTTGTCGAAAACTTGATGGAAGCTTTCAAAGCTCATGGGTCGCGCATGTCCATAAAAATGCACTTTTTGTGGTCCCGCTTGGACTATTTTCCTGAAAATTGCGGGGATTATAGTGAGGAACAGGGTGAACGATTTCACCAAGATATCAAAATAATGGAAGAGAGGTACCAGGGAAACTGGATATCAATATGCTGGCGGACTATTGCTGGTGTTTGAAGCGAGACGTGCCGAAGAAAAACACAGACGGAAAGCCAAAAAAACTTCATTCCTTCCTCAATAAACTTTTTCCATATTCATTGTATGAATAAAGGTATTTATTCACACAATGTTTTCATTTTTCACGAGTGTTCTTATAATATTACTCGTATCTACAGTGTTTAAGCTAAAAAAATCAATAAATTTGGGGATAAAATTGGACTTATAATAAATGGCCAATAGAGAAAAAACCTGACCTGATTGAGGAAAACCAATGTCATTTTCGAATTCAGCATGGTCGAATTATATAATATGAGTTGAAAAAACCCTCACAGCAGACAAAAAAATTTCATATGCATACCAGTGTAATCAATGTAGGTTCTTTAGTTACAAAATTATAGCCGTGTAAACTTATTTTCTGACCGCCCCTCGTATTTGTTTCTTGTACGAACGTCTGAAATTAATTTTATTGGGCTGTGAACTTTTCCTTCAGATATCCGTGGCCATCAGGAACGTTCTTTACCCGCACTAGACCTGGTTCCTCAGAATTTGTTCACCAGTAGATGGATAGTGTTACAGTAAGCCCTCGTCCAACGCAGGGGTTAGATTCCTCGAGAACGGCACGTTAGGTAAATCCGCGTTGGACAAACTTAATACCTTTTGGGATAAATGGGGATACGTGAACGCGGCCGCGTAAGTCTCCCATTAATACTTAGATATGTAGATTTTTTATTCACACATAAATGAATTTCCATACCTATATAATTATATTGTATATGAAATAAGAACATAATAAAATCATAAGTATAATGATATTTTGCGAGGAGTGACGCGAGAGGGAGGGAGATGCGGGAGTGTTGAAGAGAGTAGGAGAAAACACTAGAGCGCGTATTGGCACGCGTACAGTACTACCGTATTAGAGTGTGTTTGGCGGACTGTGTATAATCAAATTTTCCGCTTTCGACAAATAATTTTTCGCATTTATTTTTCCGTGTATAAGCAAATTCGCGCTGGACAAACACGCGTTGAACGAGGATTTACTATATTTGTTGGACCAGGTCTCGTGAATTTCGTTGCAAATCTTTTCCGCACCTCCTCGTACGACAATTCATGGAGACGACGGGAAATCGCTTAAATTCTCTCAGATATGTCAGTGTTTTCACTCTTGTTATGTACTGACTGGGTATACTTGGTAAGAAATGGAAATATACCATTAAAATACACGAAATATACACCAGGTATACACCCATGATAAATATGTTGCGTAAAAAAAGACTTTCATCAAGACCTTTCAATGTGGGTTGTCCTCTTACTTTTTAAATATGCAACTTTTATTTATATATTTATTTGGCTATAAGCCAGCCTGAAAGGAAATCAAATAGGTAAAGACTAAGGGTGAGGCCTATTCAGAACGCAAAATGCTTATCTAAATCTGGGAAAACAGGCGATCGAAACCATGCAATATATATATGTATATACGAGTATACATATAATATGCATGTAATTTTGAAATACTAGTGAATTTCTGCTCTATCATAACTTCATATGCAAAATACTTTAATAAAGGTGTAATTGTCAGAGACCGAAATATTCATGGAATAAATATTCATATGAAAGTATGAAAACAATCTATTCCGTATGTTTTAGTATGGAAACGTATATTCGTCGAATATCAGTTCGATAGAGTGAAAGCTATACTTTCCAACAAAATGGAGCCCCTGCTCACAGAGAACGCCAAACTGTCACATTCCTTGAGAATGAAACACCAAATTTTATCGAACCCAATATGTGGCCGGCTAGTAACCCCGATCTTTCACCACTAAATTATGGTGTTTTGGAAGCCCTGAAGTCCAACGTTTACATCCCAGGTATCAATATAAGAGACATAGATGAACTACGCGAAAGAATTCTGCTCGGCTGGGAGAAGGTGTCTCAACGATATGTAAACGGGTGCATTGATCAGTGGCGTCCACGTCTGCGAGTAGAATAACACGCAATGGCTAACATGGAAGTGAGTTACGCTAGTGAGGAAGAGGCGAATGCCTTTTCCTCAGGAGTGTACCCAGTGATGTAGGACTCGAGACCGGTCTCGAAACCTTTTTCTGGTCTCGGTCTCGGCCACGGTGGTCTCGACCACATCACTGAGTGTAACTCACTTTCATATTAGCCATTGCGTTATTCTACCCGCAACAAAAAAAAAATTCCCAAAACGAGATATCAATATAAACATTCGTTTCAGTTCTAATTTACTACTTTTGTGAATGTAATTTAAAATAAATTTTTATGAGAACGGACTTATGGGACACCCTGTATATGGTGAAAACACGCTAAACCATTTACGAGTACGTTCCAGATTCGAGTGTTTTCGATATATGGGTTAACCAATTTTACAGTTTGAAGACAAATTTACGGAACTATAGAATAAATTTTAAAAAATGTGATAAAATTAATTAAAATATAAAGTAAATATATCTTATTATTGGAGTTTTGTAACGGTTTTTCTTCCATTTATGCAAGAAGATTTTCGAAGGAAAGAGAGTGAAAGCCATATTCGGCGGAGGTTATTTAATTTTATTTTTTAAAACTCCTCTCGTTATAATATTTCTTAATAAGTTAGATACACTTTGCTTCATATTCTGCAATAAAGCTTATTATTATTATTATTATTATTATCATTATTATTATTATCATCATTATCATAACAAAGCGATGAACTTACGCCTTTATTTACTCGTTGATAAAAATATTTCACATCATACTTAAAAGTTTGGGGAAAAAAAAAAAAATGAAATATATATACTTAACTAGTTTCCTTTCACGTTTCTTTGTTTTTAGTATGCAGCCATTTAAATACGTCTTTAGAAAGGAATCCTTTATTCGCTATTCTTCGAAACATTTCATAAACTATTTCAAATGCTCGTAAAAGAATAATCATCAATGTTATTTATATTGGAGCATCTTAAAAGGGGGAATAAAATATAGAAATCATCTGAAATAGAATGCCACTTTTAATAACTACGCGTGTCAAATCTCCTCTCTCTCTCTCTCTCTCTCTCTCTCTCTCTCTTAGCATCAGAATACCAGGATATCGTTGCTATCACCGAGTCCTGGATTCATACTGAAAATTCCCGGGTATAGAATGTTTCGCAAAGACTGCACCCGTGGGGAGGGGGGTGGGGTACTAATATACGTCAGGGACACGTTGAGTCCGGTTGACTGCCACTTCCGGTCGGAACGGGAGCTGCTTGGCGTCGATCTGAATGTGGGAGGGACGAACTATAGGTTAATCTTGGTGTACAGACCTCCGCATCTCCTCCTCGAGGAGGATACAGCCCTGTACACCGAACTCAGTAGCCTGCTAGGGGATAGGGTGTGTGTAGTTTTAGGAGCCTTCAACTGTCGCGGCATAAAGTGGGAAGACAGGACTGCTGATGCTGAAGGGAGGAGGCTAGTTGACTTTGCTGATGAGAACTTCCTCACTCAGTGGGTCAATGAGCCTACACGAGGCGAAAGCGTTCTAGACTTAGTATTCACGACCGAAGACAACCTCGTCACTGGCCTCACCGTTGACGAATCGTTGGGCGGGAGTGATCACGGTCTGATTAGGTTCCGTGTGTGGGTCCCTCGGGTGAAGCGTAGTAACTCGAGAGGCAGTAGCTCGATCTCCGGCGGCGGGCGGACTTTGTTAGCCTCCGGAATAGCGTAGGTGAGATGGGGTTAGAGATCGGCGGCGATGTTGAGGGAGTGTGGAGTGTATTCCGGGACGAGTTTATGGTGCTGCAGTCTGCTGCCATACCCTCAAAACCGGTCACCCCTGCTTCAACGCAGCCTAAGTGGTTCAATCGTGACATCGCTTCGGCTATCCGAAATAGGAAAGTAACGTATAGAAGGGCGAAGGCCAATCGTTCCCATGAGAGCGCGTTTAAGGCTCCTGAGCCAGACCAGTTTCTCCCCAGAGTGTTGCGAGAGGTGCGCGACCAGGTGCTCCCCACCTGGCTACAGTCTTCAACAAATCGTTGGAGACGGGCCGGGTGCCTGGTGAGTCGAGGGAAGCCAACGTGACCCCTATCTTTAAGAAAGGGAATCACGAAAGTCCAGGGAACTATCGTCCCATTAGTCTCACTTCAGTTGTAGGTAAATTATTAGAGGGGATAATAGCGGATAGGATCGTTGACCATTTGGATTCCTACAACTTGCTCGAGTTTTTCCACGTCATGTTGAGTGAGTATGATAAGAGTAGGGCGATTGATATACTTTATCTCGACTTTCAGAAAGCCTTTGATAAGGTACTTCACCGCCGGCTAATGGCGAAAGTGCGCGCTCTGGGTATCGGTGGGGAAATAGGTAGGTGGATTGAAAACTGGCTGAAGAATAGGCGGCAGAGCGTTATAATTAAAGGGGTTAGTTCGGGTTGGGCCTCGGTCACTAGTGGGGTTCCTCAGGGTTCCGTTTTGGGCCACTGTCAGTCGGATCGCCAAATTCGCTGATGACACCAAGCTTGGGGCCAATGTTGGGACGCCCGAAGCGATCGAGCAACTGCGTGCGGACCTAGGTAGGATACGAGAGTGGTCCGAAAAATGGCAAATGCCGTTTAACTTGGGTAAATGCAAAGTGATGCACATTGGCTACGCCAATCCCAAGTCGGACTACTCGATGTTGGGGAACAATATCGAGGCGACTGATTTGGAAAAGGACTTGGGTGTGCTAATCAGCAGCGACCTTAAGTTTACCAAACAGTGGGTAGAGGTGGAAAAGAAAGCCTAGAAGCTGTTGGGTTATATCAGGAGGCAATTTCAGTTTCGGAACAAGGAGATTGTGCTCTCTCTGTACAATTCCCCGGTTCGGCCGCACCTGGAGTATGCAGTGCAGTTCTGGTCGCCCACCCTCAGGAAAGATATTGAGAGGCTGGAGCGAGTGCAGGCGAGGGCCACAAAATTAATCCCTTCCGTAAGGCATAATGGCTACAATCGACGGTTACGCGCCCTGAACTTGTTTTCGCTGGAAACTCGGAAGCTGCGCGGTCAACTGATCGAGGTTTTCAAGCTCTTACGCGGGTTCAACGATGTCGATTTTAGAAGCATGTTTAGTTTAAATGATAACCCAACTCGCAACAATGGTTGGAAGTTAGATTTGAAACGGTTTAGGACTAGTGTGTGTGGGAATTACTTTACGTATAAGATCTGTGACACGTGGAACAGGTTACCTTCAGAAGTTGTGAACAGTTCCTCTGTGGATCATTTCAAGAAAATGTTAGACCAAATCTTGCACACTATTTGAGGGTGTAGAAAATTTTCCCTGGCACTGTTGCCATTGGTACCTCCTCGGTATGGGCCGCAAGGCCTTTTGAGGTACTTCTTTTCCTTGTAACTCTCTCTCTCTCTCTCTCTCTCTCTCTTTCAACCCCGTGTAGTGATTACGACATAAAATAACAATATGATATAACTTGATTAGATATGGTTATGGTTAGTAGAATTACATGAAATTCAGTTACCTTAAAATTATTAAACTAAACAGTGTCCTGCTAAGTTACAACAAGGTGGAATTTGATTTGGTTGGTTAGATTGCAATTTTATTTCTAATTAGATTATTAGACAGGTTTGTAAAAATTTGTAATAGTTAACGGTAATTTTATTTTAGTATTAAAATAAAGTGAAGTTCGAAAATGCGGAGATTCCAGGTCGTTTGCTCATAGGGTTGCCAGATTTTTCAAATGCCCATGCGGGACAAAAAAATTTCTGAGGTTTTTTTTTAAGTCCAAATTTTTTTTCAAATTGAAACGATTTCTTCAACGGTTACAACAAACAAAATTAGAAAAATGTCATTACAATAATATTTAACAATTAAACATCGTGAATAAAATGAAATTATTATACATAATATTGAAATTCTAAATCAATTCATCCCTAAAAAATTTGGTTAAAAAATATTTTTTGCGGCACATTTTGAACGCGGGATTTTGACGCGGGATTTTTGGATCAAATGCGGGACTGTCCCGTAAAATGCGGGACGTCTGGCAACCCTATTTGCTCATCTTGTCTAGAGCAAGCCTGAGGTGATACGAATGAACTCGCGATTAGAACGAGTACATTTGTATTGCCTCGAGGAAGAAAGAGTAGAGTCATGAGTGTTTGCGATGCAAATGAATGACGCGAGCGAGGAACTGATTATGAAACTGACGACCGCTCATTGGATTAGGATAACTCAAAGTATCGTTGCTTTTAACGGTGGTGAGCCACGTACGGAAGCCTCATTAGTACGTTGACCTTCTCTGTCCTAGGTATTGACGCTGCGAGCTGCTCTTACCGAGAACCAAACAAACGTGGTTACTTTAGAAAAATTCATATTTCTCCAAAGATAGCTAATAACAAAATTACTGACTTTTTTCCATCACGCGTTTGACCTCCAAAAAGGATTACTTCATTAATTTTCCTGAAACGATGCATTTTTGTACTGAAAATTATTCGTTTTTACTTTCTATTTATTTAACTGTGGAAACAATTTTCAAGAAATTATAGGTTTGAATCATGACAGGATTAAATTGTAAGACAATTGTGGGTCTTTTTTTGGTTTTTTTAATTGTACGGTCAATTTAACAATTTAAATTCTGATAAAATATTTTTTTAGCTGGGTAAAACCGATTACGTTTCACAATATGCAGGTGGTCACTTTACCGAGGAAAGTTTACATTGTAAATATATGATTTTTGCCGTGACCGCAGCAGAAAAGTAGTCACTTAAGTCGCGTGGTCACTATGCAAAGGTGATTACATTGACAGGTTCCATGTATGCATGTACAGTATATGATACAAAAAAATTAGCTTGGCAATGCTACTGTCAACTGCTCGTACCCCGAAATGGCCGTATGGGCGGAATGATGCTCTATGCGAAAGATGTTTAAACTATGAGTGCATCGATATATATATATATATATATATATATATATATATATATATATATATATATATATATAAAGAATGATAAACAATTTTTGGAATGAAAAATGACTTTGCACATTTGGTTACAAAACATTTCCTCTACATCAAAAACAAACAGTGCATAACTATAAGCATCACGTAGGCCTGCTTGCAGTATTTTTCACAGCAGCGCATTATATAAACAGCAGCAGAGCAAGGACAGAGTCGTCAGAGATAAACAGTGATGAGATAGATATATATTTAAGGATCACGTAAGCCCACTTGAAGAAGTACACAGTTTCCATGGTAACGAACTACAAAAATAGCACAAACCATAGCGACCTACTTCATTAATACTTGTATTTTCTTATTTAAATGAGTGCTTACCTTAGTTTCGAGGTTATGCAGGCAAGAAAAGAAGTGCAATTGAAGCCAGACTATCCAGCTATTATTATTATTATTATTATTATTATTATTAAACAGTGAAACGTCCACTTAATATCTTAGAATTGAAAACCCAATTTGACAGACATATGGTTATTTAAAGCTGACTTTCGAAAAAACTACTTTTATGAATATATAACAATAAATTAATTAATTATATGAACATTACTTTATGTTACAAACTTGTTTTGTAAAACGCGATTGCGCGCGTAGTGCATGCATGACAACAGAAATCGCAACTGACAAGCATGAAAGAACAGATGTTGAACGCCCAAACACGGGAGATTGCCGCATATTCTCCCCTTAGTACCACGTATAAAAAGGTGATGGATCCCCCTCCCTCAGGGGATGAGGTGAATGCATAATACCTGAATATGCGTGTGTTACGCGGGTTAGTTACCGTGTGAGAACGAAGGGTAAGAACAGAAGTTTGCGAGAACAACAATTAGTGAGATAAAAAAAAACGTAAAGTTCTGCAGAGACGCGTTGAAAACCAGAAACAGGAAAGCAATATTATAACGTATCTCCTTTTAAATGAGGTTCAGTGAGAATGCATTCATTCTTCTCTTCATGTTAGGGAAGGTGAGTGGCCTTTCACTGTCCCTTGGGAAGGGTAGGTTTGCTTCGTTTATCGAGATCATTAATTGTGTTGAACGAAGCAGGATAAGAGTCCTTACTTCATTTCTAACGCTCTCTTTTTTACTTTTAATATTCCTCACTTAACCTAGAGTGAATTTCCGGCTCTTTGTTCGTCTTGTAACTCTGTAAATACAGAATAATTTTTCTTATTTTAACAGGACTTGGCGATGTCCCTCGGTCTCGTTTAGAATTCCAAGAGGAGCACAGCTGGTTGAGCCCGAGCATCTCTCTCTCTCTCTCTCTCTCTCTCTCTCTCCTCGCGTAACCCAAACACACCAACACACATTTGCCGTACCATAAATCCAATACACTGAGTGTTCAGGAGGAGTTTTTAATCTTTTCGAGGACAAACTTTCCTCATAAATCAATTTCCTCTCATTTCGCTCTTAGCATGAAAAAATGTCCTCTTCACGGATAAATTTAAAAAAAAACCTTGGAAACTGCGTGAAGAGGGCATTGTATACGAGAAATGGGTTCTCTGGTCGACTGTCTTTCGCGATTTAGATGCGAGAATCACGTATAACGAATTCTTTCACCCATTCACTCACTCACGACTCATTCAGTGGTTATATAAACAACTCATTTACTCTTTGTGACTCACTATCTTAACACATTTACCCCTGCTTCATTATATTCTAGCCATTTACGCAATATATATGTACAAAGAGAGAGAGAGAGAGAGAGAGAGAGAGAGAGAGAGAGAACAATAAAAACCATTGCAATGCCTATAAAAACCGGGTCTTTAATGGTTGTAATTACTTCTCTCGTTCTTTCTTTGCTTCCTTTTAAGGCAAAAAATCCATTTAAGTATTTTCTCGAATCGTTTTCGACTTCGAAATCATTTTTCAATTTATTTTTACGAATATGGACAAGAAAATAAGGGTACAAATTGCATTTTCACTTGGTTACCTCTCTCTCTCTCTCTCTCTCTCTCTCTCTCTAAATAAATAAATAAATAAATAAAGAAAATTTTTTTAGAATTCACATATAAAATTGCGTTATTTCACCTGCATGAAAAAGAACCCTCATTCGTGCCTCTTTGCGGGAGTCTACCCCTCTTTCCTCTGACGTAATCGTGATTCGCGGCTATAGTTCATTCATCATTAAATACTGTAATATACCATAAATTACGTCATATACTTCTATGTATATGCTGTAAACGCAAACTAATTTTTAAGCTAGCGTTTAGCAGTGACAACTTAGTTGTAAAAGTTATTGTTTACGTGCTTACGTGACTACGATGCAATCAAAAGTAGAAAGGAGAAGATAAGACGATAACATTTAACAAATCAATTGTATTTAAAATGTAATTACATAAATAAAAATTCGGATACATTAAATACACAGAAACAAATATATAAAATAATTAAATGGCAATAAAATAAAATAAATAAATATGTGTGCGTGTGTGTGTGATATATATATATATATTAGATAAGAGGTAAAACGAATCCTTAAAATTAAATTGCGCGACAGAAAGTTTGCAATATATAAATAAAAAGGCAACTGCAAATAAAATATTAAAAAGGAAATGGTTTTACAAGATAAAGGCCAGTGAAAGTCGGACCTCGTCGTCGTGGCAACAAAGGGTATGAAGCCCAGAGAAAAACTACCTTTAAACAGAGACATCATGCAACGACATTTAACTGGGTAAAGAACTCTTACCTACGTCACAAAATCTCTGGAACGTGATTGGTCGTTAGAGGAAGGTGTATCCAGACGGTGAATGGCTATTGGCTAATCCTTAAAGAGGGTGTGTGATTGTTGCCAGTTAAAGCTACGCAAATATTCAGTTGAATTGGCCTCTTACATTGTAAAAGTTTTATATGATTTCGTGCATGAATACACTTGTCACCTGGCACTCTTTTCCAAAGACCTTGCTCTTTCTGACGTTTTGGCACTTGGCACTATCGTAATAAGTGGCTGGCACAATACATTTGCCAATTTTGTTACGGTACATGACCGTACATGACCTATAATGGTCTTTAAATTTAATGAAAATTTTCAATTTTAATGTTTTAAATTCTGAAAAATATAAATATTAAAAATGTACAACTTTAATTACACTTTTAATTGTTTTTAACCCTTTTGGTATTTTAATATTTTTCTTTTTTTCAGCATATATACACACACACACACACACACACTGTGTGTGTGTGTATGTGTGTGTGTGTGTGTGTGTGTGTGCGTGTGTGGACTCCGTACTGCACAGGGCTCTCATCCAAAATCACACCTGTTTCGTGGCAATCCGAAAGTGGCTGCCGTGACATTTGCAGTGTCGCGACAACCGGCCAGGGTTAACTAGGTACTAGATCGAAGAGCTGTTAATTTGTAGGTTTTGGGTTCGACTCTCAGCCCGGAATAAGGTACCTCTCTGGGACTTTCTTTGGTGGGGCAGTGGTTCGAATCCCGCGTAAAGCTGTAAGTTCCCTCCGTCATACGAACATGGCTGTTTATACGGAGGGAAAGTCACGCAATTAACAATGTGGCGATAAATATAAATATAAATATAAATATTAATTTTAAGATGTATAAAATACTTTAAGACGTTATTCGAGTAGGTTAAGTTAGGTTAGCTAATTATGCTCTTTTCTACAACTTCTCGTTATCGATATGGTATACACTGATGCGGCATAAAATCAGCTGTGTATGTATGTCTGTGTGTGTGTGTGTGTATTTAAGTGAGTGCCGGTGCACTCGTCCTAACTCTATTCAAACCTACGCGGAGTGAGCACCTGAAGTTATTTGCGTGCGTGACCTCATAAAATGAAAGTAAACGAGCCATCGAACTTAAATTAGAAAAAAAACCCTTTGGCTATCAAAAACTTTAGAAAAAAACACTAATAATAAATAAATAAATAAAAAGAAAGGAGTAAAAAAAAAAAAACCGAATATGATCACGAGCTCAGAAAGAATTTCCTCTATGCCCACTAAAATGGTCATCAACGAAAGCTCTGGGTATGCCAACCAAAGCACAGTTGGGGGGAAACGTGTAACTGTGCCTGTATGCCTGTGCTTGCCACATGCCAAATATATATATTAGATATATGATAGAATAGTAGTAACGAAGAAAATACTAGTATAATACATGAGACGCCCTTGGCACCTAGTAGTGCCAAGATGGCCCGATGTACCCATTATGCAGTACCTGAAATAATCTTTATTTCTAAAACATAAAAACTTAGTAACCCTAAAAATTATAAAACATATACATACATGTCTGATATACTCTTTTATATATATATATATATATATATATATATATATATATATATATTCTACGATTTTTTTATAATTTTATCCTTCAACCAAAAAGAAAAAGATAAATTTGGTGAAATTTGAAAAAAAGAAAAGAGAGAAGTTTTAGTAAAACACAAGACCAGATGCTATTTTGTACCTCAACTGAAGTTATATATATATATATATGAAATTTGAATCCTTGAATTCTTTGAACAGTTTGCTCCATACATTATGCGAGATTTATTATAATAGGACAAGGGCGCACAGGCGATAGGCACACAATATACTCTGTACGACATCCTGTGTTTGTGTGTAGTCGGAAGATGTATCAGCATTGTACCTGGTAAATCCCCCCCCTCCCTCATTATACTCCCTCTTTATACTTCCAAGAAAGAGGATAGGTATAATGTATATGCATGTTCACGTCGAAAGCTTTTTTTAGCGTCATGCCAAAAATTTTCACTGTATAATCATACAGTAGACTAGTAGACTACTAAATACTAGTAGTGTATAATCACTGTATAATCACTGTATAATCACTGTATAATCATACAGTAGACTAGTAGACTACTAAATACTAGTAGTGTATATATATATATATATATATATATATATTATATATATATATTATATATATATATAACAACCACAGCTTACCTTTTAAGTTGGGTGATTGGGACGGAGCTCCCAACCTACTTGGATTAGAAAAGTAAATTCTTCCTTTCAAAACAAAGATTCATTGAATTTGATTGAAACGCAAAACGCAGGAATTGACCCTTCCAAGGTCTTTCGCAGACAGACTTTCTCCTTCATCAAATAATAAAGCTCTGACAAGCTTTGATTTATAAAGGCACAACAATAAATCACTGTCCGTTCGTCAGTTTGTCCGTTCGCTTTCTCATTGTACCATTGTATTTGGTTTTCCAGAACGTATACTATGCACGTTTGTATTAAAAAATTCAAACGTTCTTGAATACTTAGCTTACTGTAATTGGTTGGGCCTTACTTTAATAGTTGGAGTTTCTTCTTTCGAGTAATATACTCGACATTTTATCACGCACACTTTGATATAAAGAAAAAAAATTGTTATAAAGAATCTGGGAAACGGCGGTAGGAGATACGAGGCGAAAATA
>JAJOZX010005716.1:165000-195000 GCA_023014485.1 Bathynomus jamesi
CCAATTTTGAAAGACTAGTGTTCCTGAAATCGAACAACAACACTCCTAAAAAATCTGCAAGATTAGTTTTTTTTGGATAGGCCAATTTTTTTATTTGAGTTTATGTTTTGATTTTTTGTCATATAGAATATAATTTGGTATAATTAAGGCAAAACTTTTCAAACTTTTTACTATTTAGTCTTTTCTTAAAAGTAACGGTAACGGTAAAGCGTTACTTTTTCATAGAAGTAACTGAAGCGGTAACGACGTTACTTTTTATATCAATGTAACGGTAGCGGTAACGCCGTTACTTATGGAAAGTAACGCGCCCAATTCTATATATATATATATATATATATACTAGTGATGGATCGAATAACCGCAACCGCACTACAACCGCACAAAAATTCACAACCGTAACCGCAACCGCCGTTCCATAAGTGCGTTTGCGGTTGTAAAAGCTTAGTTAATTTTAATTTTAGGTTAATTAGAAATATTTCTTTTTTTAAAAAGAAAATGATGGGTCTCCTTATGCGTGCTTAAACGTGACGTCATACGGCTGCCGTAGTAAAATTGGTTTAAACTGCGCTCTAAGTTATTACTCTGTGAGCTCCATGAAGTAACATTTATTTTTATTTAATTTTCTTCAAACTAAAATCGCCTTTAGTACAATAGTCAATAAAGCTTATTCCTGCTCGACGGACCTCTCGGGTTCGTGTAACTTGGTCAATGGCCTTGGTTGGCGATGGGTCCTCGTCCCTCATCCTGGTAACACACTTAGTGCAAAATATGGTTTGAATTAATTTGACCTATTCTTTCATAATAGCTATATAAGTTTAGAATATACTTCATTTAAATAGTTTATTTAGTAAATACCTTATGTTGAACACAAGTTTTGCAACACAAATAGCGGTAGCGGTGTATTGCAAAACTTGTGTTCAACATAAGGTATTTACTAAATAAATACTATTTAGTATATATTATGTACCAAGTGTGACTAAATCGCACTATAGTGGCTAAATCCAGTTAATAATTACGCATTTTTCCTAGTATATGATAACCGCAACCGCAACCGCGGTTGGAAAAAATTCGACAACCGCAAACACAACCGCAACCGCGGTTGTGAAAAACCGACCACTCGATCCATCACTAATATATACTATAATAAAATTAATACTGCGTACTGTGTAGTAATTTCCACAAACGCTTCTGAATACTGGTTTTAATCTCTACTAAGAACGCACTAAAAAACTAACCCTATAACTTTTAAAGCAATTCAAGCCCACTCTTAAATAAACCAAAACTTAGACAACGCTTAACACTTCGTATGAGAAGATAATACATTATATAAATCCTATTTGTAATATTTCATATTTCGAAATGTAGCAAAAAAAGGGCATTTCACGATTTTTTTCGGATTTTTTAAAAGGTGAATTCTAACTTGTTACATTAGTCTATGATATACTGTATATATATATATATATATATATATATACGTGGAACAAACAAACAAAAAACATCTCGAAAAATCATTTCGCAGATCATGAAATCACATTCTAAAAAAAAAAACCCGAACAGGATCTAGAAACCAAACCATTCTAAATAAGAAATAACACCAAGAAGGAAATAAAAAAAAAAAGTAAAAACAGAAAAATACTTTCTCGGGTTGTAAAATGTACTACACACACATTAAGAGACGAGGTTTTCTCACGAAAAAACAACAACCCTTTTTATAAGGAGGATGGAGAAGGGAAACGATATAGTCCAAAATGGCCCTTATTTTACGAAACGTAAAGGCGATCGTACCGTGATAACATTCTTATATTGCGTGACGTTTACAATCAGGTAAAAATCTCTTTATAACAGATTTTATATTATATAATATATATAATACGTATATATGCACTAAAATCACAAAATAACACGTGATCTTATTAATAAGCAAACAACCACAGGGAAAAGGAAACACAAAGCGCTCGGACTTTGTGTTTCCTTTTCCCTGTGGTTGTTTGCTTATATATATATATATATATATATATATAAAATAATAATAATAATAATAATAATAATAATATCTCTGCCCAAAGTATGATCGTACAGTACCTGCCTTATAACCTTACCGAACTTCGCTTGACTAAACTTAACCTGACCTGACCAAATGATGCTCAACCTACGCGAGTAATTTTAAAGGTTAATAATTTATTTATTTCCAATTTGGTATAAAGAAAGAATTTAAATTTTTAAGTAAAATACATATATGGATGTAATTTGTAAGGTTAAAACGTTTCAATACTAAAATCGGTTAAAGTCACACACACACACACGTTTGCTACATTACCAAATCGCGATATTTTCACATTTTCAAATATGGATGGCGACATTTAATCTAATTTACAGTAAATATAGCATATAATTTAATTTAACCTAACCCAGCCTAACGTTCATTATATCCTTTTTTATGACATTTAATGATTTTCAATAAAACAATTAAAAAAAAGTCTGACTTTATGGAGACATGGCGACACCAACCGCTAATGTCGCTATACGCGTGTTCGTGTTGTGGTGAAATTGGTGTGTATCCTAAAGATTGTCTACGGCAGTGGTTCTTAACCTTTTTATTATTGTTACCCCTAGACTAGCTATCCAGGGAAATTAGGATTATTTCCATCACGAAAAAGGGTAAAAAAAACGACAAAAGATAATCTGAGGAATGGTTTATTTAATAACATTGAACAAACATTTATCACTGTAACTCGACTGTAATCCTCCGAAAAAAGCAGAATTACCCCGACGTTTCGTTACGTAGCCAAGAGAACCTCTCTCTCTCTCTCTCTCTCTCTCTCTCTCTCTCTCTCTCTCTCTCTCTCTCATATACTTTATCTCGACTTTGAGAAAGCCTTTGATAAGGTACCTCACCGCCGGCTAATGGCGAAAGTGCGCGCGCTGGGTATCGGTGGGGAAGTAGGTAGGTGGATTGAAAACTGGCTGAAGAATAGGCGGCAGAGGAGGGTTGTAATTAAAGGGGTTAGTTCGGGTTGGGCCTCGGTCACTAGTGGGGTTCCTCAGGGTTCCGTTTTGGGGCCACTGTTGTTTATCATTTACATAAATGACATCGACGGTGGCATCGTCAGTCGGATCGCCGGATTCGCTGATGACACCAAGCTTGGGGCCAATGTTTGGACGCCCGAAGCGATCGAGCAACTGCGTGCGGACCTAGGTAGGATAGGAGAGTGGTCCGAAAAATGGCAAATGCCGTTTAATTTGAGTAAATGCAAGGTGATGCACATTGGCTACGCCAATCCCAAATCGGACTACTCGATGTTGGGGAGCAATATCGAGGCGACTGATTTGGAAAAGGACTTGGGTGTGCTAATTAGCAGCGACCTTAAGTTTACCAAACAGTGCGTAGAGGTGGAAAAGAAAGCCCAGAAGGTGTTAGGTTATATCAGGAGGCAATTTCAGTTTCGGAACAAGGAGATTGTGCTCTCTCTGTACAATTCCCCGGTTCGGCCGCACCTGGAGTATGCTGTGCAGTTCTGGTCGCCCACCCTCAGGAAAGATATTGAGAGGCTGGAGCGAGTGCAGGCGACGGCCACAAAGTTAATCCCTTCCGTTAGGCATATGGCTACGATCGACGGTTACGCGCCCTGAACTTGTTTTCGCTGGAAACTCGGAGGCTGCGCGGTCAACTGATCGAGGTTTTCAAGCTCTTACGCGGGTTCAACGATGTCGATTTTAGAAGCATGTTTAGTTTAAATGATAAGTTGATAACCCAACTCGCAACAATGGTTGGAAGTTGGATTTGAAACGGTTTAGGACTAGTGTGTGTGGGAATTACTTTACCTATAAGATCTGTGACACGTGGAACAGGTTACCTTCAGAAGTTGTGAACAGTTCCTCTGTGGATCATTTCAAGAAAAGGTTAGATCAAATCTTGCACACGATTTAAGTGTGTACAAAATTTTCCGTGGCACCCATTGCCATTGGTACCTCCTCGGTATGGGCCGCAAGGCCTTTTGAGGTACTTCTTTTCCTTGTAACTCCTTGTAACTCTCTCTCATCATTTTAAACATAAAAGTATGTCACGAGAAGCATGTTAAAAAAATTAAACAAATTAACAAATTCAAAGTTTATATTTCCAATATTTTCTTAAAACTCAAAACACGACAGACGCAATTAAAACATCTTTTACATTAAAACTTCAAACAATATTTACACACACACACACACACACAGTGACGGTGACGGTGACTGTCACACACACACACACACACACACACGTCAAAAGAAAAAGTTACAAAAATGTAACACCAAACATGTCCTTAATTTGAAATTATCAAAATTCAAATTTTTTATTATAAAAAATAAAAAAATATATTTTTTAAAAATTAAATTATTATTATTAATAACTAATAAATAATGTAGTTACGTGCAGTTATTTCTTAACTGCAGTTTAGAATTACGTGTTTTTGGGGTATAATTATTTTAACCCATGGGGTATATGTGAGAAGGCGACCATACAGGTACACACACGTCCCATGAACGACACGTGGTTGAATTGCGGGCTGCCTACGTGCTCGTCCCAAGTTATTATAATGCGACATTCTCTCAATCGAGTTTCAGAATTTGGAGTTTAAAAGGTTGAGTAACGGACTGCATTGAGAGAGAGAGAGAGAGAGAGAGAGAGAGAGAGAGAGTGCTATATACGCATGACCTAATGAAGTATTTTATATATAAATTCACAGCTGTAAAATCAATTCAAATTAACCACAAAAAAAAACTTAATTAAAGCCGTTCGTTGATTTCATTAAAATTACAACGAACAACAGCTCCTTTATTTAAATATTAATTTCTAAATTAAAATTTATTTCCAAATTATCCCAATTAACTGCTCAGAGGGTAATTGGGTTAAACCCACGGTTTAATCATGAAATTTATCCTACACACACACACACACACACACACACACACACATATATATATATATATATATATATATATATATACACGGTGAACCAAAAGTAGGTGGACAGTAGGTTGAATACGGTTTGTGTTATATTATATTATAACTATGGTGTTCATTATAACTATGGTGTTTGTGTTATATTATATTAAATATTATAACTAAATTTATTTAAATTTTATTTTGTATTATAGTATACAAAAAAATTAAATATGTATTCTCAAAATAAACGTTATCATTTACTGTCCACCTACATTTGGTTCACCCTATATATATCTTCAGGGTAAGTTAGAGGCTAGCCACGCATCGAACTGACTGAACAGCAAAATCTTAGTATTTATAAATAAAAATAATAAATAAGATAAAATAAATTTTTGAGACGTGTGAGCAACATGTGGTTCCTTTTCATCTCTTCGAATGACTTCGGAACAAAGAAACGTGACAAAAATTATCAGAAACATGTCAAAATCATGTCACCGCCCACCGGAGATACATCAGCTATTTTTGTTGTTTGTCACTTCGTTAGAACAGAAAACATATAAATACTACGCGCGCGCACACACACACACACACACACACACACACACACACACACACAATTTTATATATATATATATATGTGAAGGCTGGTTGGTTGGTCCGTTTTACGTCCTTCGTCCAACTGTGCGTGAAATGTGGTAGGACAAATACATGCTTTTTTGTTGTTTGCCCCTTTAGTACAAGCAAAGAAATTGAAACAGAAACGTGTCTTTGTTCTCGTGAAATATGGAAGACCACCTGTAATTTAATATTTCACATTCGTTCGAACTGTAGAGAAATACGATCGAAGGTCTTTGTGATACTTCTCTTTAAGAATAAAGGGAAACAAGAGCTGCAAAAATTAAAAAAACATGGACAACAGTTCCTTGTAGAAAATAAAAAAAGGAGAGTTGATTTTGAATTTTTATCTGAATTTTTGTTAACTGTTAAAGAGTAACAGAAGGTGAAGTATGCTTTGTTAAAAAGTAATGCGACGGATGAACCATAAAATGGTCACCTTCTGAAGTAGGCCATGTTTCTAGTATACTTAGAAAATTAAATATTAATGTAGTTTCCACCGCTTCTTTTCGATTTAGGGCAGAGATGTATGAGGTGGATATTTTCTTTCAAATGAACGAAACTGCAAAGTGTTGGGTGCCGGGTTTCTCCCGGGGTGATGTCTCTTCCCTTGGTGACCCATAGTCTAACGGTCACTCATTGTCCCGTTCGTGGATAACGTTACTTTGGATGCACGTCTTTAATTTGGTAGCGCTCCCATTTTTCAATTTTATACAGTTTTCGTTACAATTACGTGAACTAATTATGTTGTTTTTCTTCGTATGATTACGCACTCCAACCTCAGCTAAGTGACAATAGTTTTCAATTTGAAATACACCTTTCACTGTTTTATACCTTTGGTAACCTTTGGTTAGCTTCCGCCCGAATTGTTCATTCTGACGAAGGTCAAACTTTTCACTCCACTTAGACCTACAGTTTAACGTGGAATCCGAACCACGCCCCACCAGCAGCCAAGTGTCTTAACCACTAGGCCACCCAGGGTACCCATTTATCTACCAACAACATTCTTTATTGTGTGGAAGGATCAACAGCTGGGTTTTGCTCCGCGCCGGCTGCCCTCACTGGGTCTCGATCCCGGGGCCGATGGATTTGTAGTCAGCGACCCTAACCACTACACCACCGAGGCGCTTAATAAAATACAAAAATATTGTAACTTTTAATCTTTAGTTCCACAGGTTAAATAATTACACTTGTGTTATATAATTAATAAAGCGGAAGTGGCCTAACAACACGGGAGTATGGCCTAGAGTGGGACGAGGACAAAGTGACTAGGGCCTGAAAGGATTGCTTTTGAATGCCTTAAGAAAAATTATATTGAATTTACTGGCCGAAGTTCATACTCAAAATAGGCCCTATTGACCCACGACCTGGGTGAAGATATTAAACTAAAAAAATAACAAGGGAGTGCAAATAAGATATTCTTGTCTGACTCGCTGTCACGGGTCTTTCTGGTGGACTGTCCCTGACTCTTCTCGATCTGATCTCGCTCCTCAACTGCTTCAGAAACTCCACTGTTTTCCACTACTCTCCGGTCTGCGCTGCGCGCTGTTTATCCCCATCCAGAATCCAATTTTCATTTTCATTTGGGAAAAATCAACTTTGTGTTCTTTTTCCATGCGCTCCTAAAACTTAGAAAAACAGTTTGAATAAACCTGTGCTCTGATTTTGTTAGAAAATCGACCTGGTACGAAACTATTTTACATTTGCCAAACAATAATGGCCTATTTTATCTTATGTTATTCATTTATGCCAGAATTTTACTATATTTTATATTATTAATTAATAAACCCCTCATTTTTGCAAACCCAACAAAAGCGAAACCTATTCTGTACTAAAACATCAACTTTGGCCGGTTCAAAAGAAATGGGAGCTTAAAAAAAAATGTTGAATTTAGCAGCCATGATGTTCATTGTACATTCAACTTCTCTCCGCAACCTTGACTGCCTAAAATTGAACATGGAGTTTCGCGTTAATCAAACCTCTGCGTGGATATAAGATGGCGATTCTTGCTGGCAAGCTTTTCCAGCATCGTTTGGAAGATGAGATTGAGGTTATAAAGTTTCCCTTCGAAATGTTCTTCCGGTACTTAAACCAAGAAGTACTTCGCCATGTTTGTTTTACCGGGATCGATATACATCTATCACACAGCCATGAAACTGTCGAATAATAACTTTTATAATTGAAATAGCTTGAACGACATCTGAATCGACATTTGAGTTTGGAAACGTTGCTAATCAACATTTACTACACATATTCCACAACTCCACGTATTTGTCATGCAACAATTTCCTTTCAGTTTTCTCTTAGTAATGAATGCATTGGTTGAAGAAACTCTGCAAACGCATTCTTCTAAATTCACCTCGAAACAATTGGAAGAATATGACCCGACCGTGCAAAAAACAATGGGTGGCCTGAATAACATGTCTTCCTCGAAACTCACTTAATATATATTAAATGCAAGTGATTCTGAATGGAAGTTACAGTGTTTGCGAGTCGGGGCGATATCTTATGCAAATACCAAGATTTCAAAATTTGCATTTGCAAATGTGTGGAGTCACAGTTCGAGTAATACCAACACTCCGTTTGTGAAGGAGTGACGGAGTGATCATTCGCATAAAGCTCGAGCGTCAAGTTTAGGAGTTTTCATTTTTCAAAACTGCTGAACAGCGACACTCGCAATCCAATCCGATCACTCGATAATCGCGATAAATAAAGTTATATTGAATTTAATTTGCAAATTCTAATTATTAAAAATATAATAATTTATATGCAAATGAGAACAAGTGTTCTCCGAATGTTCCAACCAAACCTGGATATAAAGTTAAATCCAAGTTATTACCGTGGGAATAATGTAACGATGAGGTTGTTCAACCTCCTTCGCAAAATCTAAGATAATATGACGGAGAGGACCTACAGCTTTACGTGGGAATAATTAATGATGGTAAACTTAAAATCTTTATACCCGCGTTGATTGCTTAATTGTGTCGTGATATAAATTCAGTGAGCAATTAATTACCTTTTCGCGGAGTTTTCCTTAGCAATTGAAGAGTGCCTTCCATCTCTTCCTGACACCTTTTCGGCTGACCAATCATAACAAAGCATTCGACTCTTCCCCCTTTTCCCAGAAAGAGACATTAAATAAGTCTAAAATCCGTCAAGTTTCCTTGAATAAAAACCCCCAAACGTAATTAAGTAAAGACCCCCGGACTATTTTATTTAATAATGACAATAATAATAGTAATAATAGATAAATAAATGAATGATGTTGGCATTGATTGTTGCAAGATCTGCAACGGATTACGAGCGAAGGTAAAAACGCTTTGATCAAAGCGACTTCCGCAATCATAAATTGAATTTCAAATGCTTAACTCTAAAAAAAATGTCGATCTATTTAAACTGAGAGAGACGAAAAATTAATGAAGCAAAATACTTTTGCCAGAAATGCACTACTAAAATAAACACTCGTGTTGTGTATTGCTCGAACGAAAAAAAAAGATGGATTTCGAAAACAAAGGAATAAAGACAGACGACACGGAATCATTACTGAAAATGAAAGCTGGTTAATTCGCTCAATTAAAAGTGGTTTTACCCGTATCATTTTTAACCAACCTTTAGAGTGAACAATGAACAACTTTAAATTATATGTGTCATCCATCTTCATCCATTACCAACTTCTTTAACTAGTCGGAAAACTATACTATAGCCACTCTTTTAACGAGCTTTTTCTTAATAAGTTCGTTGAAATCGGCACCGCTATTCAACCAATTTTATATGATAGTCACTCAATCACTTTAACGAGGTTAACTGATCATTACCGTAGGAAAATAATACCTTGAAAACGTATGCTTGTTTTTGCTGGTGTCTCTGTGGGTACATTTTTCTATAGTATCGTGTCAAAGTAGACGTTAAAGACACCCTTTGTCCAAGCTAAATACCGAACTAATCTGTTTTGTAAAAATGTAGTATACGATATTTATACATTGATACTCAACGAACGAATTACTCTTTTTAGTCAGAAATGGGGAATTGTTTTAATAGATTTATAGAGAACGTCCAAGTTGTCAACTTATTTTAAAGAAAACTGCGAATAATTATTTAAAACAGAATAATTGCCATATTACACGTATTACATTAGCGCATTAAATTGTTATTTGGTTGCATTCGTAACAGAAGAGTAACTAAACACACACACACACACGGAGGGTATAGGTTGTCATACAGGTGTGTAATTTTTACTTGTAAATTGATATTATTTCATTTCACAACCTAAGATTGCAAAATATTCATTTAATTTTACATTGAATCTGCGAGATCTTCATATATTCTTAAATTACCTAATGTTTTTCCTACAAATTCTAATACAATTTTTATATAGTATTTACGCCGATTAATCAATGTTTATGTTTCATTCTCTTTTGAATTTATCATTTTATCTTACTCCATTTCATTATTTTATAAACATCTCGTACGTAACTTCATACCGTGATACTTTCTTATTTAAGTTTGAACAAAGGAAAATAAAGAACAAAGGAACCATGGGTCCTTTCAGGAAGGAAGATAACACGCTAATGGTATGAAAAATGTATCTGAACTATATTAAGAGTACGATACAAATTACAGTGTGCAACAATTTTTTGTTTATGTTGATTTTTCGATCTTTTCTATATGTTTCGGCCACGCTGATTACGGATTTGGCATCGGTTTTGCTCGGAAAATTATAGTTTTTATGATATGGTCAAATTTAGAAATCTTACTTTTTAGCCATTTTTAAGGCATTTTTCTGAAATAGCAAAAGTAATTTCAAGTGCAAAATTCAAAATGTCCCCAAAACTGGGGTTTATTAGTAATGTTTTTATTGGTTAAGGTCCATTATTAAATATTTGTACACATTTGGTTTCTTATTTCTGTTTATAAAATGTTTTTTTTTTATTTTTCAGATATTTGAATTAGAATTATATGGTGATGGCTACCAATAGGCCCTGCAGACACTCTGCAGATTCATTTTGTTATGTTTGCGGCCATTACATCAATCCAAAGCGAATAAAGCACAAAATTGACACAGGAACGAAGTTTTGTACAGCATATCACGCTTACTTTGGCATGCCCATGGGCGATCAAGATAAATAATGGACACCTCACTTTTGCTGTGGAAGCTGCGTTCCACATTGGAAGAATGGCTGCGAGGTACCAGAAAAGGCATGCCATTTGCTATTCCTCGCATTTGGAGGGAGCAAACCAATCACCACGATAATTGCTACCGGTACTTCTGCATGGTAGACATTTCACTCTACAAGAGAGGTAAAGGTCGAAAAAATGTCCTATATCCAAATATCCCATCTTCTATTGCCCCAGTCCCACATAATGAAGATTTTCCCGTTCCATGCCCAGTGCCCACCCACCATGGAGGATATAAAAGAAACGCCTTTAATATCCTTCGATGAAGATGAAGATGCTGACTTCGAGGTAAGTTCCAATACGTCACCCCATTTCCCCAACCAGAAAGACATAGACGACCTAGTCAGGGATATGAACCTTACGGAAACCAATGCAGAAATTATGACGTCCCGCCTTAAAAAGTGGAATCTTTTGCACCCAAGTGTCAAGATCTCTTTCTACATGAATAGGCATTTGCGATACGCTTCTTTTTACTCCTGTTTTGCATCGAGCTCGCTTTGCTACTGCTGTGATGTGAATGGCCTTTTCACTGAGATAGGAATTGAATACAGCCCTGCTGATTGGCGTTTGTTTATTGACAGTTCAACTAAAAGTTTAAAAGGCGTCCTACTACATAATGGAAACATGTTTAAAAGGCGTCCTACTACATAATGGAAACATGTTTAAAAGGCGTCCTACTACATAATGGAAACATGTTTAAAAGGCGTCCTACTACATAATGGAAACATGTTTAAAAGGCGTCCTACTACATAATGGAAACATGTTTAAAAGGCGTCCTACTACATAATGGAAACATGTTTAAAAGGCGTCCTACTACATAATGGAAACATGTTTCCATCTATTCCTGTGGCTCATTCGGTTGAATTGAAGGAAGAATATGAAAATGTAAAGCAGTTGCTAGACAAAATAAACTACAGTGAACATAGATGGGATGTATGGGGAGACTTCAAAATGCTAGGCTTCCTGCTTGGACTACAGGGCGGTTACACTAAATATTCGTGTTTCCTCTGCCTTTGGGACAGCAGAGCAGATGGTGAGCACTTTGTCAGAAAGGAATGGCCCGTGAGAAATGGACTTAATCAAGGCAAACACAATGTTCTTAACGAAGCCCTTGTTCCAACAGACAAAATTTTGCTACCCCCGCTGCATATCAAGCTTGGTCTTATTAAGCAATTCATCAAAGCTTTGGATGCTGAAAGTGATGCTCTTTATCATATACGTTCAATGTTTCCCAAACTTTCTGAAGCTAAAATCAAGGGAGGCATACTTGTTGGACCTCGAGTCAGACGCATGTTAGCATCTAAAGCGTTAGAAGAAAAAATGACAGCTTTTGAAAAAATGCTTGGCAGTCATTTCGGCTTGTAGTCCATGGATTTTTAGGTAACAAGAAGAACGACAACTACAAAGAGCTAGTAGAAAATCTACTCAAACACTTTCAAAGGTTAGGTTGTAGACTGTCCCTGAAGTTACACTATCTGGACTCGCATTTAGAATTCTTCAGACCAAATTTGGGTGACGTAAGTGAAGAACATGGTGAACGTTTTCACCAAGATATCCAAACCATGGAGAGGAGATATCATGGAAAATGGGACGAAGCTATGATGGGCGACTATATCTGGTGTTTAATACGAGATAATCCACGGAACTACAAGAGAAAAAGTCGCTCAAATGTACATTTTTAAGCATTATCCGTTTAGATTTGTGAGCATATTTGTGCGCATATTATGTATATTTGGGTGCATTATATACACATTATATAATATACATTATATATACATTATATACGCATTATATAATATACATTATATATACATTATATATCTTTAAATATGAAATATATTTATTTTCCTTTCCTTTTCTTCATTGTGATTTTGCTCTCTGATAAGCCACTAGGTACAACAAATAGATTATGGTTTTCAGAAGAAACGAGAGTTTTCATGAGAAAACTAATGCGATTTTTTTAATTCAGCGCATCCCAAAACAAAGAAACACTAAAAAAATAAAATAAACAAATTTTCCAAAATTTTGTTACGTACTGTTATTTTTCAATGTTTCACGAATGAATAAAAAGATATGAACTCCTCCTCCTCCTCCTCCTCCTCCCCAGAGAGAAATTATGAGGTGAAAACGCCATATAGATACTGAATTTACTCCAGAATTTGCTAGTGAACAAATGAAATCACATCCACTGTCAGCTCTGGACCAGTGGAATGCTACAGTGATTAGAAGAATGTGAGAATGAAATAACAGCATTTCCATATTTATGATAGAGAAGATTGCTTAACACAGGAGAAATAACAGATACCTTGAAAAGAGCAAACATCGTTCCCAAGCATAATGGGGGATCTATCAATGTTTGGGGTCCATAAATTCATCTGGAGTTGGCTCCTTTGCGAAAATTGATGACATTCTAACTAGATTTACAAACGAATTCTTCAACTGCATGCTGTGCCAGATGGAAAACGTTTGATTGGACAAGGGTTCATCTTCCAACAAGATAACGACCACAACACACGGTACAATAAAAAAAAAAAAACATATTTGAAGAAGACGAAGGACGCTAGGAACTCAAAATTACAGAATGGCCATCACAAACTCCCGACATGAATCCAGTTGAGGCTGTATAGACTATACAGAACTGAGAAGGGTAAATTGAAGCCATCAAATATTGAACAACTGAGGAAAGACCAGCACAATATTTGAATGAATATTCCACCATCAGTGGAAGAAGTACACTGACAGCATTATTAACAGTCCAAGCTGCTATAATGGCAAAAGAGGGGCACAGTAAATACTGGCATATATATATATATATATATATATATATATATAATATATATATATATATATATATATATATATATATACAGTATATATATTGTTTATGTAATTATTTATTAAAATAATAGTAATAAAATATATATATTGTGCGCGTTTTATACTCTAAGAACTGAAAATTGTTGGTGTTAAATTTCACTTTTATAATTAGAGACAATGTTCGCTCTCTTCAGGATGTCTGATATTCCCCCCACCCACCCCGAGTCCAGAGCTCTCCATATAACACAGGAGCATAGCTATTTCATTCTTACAGTGTTTAGTCAGTGTAGCGTTCCATTTGTCCAGACTCGTTACCGAATGTGATTTCATGTCTTTTTGCTCGCGCTATATCATCTGGCGTAAATCAAAATCCGTTATATTGTCTCCTTGCAGTTCTTCTTCAAGGAAAGTATTTCAGTCATATATTAATTTGTTATTTTTTGGGGGTACTGAAAACTGATTCGTACTGCGCTCTTAGGTCCGCCGCACACATAGTCAGGTAGCTTAACAAATGAAGGGGACATTCCGGACAAAAGCACCAACTTTTTTCTTACACTTTATTAGGTCATATTATTCAGTTTTTTTATTGGAACCAAAAAATCTGACATGGATGAATCTTCCATTTGGCCCGTTGCAATACTGACCCTAATTTTGGCATGAAATTACATCTGAAACGCATCGGATTTCCAGTCTTCCTATATAGTAGAATTAGGATATAAGATTGTCAATCCTGTGTATGTAGAATATAAAAACACTGTAATTCAGTATATTTAGAATACAAAACACGCTAATTTGAGGTGGGATGCCTTGAGGAAGGAATCAGCTGTGCCAGAGGAGGCGATGACTGTTTGGGTCAGTGCAGTGGTCCACCCAAAGGCCTCCAAGTAATCCCCGAATGTCTTCCACATTGCCATCTCAATGTGCAGACCACCGAACATGATTACGTACTTGTCCTCGCCATGTGTTTGAGGCCAGTTCCACTGAACAAACTTGGCCAGTGCATACAGTGATGCTTCCAAAGTAATCACTGGAATCTGTCCAGGATTCAAGAACTGAGTGGCTTCGCGCTGTACATTCATCCCATGCTTGTTCATGGCAGCTGAAGCAGCCTTCTCATAGAAGAGTGGCAAGAGTTGTATGAGAGCGGGTTGTGAGTCGTCAGAGATGTGGTCTTCATGACTGGCATGGTAAGCTGACCAGGCCACAGCATCTCCCTTGGTTACCTCCGCCTTCTCGATCAGCTTGATAGCATGCTCCAGCCAACATTTCTCTTTCTCTCGTGCTCCCTCCAGACGTCCCTCCACAGCTTTGACAGCATTGGATGTCTTGGGTACAGCGACACTTTTTGTCTTGAGTGCAACAGCGGACACAGTGGTGAAGCTGTCAGGCAACAAATGGTTCTTCTTTGTTTCCGAAGAGGGCAGCCGTATCCCATCCTGAGGGTGTCCCATATTGGACTTGGTAGGGAACTGAAAGAGGCTGATGGTTGTACCGTGGAATGAAACGTTGGCTGTGGTGCTTGATGGGTTGTGATCCAAGTTGTCCAAGGCACCAACGGTAAAGAGGCCTTTGCGTAGCTGGGCAGGACTCACAGAACCTTGTCCTTGATGTTCTCACAGACAGCAGTAGCTAGTTGATTCTCAAGTAGAAGTACCCGATCATAGCTTACACTCAAGCCCAAAGTGTACAGCCGTGTTATCAACTTCTTGGACCTAGTTTGCGTGTGAACATTTAGTCCAAGGTAGAGAGGCAAGGGTGGTTTATGCTCCAACGAATGTCGAGACGTGGCAGTTGCAGCAGCCGCTCCCCTCATGGCAGTTGGAGCCCTCTTCTTGCAGTTAAACAAGAACATTTGTGAGACCGTGAGGCATGACTGGGAGTCTGCAGAATCCTGGTCCTTGAGGTCGGCTCCTTTCAGAAGCATGGCTACCAGGGATTTGAGAGTTGTGGGAACTGAGTCCTGCTGGCATCCAGATGGGAATGAAGCATCGAAGTTGAACCTTTAGAACGGAAGGTATCGTCACGCACAATTCTGGCAGCTTTCGCCAAACTCACTGCATCCCCCTCATAGTCAGACTTCAAAGTGTCCTTGAGCATTTCCTGCATGCCTTGTTCGAAGATAAGTACCACATTCTTGCCATCACTTTGCTCTTGTGCTTTTGGAAAGTACTTCAGAACTTGTTCTTTGAAGCGAACCTTTTGATCTCTCTACCAATACCAAGGTCGGCCAGGCGATTTTCATAGAGCTGACGCAGTGAGAACTTGAAACAGAAGGTTCCATCCTCTACAGAGTTCTCAGCATGTGTGATGAGCTCAACAAAAGCTCTGGCTTTCAGTTTCTTCTCTTCCACGTCAGTCTGAGAGTAGTCTTGGCTTCTCCTCAGAAAGGAACAATGGCGATTTCGCAGTCCAGTCAAGTAAGCAAAGTGATACTTTGCATCAATGGCAACGAGGTCACCACCTTCATCCCTGGTCAGTAAATCTGTTTCGTGCAGATCTGCGGCAATGGTTCTTATGTTGCTATCTGCCTGAAGAGTTGCAAAGTCATGGAGTTGCCCATCGCATTTGTTGCAGAATATGCACTTATTTTTCTCCACGAGCATGCGGTGTCGACGTCGTTTGGCTGCAGCATCACTCTCAGTACTGTCGGCTCTCTCCCTCTTCCTTGCTCTTTCCAGTTTCTCTGCACTGAACAAAGAAGCATTTGTCAGAATTTGTCTTTCTTACCGACCATAACAAATGTGGAAAAAAATCCATAAACCAAAACATAAATATTTTCATTCTACATGTTTGAATGTTGCTGCTGCCATGCAATATGCATAGTATTATAACATTCTACAACAGTAATTGAGCTCTCAGAGCCAATATATTTATTTCTAACCGAAAAACTGATTTTTTCCTGGTTTTCGTCCACCCATTTTTTAAAATGGCTGAAACAGGCTCCAGCAAGCTCAAATTACTCGGTTCCAATAAAAATTTCAAACTTTATACCACACAGATTGTCAGGAAAAAAGTGGTGCTTTTGTCCGGCATGTCCAGGATCGTCTCGCGACTGACGACTCGAGTCGCGTGTGATTTTACATTTACAGAATGGGAGCCTTAATGTTTCTAATATTTTTTAAAAATCGTCAGTTAGGGAATTATTTTCTTTCCTTAAATGTCCGACGGTCGAGCGATGTTTCGTTTTCCTTTTCGCAAAGTTATTTAAGTAGTTTGGGTTTTCCTTAATTACTTCTACACCATCTTCCTCGCCTCTCTCTGAATGTTCCTCCATTATAGCAACTGTCTCCAAGAACCTAATACAATGTGAATTCCATTCCCTTCCGTGCCCCAGTCAATATTTTCTACGTTTTATTTTTTCATTGATCAATTTACTGCCATTATTTTCTTTCCAATTCTTTAATTTTGTAGCCACTTTCTTTCTCTTGCGATAAACACAAACACACACACACACACACACACACACAACACAAACACACACACAACATACTATATATATATATATATATATATATATATTATATATATGATACACACAGACAGTGCATGGAACAAGGAACTCTTCTGGGAAAATTAAATCCACTATAGTCCGAATAAGTAATGGTAAATGACAAATACCATAGTTTTTCTTTTTCATGATGCTAGCCCGACGTGGGGAACGGGTCACTCGCAAAGAGGTCCCATAAATATAGCTTCCCCACCAGCTATCTGGTGAGGGAAGCTATATTTATGGGACCTCTTTGCGAGTGACCCTTTGCCCACGTCGGGCTAGCATCATGAAAAAGAAAAACTATGGTATTTGTCATTTACCATACTTATTCGGACTATAGTGGATTTAATTTTCCCAGAAGAGTTCCTTGTTCCATGCACTGTCTGTGTGTATCATAAAAAACTCAGGGGACCATTCTGAGTTCATTCCCAATATATATATATATATCCTAAAACTTGCGCACATCAAACACCTCTCATTTTAGCAAATAATCACAAGGTCAAATGAAAATTCTTGGAAACGCCAGTAGCAAACATGAAAGCAAAGAAATGACTTTAAAAAGACGAAAAGTTACAGCTTACTTAGGAAATCTTAAATATCCAGGCCTACGGTATAGGACGGAAATATTCACTACCCTCCTGGATACATTGTCAGAAACATTGATGTATGATACCCTTTGGAGTTTTTTACCTACATCAAAGGAAAGGGTGCGGGAGTAGGGCTAGGCATGTGGCATTGTCTCAGGGGTGCCAAAGTGGACACACTCCAAAGAGCGTGCCACACAAAAGTTCGCGTTCTGTGGTAGCAATCACGTTTGTGTGATCTCGTGTACTTTACCGGCATTTTTCAAATTTATTAGTTTGGCGTGATCATAAACTAACTCCATCCCTTTATTAAAGTTATAAAACCTTCCCCATTTGGTTAATCCTCTTTCGTAAAGGGCCAAAATTATAAACCAATCAGCATGACTCATTCTACCATTAAAAACATATCTGCAATTTGTAGTGCATTAATGAAGTATAAGAATTCGGTGTGAATGTGTACAGTTAAGGTTTAAATTCCAAAACTTGAAATGAGATTTACTTATCTGTTATCGAAAGTCTTTCTCAAGATGATGTAACTCACACGAAAGTTCTAGTACCCCCGGTTTTGCTAACAGCTGTTTCAAAAGTGTCACCATTTTATTGAGACTCTCTAAAGACAAAATGACAAAATTCTTGTTTCGGGCAAGTACGCATCTTGGTTGGTGTTGAATAAGTGTATCTACGGGGTAGTGCATGACCTTTGTCCAGGGGTCTGCGGAAGAATTAGTGATTGATACGTTATATTTGATAGTTTTACATTCTAATATAACCTAGTTTATATTTTAGGAAGAAATCTGAACCATATCAAACGTACTGAATGACAGCGAGGACCAGAGATTTATTGATCGGATACGAGCCAACGCATTCCGCGAAGCAGTGGGAGTAGGAGCAACATTTATCAATCGAAAGTGGATTGCTGAAAGGTTGAGACGAAGTGAATGGTGGGTTGGTTACCAGAAACTGGAAAAAATGTTACGATAACTGCTCTACTGAATTTTAGGGAAGGATGACTGGAAAAACTGTCAAAAGAGAGCAAAGCAACCATTGATGCGAATAGTGGAAAACGGCTACGAAGCAATTCGAGCGTCGCCAGAGAGATATTGCAGAAACGGGCAAAACAAATTTGTTGGCAAACTCTTCATTGCTATCGTGCACTGTGCATCGTGCATCAATCCACTTTCGATTGATAAATGTTGCTCCTGCTTCCACTACTTCACGAAATGCGTTGGCTCGTATCCGATCAATGAAATTCTGGTCCTCGCTGTCATTCAGTACGTTTGGTATGGTTCAGATTTCTTCCTAAAATATAAACTAGGTCATATTAGGATGTAAAACTATCAAATAATAATAATAATAATAATAATAATAATAACCTTTATTCAGAAAGAACACATTACATAAGATATACATCACATCCAAATTTAGGTTTGCACAATGTTGGGATTAACGTTTAATTTTGTATTTTTAGTGACAAGTAGTTCAATTACAGTATCCTTAACTGAATATGCCGTTGGGAAGCGTGACAGCTTTTCAGGCAGAAATCTTCGAGATTCATTTCTATTTTTAGAAAGGAAAATAAGAAATATAAAGAGAATTAGTTGAAAATAAAAGCATTTAGTTAATTCTATCATTACAAATGAAAATTGAAATAATCTTCGAAATAATAGAAAAGGAAGTGGTAAACAATACGGTATGATAATAGAAATAATAGAAAAGAAAAATGGTAAACAATACGGTAAACTGAACATGTCAAAATACCACTAATATAACGTATCAATCACTAATTCTTCCGCAGACCCCTAAACAAAGGTTATGCATCACCCGGTATTACTGAGGTACTCGTACATTTTACTTTGCTTCCATATTTAGAATTTATAAAATACGTTTCTCTACATATGTAAATAAACACCCCCCACCCCATACTCATAAATATAATTTAATCACGCAAAGAAAAAGAAGCAAAGGACGTACAAACGTTAAGGCCAGTCCCACACACCAAAGTAACACACCACGTCACTCCACTTCAGTGTGTACGTAGTGCGCCTCGTCAATAACATACAAAAGACTGACATTAGCATAACTATCCTATCATCTTTACTCGAAGATACCTCGAGGACTGCTTTTTTGTCGCGCTTTTGTGTCATTGAAACGACATGTCATGTCACGTCAGGAGTGTTGCTAAAGAATGAAGTGATAAGCCTAAATTCTGGTACATCTTTTTTTCGTTTCACTTTCCTCGGAAGAATAAGTCATATTTTTGAATGTGTGGGTGGTTGCTTGCGCGTGTTCGTGCGTTTATTATAATAATAATAATAATAATAATAATAATAATAATAGAGAGTGCATTCTAATAAACTGTAAATAAAAAAAATTGTTTTATGAAGTGACTGTGGATATATGAAAATGTGAAAGGACATACTAAAGAGTTACATAAAGAAGAAAAACAAAAGTCCCGTCTATGACCTTTTTTAATCAATCTGAATTTTACACTTCACCACGGCGACAAATCTGAACGGTGAAGCTCTGGTTTGCTCTCCCCTGTTGATTCCTTGTTTGGGTTGAGTTGGCCGCTTACCCTGTTAATGCTCGGGCTAAAGGTGACCCTCGGGTCACACTCACACCAACATCGTGGGAAATAAGCTTCTTGGCTGTTACATTTTAAAAAATTACTCAATAGCCCACATATAGCTTAAATCATAAATTTCTCGCTATAGAGATAATTTAAAAAGAGAGGTTTAAAATAACAAAGCCCTGTATTTAGGGTGGCCAGACGTCCGGCTTTAGGCGGACAGTCCGCCTTTTGAGCACTCTGTCCTTAGGGTGGCCATTTCCAAAAAGGAGGACACTGCGTATGTGGCCGTACGTTAATATATATATATATATAATATATATATATATATATATATTATATATATATTAACGTACGGCCACATACGCAGTGTCCTCCTTTTTAAATGGCCACCTACCTGTATTGTACCTATGAATTACAAATTGTATTTATACAACTGTATACGTTATACAACCTATGTATAACAATGTACAATATGTTATACTTGCGTATCTACATATGCTGTAAGTCTGGATACACAATGCGTTCCCAAATATAAGATACTCGTATATAACCTTAGTGTGTATATATATATATATATATATATATATATATATATATATATATATATAGCTGAGATTCACATTCTTTATTCTGAAATAATCCTCAGGAAAAATGAAACATCCATTCCGAAGTACTTTTAAGTATATTTCAGCTCCTCTTCAGGGAATCTAAAAATACAAATGAGTCCGTCCAGCTTATATACATGCCTTATGAGAAACTCTGACCAAGGATGTAATCCCGCGGATTATTGAAGGGTGGTGGGAAACTGTTTTAACACTGATTAAAAATAAGGTTGGAAATACTGTACAATCATACGTTTATATGTACCAGAACTAAAATTAAAATTACTAATACGTTTAATAGAAGCTGCTTCAATTATATTTCAACATTATTATTATTATTATTATTTCCAAACAAGACACCTGAATTATTACAATCAGTTGCGTGATTATTATTATTATTATATTATTATTATTATTTATTATTATACGTACACGAACAAATATGGCGTTTGGAGAGGACTGCGAATACAATATTTGTACTGTTTGATTCTACGGGCCAGAGTTTTGCCTGTTTCACTAATATATACTAAATTACAATCTTTACATTTAATAGAATAAATACATCCATGGTCATTCACACGGGTATTACGAATTAATAAACTCTTGACCGAATTACGTAAGTAAATGCAACATTAATTCCCACGCCTCTAAAGCACGTAATAAAATAAAAAGCAGTTATACAAATAAAAAAACAAAACGCAATCATCACCAATTATTAATTTTTTATATATTCTATAAATTTTAGGTAAGTAAGGGAACTTTTCAAACTATGTATACCGATGGAGTGCGTTTGTATGCCCATTACAACAAAGGGAAGTGTGATAGAAAAAACGCAAAGGTAATTTATATTTCTACATCGCTGCTCTACTATATATATATATCCTTCCCTGAGAATAAAAAAGAATTAAAAAAATAGCTCTCGTACTAATTTTGATAGAGGAACAAAGGGGGGAGGGGGGGGGTCACCTTATTTCTCGTTCCGTTCTTTCAGTACAGAAAAAGAACCAGGAAGAGGAAATACTATCTGATGACGTCATAAGCAGTCCCAAGACACAAAAGCAAATTTTTTTTAGCAATCGCTGAATGCGTTCAAATAAAGTTTTATATGCATTGTTTTTCCAAATAAAAGATTCTTTAAAGAAATATCTTTTATTAATATAGTTGTACACAAGGGATATATATATATATATATATATATATATATATATATATATATATTATGTGGTGTGTGTGTGTGTGTGTGTGTAACTACTGCGGAAGGGTCATACGTAAAACACCTCTAGCTGCGAAAGCGTTATTCTTTTCCTCGATTGTTTAAATATATATTTATCATGTTGTATCATAGTGGCTAGCGCCCTCAACTTCTACTCAAGAGGTGGTGGGTTCGAGTTCTGGTGGGATAATTTTGCATTATGCAAAATTGCGCGTGTTCTCGCGTGATACATATAGTTAAGGTGATATTACTGCGCTTGCGAATTAAACGGATACATCCGTATGATAATATAATATTTTTATTATCATATTGTGACTTTCACGTAGAAAAAGTGAATTTTTTTTTGCGGATACATCCGTGTTGCTTTGGAGAGAACGCAAACTCGCGGTACATCTTGCTCCTCATGATTCATACACCCGGATCAATAAAGTCAGGAGTGTCTGCGTGCAAAATAACGACAGAAACAACGAAATAATTATGAATTTGGATTAGGATCATTGGATGAAGAAAACTCAAGGCATGATTCCTGCCACTTGTGATGAGCCACAAACAAGCATTGTTAGAACGTTAACTTTCTTACATTTAGCAATGATGCTACGAACTTCTCATACCTTCAATAGATATATGGGCGGAGAGGTGCTTTGTGAAAAATAGTGGAACATTTCTTCTATTTTGTACTTAATTTATTACCATGTGCGTCATGGACATTGATAATATATATATATATATATATATCCCCGCAAGGGGGTTCTAAGCTCGTGCTCTTGAGTGCTCTTTGTGCTCGTTTGTACATGCTTGTTCCTGGAGGTTTCACGTGCGCCCTCCCGGCCCTAGCACCCAAGGATGATGGGGCTCGACCCTGCAGTCCTTGTCATCCTTGGTCTTTTTCCACTTCGACTGTCCCCTCCACCCTTTCTTTTTCCTCTGTCTTTCCTCTCACTTTTTCTTTGTTTTTCTGCCGAGATATGCCCTTTTAAATAGAGGCGAATCGGTTCTTCCCGAACTTAAAAAAAAAAAAAAATATATATATTATATATATATAACCTTTGCTTCCGCCCAAATTGTTCATTTTGACGAAGGTCAAGCTTTTTACTCCACCTTAGACCCAAAGTTTAACGTGGAATCCAAACCACGCCCCACCAGTAGCAGCAGCAGCCCAGCGTTTTTAACCATTAGGCTTACCCAGGGTACCCATTTATCTACCAATCACTTTATTTATTGTGTGGAAGGATGAACAGCTGGGTTTTGCTGCAGGCCGGCTGCCGTCACCGGGTCTCGTAGTCAGCGACGTTAACCACTACACCACCGAGGCGCATGATATATACAGTATATATATATATATATATAATTATAAGTGTGTGTGTGTGTGTGTGTGAGACCTTTCCTACAGAGATTTCTGAAAATGGATTTTACGATCAGAAACCTACAGTACATATATCCTGTCGACTTCATAACTTCTTTGACAGAACACAGACAAGTTTTGCTCAACTCTCACGTACAGTGATTTAAAAAAGTTGAAAATTGTTTTCCTTATTTTACTTCCTTGGCTGATGCTCCTCAACTTGCGCGCAGTTAAAATTGAATCCACACACACACACATATGTATATATACACACACACACACACACATATATATATATATATATATATATATATGATGTAAAATAACGCACTGTCGCGACGAAATATGAAGAAGGAAACCACTCTTTAGGAAGACGTTAATTTTTATTTCTTACACCAATACAGTTTCTGTTCCTCGCGAGCCCTTGTCATTGCCAATTGACAAGGGCTCGCGAGGAGCCCAAACTGTATTGGCGTAAGAAATAAAAATTTACGTCTTCCTGAAGAGTGGTTTCCTTATATATATACACACACAGTGTATATATATATATATATATATATATATATATATATATATATATATATACCAATATATATATATATATATATATATATATATATATATATATATATATATATACACACACGAGGGTAATTCAATAAGTATCCGCACTTTTTATTTTCACAATTTTATTTTCACATCTGATAGATTATAAACACATCACTTCTCAACATAGTCTCCCTGTTTCTCAATACACTTAGTCCAGCGATCCACAAGCTTCCTAATGCCATCACAAAATGTTTTTGTGATGGCCTTGGAATCGCTGACCTCTCAAAGCGTCTTTAGTGGTCCAAACAGGTAAAAATCCGGTGTCATCTGGACTGTAGGCTGGATGGTCGAGAACTTCAAATTTAAGTTCTTGAAGACATTTTCTAGTCTGTGCAGCGGTACGAGGGCGCGCATTGTCGTGTAACAGAAAAACACCTTCCGACAATCTCCCTCTCCGTTTTGTGCGAATTGCTTGCTTTAACTCATTCCGAAGCATGGCAGAATACGATGCACTTGTTACTGTAGTTCCACGATCTAGATAATGTTCAAGGATAGGCCTCGTGTATCCCAAAACAGTGTTAGCATAACTTTACCTACTGACGGCTGCGCTTTGAACTTCCTTGCAACGGGAGATGTTGGATTCTTCCATTGCATGCTCTGTCGTTTGCTTTCTGGTTCATAGTGATGGATCCAGGTTTCATCTCCAGTGATAATGCGCTCCAAAAAGTTTTCACCTTCATTATGATACCGCGCCAAAAGACGAGAGCAGACATCCATACGATTACGCTTGTGCTCTTCTGTCAACTGTTTGGGCACCCATCTTGCACAAACCTCGTGAAAGCCAAGAATGTCATGAACTATCGAATAGGCTGACCCTTGACTGATGCAGGGGCGTACCTAAAGTATTTGGCACCCGGGGCGGATCCTTCCTTTAGCATCCCCCATAAATAATTTTAAAATTTAAACACACCGAAAAATATATTATGTTTGGAAGTAGATTTTTAAACAGTACAGTACTGTCATAAGCAAATTGGAAATAAGAAAAATGCAGGACATTAAAAATCCAGTGAACAGGTAATACTACATTTTATTTTATACAAAAAACACGGGAAATCCAGTCTCAACGCTCAGCCTATTCTTCAAAGGTAAATAGAGAGGATTCACAGTCTCTGCTTTCGAGCCTTAATTTCTGCAAATTGATCAATGAACTCATCAAAATTTACTTTCTTTGCATATTCATGTTCAGTTGAAAGTAAAGCCAGATTTGTCAATCTTGTCTGACTCAGATCGAGCTAAAGAAATTTTTTATCATTTTCAATTTGGAAAAACTTCTTTCACATGAAGCAATAGACACACAGACAGTCAGGAAGAATCTCAAACACAGTGACAAGCTTGGCAAAGATTCACAAAAATCCCATTTCACAATAAACTCCAGAAACTGCAATGCTGTCCATTTCTTTGCCTCTTCAACGCTGATTTTGGCAGCTTCCAAATGCCTCCGAAGTCGTCCAATTTCCACACTGATATCTTCATCAGAGAATTCATCGAAAATCTGAGTCAAATTTGGAATATACTTCCGAATCTCTAACGAATCTCTAATTTTTGATGAAAACGATCAAGACATTCAAACATAGCCCTTTTTACTTCCTCTGGCAATGTGAGACCAGCATCCTTTGCCATCTCTCCTGGCATCCTTTTTCGGAGCTTTACTCTCCCTCTTCTCTCCATAGAAATGTCCATTTCCTCACACTTTGTAGTTGCATAATGAATGGCCCTCTCCACAATTTCATTGCGCTGATCTTCAAGAAACAGTTTTAGAGCTTGGAGCTTCACAAGGCACTTTTCAAGGCTGATTCCAACTGTTTGCAAATACTTCTGTGTGAGATTAATTTCTTCCAGGACTTCACACCAGAAAGAAAGATAACTCAAAAAAGAGAAATCACATACAGCAGACAGCAAAATCTGAGCTGATCCTCTTGTGTCCACATTTTCTTTGGGATCGCACAGTACTTCAAGGGTTGAGGTCAGCTTTTCAAAATTTGCCTTCACTGGTTTCACAGCGTCATAATGAGCACTCCATCTTGTCTGGGAAAGTCTTTTGACTGTCATGCCTGCATTCTCCATCAGCACTTCCCATCGATGAGTTGAGACTGAAAAGAAGGAATAGACTCTCCAAGGTTCCAAAAAAAGTCACACAAGAAGAAACGCTTCCAAATGAGTGCACTCCGCAAAGGTTCAGAGAATGAACGCAGATATTGTTATAAACACCAGCACTTTATGCTTCATCATAATTATTTAATGAAACATACCTCATGTATGTGGAGTCACAGTGTCAAGTGAACAAGACTTGGAATGTCAGTTGCAGCCACCTGGCTATGCTCAGCAAACTGATGACTAAAACGTCAACAAACGTTCGCCTTTCGATGTAATTTTTATCAAATATTTAATTTTTCGTTTGTAAATTTTGTATTGCCAATAAAAATAAAAATTTATTTTTTAGTGGAAATTAACATTAAGCTGTTGTAACAGTTTGAACATTTTAAATTTTTTTTCTTACTTTGGCGAATTTTTCATTTGGTTTGAAAACTTGTACTGGTATTTCAACTCTCCCGATGGCACCCCCCCTCCTGGCTGTCACCCGGGGCGGACCGCCCCCCTCGCACCCCCCTTAGTACGCCACTGGACTGATGTCTAATGAAGATGCAATTTCTTTTATTGTTAATCTTCTCTCATCGAAGATGACATCTAACTAACTGATCTATCTTACTGATATTCGACAAATTAGTGATGAAAGATATATTTTCCAACAAGATGGAGTCCCTGCTCACAGAGCACGTCAAACTGTCACATTCCTTGAGAACGAAACACCAGATTTTATCGAACACAATATGTGACCGGCTAGTAGCCCCGATCTTTCACCACTAGATTATGGTGCTTGGGAAGCCCTGAAGTCCAAAGTTTACATCCCTGGTACCAATATAAGAGATATAGATGAACTACGCGAAAGAATTCTGCTCGGCTGGGAGAAGGTGTCTCAACGATATGTAAACAGGTGTATTGATCAGTGGCGTCACGTTTGGAGGACTGCGTTAAGCAGGAAGTGGGACACATCGAGCAACTTCTCAATTAAGATGAACAACATGCTAAGGTAATCATCTATGAAGCTTGGGAGCTCTAGTCCCCTTACTATATTTACTATGGCAATTTACCTCTAAGGGGTCACTTTTTTAACAACCCTCTATATATATAAATATTTGGCAAAATCTCTCTATATAACTATGTTATACAGTATATCATTGGACCATCTTTATTCCGATATAGAGCGTCTCTGGACATCCAGAAACGTGAGAAACAAGATATTGTTGTCCCGAAGGCACGTTCATTTAGGTTAAATAGCTCGTTTTCCTTCAGGAAAGTTGTTCGTTTCTTCATTATCCATTCATGCTCTTTACATATTGGGGAGTAAACGCCTCTATAGTCTTTACTCGAGATCCGTTACCGCCCTCCTAAATAGGAGCTACGTTGGCTTGGCTTAAGATTCAAAAGGAAGTAAGCCCGTGCTAATGACGTTTGCTCCAAATAATAATACCAATAATAATAATAATAATAATAATAATAATGTTCGATGATACTTTTCTTTCAGACTTTCTCGAAAGAAAAAGTTTTATTTCATCGATCCACGCATAAAGCAGCCCTGATAACAAAAAGCTTCTTTTAATTCATAGTTTCTCTTTCAGTGGATTTATTTTCTAATTTTTATATACTCGCGGCAGGTAAGATAAGGGAACGAGATATCTATGGTCCATATATATATACAGTATACATATGGTCCGTTGTTTCTTTCCAGCCAACGTCTGCCAATGTGTGACACCGTCTACTTCCACTGGTCAAAACACAAAAGGTGAAACATGACACACAAACAGGTAAAATGTAAACACTGCAGCCATAGAATGTAGTGTGTGTGTGTGTGTGTGTGTGTGTGTGTGTGTGCGTGAACAAATTTTGAACAAATTTTCTACTTTTATTTATTTATGCCGAACAATTCACTTCTTTCGACGTAGTCATCAAATGTGACGAGTCGGGTTGAAATGACGTTTTGGTTTTCAGCTTTTTCTTTTTATATATATATATATATATATATATATATATATATATATATATATATATATACAAGGAAGAAGTTCGACTAGAAACCCATAATTACTTAAAAGCATAAAAAATTACTAATTGGAAATAATCTGATTTTCTTTTGTTCTTTTATCTGTTTTGGTGACGAGAAAAAAAAATTAGAAATTTTTGTTTTATAGAAATGCTTCTAGTCGAACTTTTTTCCAAAACTGTACGTCAACGCTTTATATACTTGGCAATTATAATGCTAGCTGCTCGTACCCCGAATAGGTGTATGGTAGAGTGACGCTTTGAATATAACGGCGAAACTTTTATATTTGCAAATTACTCTAAAGACAATTTCCGTGCAAGAATATATAACCTTGGTTTTGCTTCCACCAGGATTGTTCATTCTGACGAAGGTCATGTTCCTCCACCTTAAACCTACAGTTTAATGTGGAATCCGAACGACGACCCACCATGAGTGGTCAGAGATTACAAATTTCTCGCCCGGACTCGATCTCATGACCTCCGGATCAGCAGCCCAGCGTCTTAACCACTAAGCTATATATATATATATATATATATATATATTATATATATATATATATACACACTACAGACTGTAGTTTGTAGTTTAACACTCTTCATAATCATGCTAACTGACATAGATGAGAATGTTACCAGAGACAGCACAGTAACATCCTTTGCCGATGACACAAAGATCAGTAGAAAAATAAGAAACCCAGAAGATAGAGGATCTCTACAAACAGACATCAACAGAATCTACAAGTGGACGGAAGACAACAATATGAAGTTTAACACTGAGAAATTTCAACTGTTACAGCACGGTAAAAGGGAGGACCTAAAATCCATAGAATATTATACCCCAAATGGACAAGAAATTCAGAGAAATTCTAAAGCAAAAGATTTAGGAGTTGTAATGACTGACGATGCGAAATTTGAAACATAAAATAAGATAGCAGTAAACAGAGCAAAGAGAGTAACTGGGCAGATACTGAGAACCTTTAAACGAAGGGATAAGAATATAATGATTCCTCTACGGAGAACACTGATCATACCCAAATTGGAATACTGCTCGGTCCTAACATGCCCATATAAAAAAGAAGACATTAGATAGCTGGAAGGGATTCAGAGAAGCTTCACAGCCAAGATCAATGGGTGCAAAGAACTATATTACTGGGAAAGGTTACGTGAATTAAACCTATATTCACTGGAAAGGAGAAGAGAGAGATACACCATTATTTACACTTGGAAAATAACAGAGAAACTGGTCCTAATCTTACTCTGAACCCTATAACCCCCCAAACAACAGTGGAAACTAGAAAAGGAAGACTGCGTCGTGTTCCCAAATTAAACGCTAGACAGGGAACATCCTTAACCCTGAAAGAAAATAGTTTTGTTGTGAGAGGACCAAGACTGTTTAATCAGCTGCCCAAAGAACTTAGGAACACGAGTGGTGATGCGGTGGACATCTTCAAAAAAAGATTAGACGCCTGGCTCAGAACAATCCCCGATGAGCCGGGCGTACCTGGCTATGTGAGGTGGAGAGTACAAGAAACCAACTCACTACTTCACCAGGTCAACTCGAGAGTTGGGGCGACACGCTTGACCTTCATGAAATGAGGAATCATCGCACAGAACATTTGAAAGAAAGGAAAGATGTGTATATATATATATATATATATATGTATATATATATGTGTGTGTGTGTGTGTGTTCCAAGCTATGGGGGTTCACAGTACAAAAACATTTGTCTGTAGCTCCACTTAACTTCGACATTACTGTATTATTTCTCATTAATTGTATACATGTCTATCCTCAGGATGTTAATTGTCATTGTATTATTAATATTTGTCATATGGACTATGGTTTGCCAATAAACCTTTTCATTTTTATTTTTATTCCATATATCGGGTGGCCCAAAAAAAACGCCTTGAGATTTGAACATCAATAACTTCAAAAATATGCAGTTTACACTTCCAAAAT
>JAJOZX010005716.1:200000-287500 GCA_023014485.1 Bathynomus jamesi
TGTTTCAAATTTCGCATCATCTGTCATTACAACCTCTAAATCATTTGCTCTGGAATTTCTCTGAATTTCCTGTCCATTTGGGGTATAATATTCCATGGACTTTAGGTCTTCTCTTTTTCGTACCGTAATAGCTGAAATTTCTCGGTGTTAAACTTCATATTGTTGTCTTCAGTCCACTTGTAGATTTTGTTTATGTCGGTTTGTAGAGATCCTATGTCTTCTGGGTTTCTTATTTTTCTACTGATCTTTGTGTCATCCGCAAAGGATGTTACTGTGCTGTCTCTGGTAACGTCCTCATCTATGTCAGTTAGCATGATTATGAAGAGTAGTGGAGCTAATACTTTTCCTTGTGGTACTGAGCTGAGGACCTCTGATTCTGATGAAGATACTCCTTGTACTGTAACGACTTGCCTCCGCTCACTAAGGAAATTATATATCCATTTCCCTACTTTTCCTGTTATTCCCATATATTTCAGTTTATGTATTATGATTCCGTGTTTCCAAAAAGTCCTAGATTTTCTGTCTAACTATTCTTTCAAATATTTTAGTGAGATGAGATGTAAGCGACACTGGCCTATAGTTTTTGGCCTCGGATCGATCTCCTCCTTTATATATTGGGACTATGTTCGCGCTCTTCAGGATGCCTGGTATTTCTCCCGTGTCTAATGATCGTCTCCATATATATATATATATGGTGGTTACCTCATTTTTTCATTTGTTTCGTTCTCTCTCTCTCGTCTTGCGCGGAATATCTCCTATACAAGCGTCGTTCTTTACGTTATTTATACTGCGTGTTCTTTGCAGTTGAATGTATATATATATATATATATATATATATATATATATATATATATATATATATTAGGGTGTGTCAATTTTGTCAACTTTTTTCAAATCAATTTTGGTAGTGAAAATATAGTCTTTTCATGTCAAAACTTGAAATTGGCCAACCAAAATGAATAAAATAACCCTTACCTACATCAATTTTACCTTAAAGTTTCAGAAATTGACTCTTTTACTAAATAATAGGACATAAATTGATTAACTATTCATCTGTCACAGAATTATCCCACTGATCGCATATGGAGTGTTTGAGTGTTTTCAAGGTCATATAGTTGTTGTACAATGTACAAGTCACAACATGAATAGAACTGTCCCTCACTCTCAGTCCTCAGCAGGGTTGCCAGATTGGGCTACTTCTGAAAGGTATTGGCGACTTCTTTTGTAATTTGGGCTACTTGCTACTTTTTGGGCTACCTATTATGATTATCTGCTACTTTTCTATGTTTCAGGCGGAAGTTTTTGATTTGTGAGATAATATATTTTCAGACAAATCTCACTTAGGGAAATGCTTTCTATACCTGTTTCTTATATTACTTCTCAAGATTAACAAATTGCAAGATTATTTTAGTAATTTTATTACACTTGTATTATACAGGCAAAAAACTTCACTTTTTTCTACGTGAAGGTCAAAATATGAAAATAAAAACCCACTCTAATAGACAGAGTTTATTTCCACGACAGTTTCGACGCCCACTGGCATCCTCCTCGGGTGGATACAGAAACACGAATTTTCTGTATCCACCCGAGGAGGATGCCAGTGGGCGTCGAAACTGTCGTGGAAATAAACTCTGTCTATTAGAGTGGGTTTTTATTTTCATATTTTTGTATTATACAGATCGCTTCGAGCTAGTAAGTAATATAGCCAGCAGTGTCACCTAAATGGCCATTTTTTGCTGGCGTATTTTTTAATATACAGACTTTATCAGTTATTGTTTGTTTGTCAATCTATGAATTGTAGAGTTCAAAAAGTCATTATATATAAACCATTGTTCAAGTATGCAGATGCAATATAGCATTCAAAGTTTTTTTCTCAAGAACAAGCTACCACAGTACAAAATCGGTGTCTAACTTTTTTAAAAAGAGCATGCAAAGAACTTTTGGCTCGTATCCCCGAAAACATTGAAACCCTTAAAAAAATTAAAAATATTTCCCCAAACATTTGCTTAAGTCATACTCGCCCATCTTTTTCGGCTCTTCCATTAGCTTTCGCTGATCAATCTCAGATCGGAGAAATAGAAAACCAGTGGCGCAAACTATTAACTCTTGATTGGGCAATAATTTTTTCCGGAGAAATCCTTACTGATGGGTCTATATTTTGGAGCAAGGCAGCGACAATAAAAAATGCAGCAGGTGAACTGGTACTACCGGAATTGTCAAAGTTTGCATTAACTGCCTATAGCTTACCGATAAGTAATGCCACAGTTGAAAGGGTGTTCTCAAGAGTAACATCAACCAAAACTAAACTACGAAATCGGATGGGGCTGAATCTCCTTTCTTCAATTCTGAGACTCAAAATGACACTAGAGGAACAAAATATTTACTGCTTCAATTTTACTCCTACTGAAGCCATGCTGCACTATACTTCAAGCATATATGAAAAAGAACATAGTGAAGAGGACGAAGAAATACTCAGCACTTTGGAATTTTAATTTAAAAAAGTAAAGAAACCCTATAAATATAAAAGTAAGTAAATTAAATCCATAATAATGGCATTGTCTGTATTTGTTGACATTTTATAAATAAATTTCTAGATTGGGCTACTTTCTGACAAAATTGGCTACTTTTTCGAAATTTTATGCTACTTTTTATGAAATTTATCTGGCAACCCTGGTCCTCAGTTGCCTCTTAGATGTCATAGACGGTGGTTTGCTGTTATTGTCTTGTACCTACTTCATAGTTATTCTACTAGACGAATACTACAGTTTAACTGTAAGTATGGATTATTGATTATTACAATTATTTATTATTATCATATTCTTCTGTCTAATTATGTTGTAATCCATGAAATATTTTTTTATTGAATTTTAGAACATCGAATGACTAAACTTTGAAACATCGTAATTGATATAAAATACTTAAATGTTTTCTTTCTTTTCAGATATTCCTAAGATGCCAAAATTGAAGACAAGAGGTCAGTCGTCATGCCACTTGAGCCTGTTAATCGGTACAGGCAAGGAGCTTCCCGTATCAGAACTACCAACAGTGCGAGACATGCTGAGACTAGGGTTACTCCTTCGTGAACAAAATACAAAGGATAGAAGGAAACTACACAGAGAAAGAGCTCATAAGGGACATGATTCCCCCTCTTCTGCATCAGTGGAAAAAGCTAATGTGTTATTCAAACCACCTGTACTCAATCAGTATAGAACTATTGAGCTAAAATTAACAAGCTGTGGCACAAAGCAGTTGAGACATCACTTGGTAAAGGAAAACTAGCAAAGAAAAATAAATTTCTGCACACACTTGATACTCTTCTTGACATTTTTAACTGCCAGTGTCCCATAGAGTTGTGTTCTGAAGCAATTGTTCTCCCTCATGCAGAAGAGAACCTCACCCTCACATTGATTGTCGCTGTCCTCGTGAGAAGAAGATCCCTGTTTTGGAGCTGGCTTTCATAAGGCGCAGAGAACAAAGGCAGGAGGCCAAGGAAGTATGCAGATTGGTTCGGCAGATTATTCAGAAACCAAAAAACAGATTGTTATTGCTAAGAAAAAAAGAGAAAATCCGAGAGAGGGAAGCAAGGAAGAAAAAGAAGAGTGAAGAAGCCACCCAAAGAGATGAAGAGCTCTATCAAGAGGTTTCTCACTTTTTGAAAGCTCTTCAGATGAACAGAAAGAAGCAACATCAGATGATAGCTCCAAAATGCCATCTGAACCTTCGCCGAAGAGAATGAAATACAACACTAAAGACATCTCAAACATTGCCTTGCCAGTATTCGCCACCATACGGGGCTACGAGAGACTGCAGAGATTGCCACTGCCGCTTGGATAGATGCAGGCCTCATCAGCCGAGAGGATACATCCTTAGTGATAGATCATAATAAGATAAGAAGAGCACAAGAAAAAATAATGAAGGAAATATCTGATCAGCATGAAAAAGATTTGAAGGAGGAAGGTCTCTCTCGCCTTTTGTTGATGGAAGAAGAGATGACACAAAAGTTCTCCTAGAGGTAGAGGGAATGGACAGAAAGTTTCCCGGTCTCATCAAAGAAGAACACTACTCTGTGTGTTCCGAACCTGGTGGCCGCTATTTGTTTCACTTTGTTCCTGAAGCAGAAGTAGAAGGCAAGAAACATGCAGAGGCAATTGCTGATCAAATAATATGTTGGCTTCAAGAAAGAAGACTTGACAGTTCACTGCAGGCCGTTGGTGGAGACTCAACTGCGGTGAACACTGGATGGCAGGGCGGTGTTATGATGCATTTAGAGAAAAAACTTGGAAGAAGGCTTGTTTGGATTGTATGTGATTTGCACACAGGGGAACTACCTCTTCGTCGTCTCATCCAGGAACTTGATGGTCCTACAAAGCGCAAAAACAAGTGGTCAGGCCCCCTTGGCAACATGCTAGATGAAGCAACGGAATTAGAAATAAATACAAAATTTCCAAAGGTCGAAGTAGGCCCTCCCCTTCCAGTGTTGTCTGAAGAAGTTATCAAAACAAAGACCTCAGCACGGATCAATCTTACGCTTATCGTATTGTTCAAGCAATCAGATCAGGAGAGTTGCCTCAAAATCTGGCTCTCTTGGAGATTGGACCCGTAAGTCACAGTCGTTGGTTAACTACAGCGATTCGTTTCTGCAGGATTTGGGTTTCCAAACATGCACTGAAGGGCAAAATGCTACAGAATTTGATGTTGATTGTTGAATTTATATTGGGTTTATCTTCCTCATGGTTCAATGTAAAACTTAATCAATGTGGATGGAGGGGCCCAACCACATCTTGTTTCAATTACAGCTACTGAGAACCCAAAGGAAAGTAGTGGTGGACATCGTGTTACCTGTGGTGAGAAGGTCCGCTTGGTATGCTAGGCCAGAGGCAGTTTTGCAAGCAATACTCTGCAGCCATTGTACCAAAGAGCGAACTGAGGTTGTGGAAATCATTCTAAGACTTAGAGGAACATCACTAGATGATGTCCAGCTGGGAGACTGCTCTGTTCAGACAAGGAAGGTACCTCCGATAAACGTCAATGCCACGAAATTGTCAGAATTAGTTAACTTGAGTTCGGAAGTTTTGGAGCCACCACTGACAACATGTATAACAAACAAAGATGTAACACAGCTTAAAGAGGCCCCAATGCAAGTGCCAAAGTGGCCTTCTCACACTCAGAGTGTGGAGAGATGTGTGAAAATGGTCACAGAAGCAGCTAGTTAAGTTTACAGTCACGAGAGGCGAGAAGGCTACATCAAAGCGCAAGTAGCAAGCCGAATGCTGATGTCAAGGAACCGCAGCAAAAAGGACATGACTGCATTGATTACTTTCAAATAAAGACTCTGAATGATATCTTATTGCCACTTTAAATGTTGATAGGATGTTTGCGCACATTTGTTTTGTTATGAATTTATGGAAAAATGGAATTTTTGAATTAAAATTGATGTAGGTAGGAGTTATTTTTTGTTGTTTTCGAAGCAAGGATATTATTTTGTATGCCAAATGATTACATTAAATTGCTACCAAATCACATGATTTTCAATTTAGTCACTTCACCCCCAAAATTGATACACCATAATATATATATATATATATATATATATATATATATATATATATATATAGATATATATATATATATATATATATATTAATTTTGTAACATGCCTTTCATTTTTGATAAGATAAGATTCTTTTTGGTTTTGTAATTTGTCTTACCTGATTCGCCATTCAAAAACATAACAAAATTTCTCAACATGTTATTAACACTTACAAAAAATAAGGAAGCATTTAGATATTAAGTAATAGGGTTCCTTCATACGTATACAAGATTTAGTGGTCTCTCTCTCTCTCTCTCTCTATCTCTCTCTCTCTCTCTCTCTCTCTCTCTCTCTCTCTCTCTCTCTCTCTCTCTCGTGTGTGTACGTGTGCAATCTAATAGTTTGGTGCATAGAAATCTGTTTTCCATAATAACGGAGTCATAGACACCGACAAGGGTTGTTATTTGTAGTGAGTCTTTTAATAAGTCTATTAGAAATAGTACCTCTATATCTATGGATTATCTATGAATGGGGAGGGGAGCTCCTTTAGCACCCTCCCTCCCCCACATTAATCATTCTGTTCCTTTGTAATCATGGGAAAAGACAGATCGAGGCTTGCCTGTCCTTCCTGTCTCAAACACATTTTATGTATCGCCACTATGTTGATAACAACTTTCCTGTTATTCACCTACCATGACTACTTTTTAGCATTTTTTTTTCACACAGTAACAGCAAATTTACAGCACGAACGGACAGCAAAGACGAATCACCATTTCTGAATACGTTCACTATACGTCTGCTCACAAAAAGATTTTTACTAAATTAGGAGGAAATTTGAGTCAAGACAATTACGTAAAAGAAAAAACTATCCTAATCTTAACACACCAAAACATAATAATATATATATATATATATATATATATATATATATATATATATATATATATATTATATATATAAACTCAGAATGGTCCCCTGAGAAACTTATATGTTAAACACAGATCGTGCATGGAACAAGGAACTCTTCTGGAAATTACATCCACTATAGTTCGAATAAGTAATGATAAATTACAAATACTATAGTTTTTCTTTTTCATGATGGAAAGCCCAACGTGGGCACCGGGTTACTCGCAAAGAGGCCCCAAAAGAAAAAAACTATAGTATTTGTCATTTATCATTACTTATTCGAACTGTAGTGGATGTAATTTCCCAGAAGAATTCCTTGTTTCATGCACGGTCTGTGTTTAACATATATATATAATAATATATATTAATATATATATATATATATATATATAATATATATATATATATACAGTGTGTGTGTCCCAGAACTACTGCCCCAAAGGCTAATATTTATGTTGTACATTACGGGATGGGACTTTTGGGACACCCTGCACACACACACACACACATATATATATATATATATATATATATATATATATATATATATATGTATATATATATATATATATATGATGAATAAAACCACAAAGGAAAGGAAACACAGAATGGTGCTCAAGCGCTTTCGTCTAATGACATAAATATTTTTCACGTGTTACTTTCGTGAAATAATTTTCATATATATATATATATATATATATATATATATATATACTTCACATACAGTGATACGGGAGTCTGAAAAGGTTTCCATGGGCAACAGTTTTCAAACAAATTAAAAAACGTCTATGGTCTATTTATACTTAAATAACAAACTTTCGCAAAAATTATAAATATTAAATACTTTTCTAAATTATATATTTTTTTATTACAGATTCAAAAGTGTTAATATACGAGTTTTTCAAGAGTAATCAAAAGCAATAATTAAAAAGTTTTTCTACACCAACTCGAACACTTCGTGATGTCATTTATTTCGGGCTGACATCATTCTCTGGCTATGATATTTAATCGACAAGTTGTTTTGGATTAGATTAAGTTGACGCGGATTAGGTTAGGTTAAGTTAGGTGTTTTTGAGTATCGATACGATGTCTCGTCAACGAAATGGGTACGGGTCTATTTCTTTCACATCAAAGAAAGTTGCGAGGGTAGCCGACTAGCTGTTTTCTCATCTGCGAGGTAAAACTGCACTCGTGGCGAATACTGTTCATCCTACATCTGGCGCATCAACTCCACAATTTTATAAAGTTTGAATATAAATAAACATTAGAAGGCGTAGTAATTGGTTGACTATTTTACTTATAGATTCAGCGCATTCTAAAATTCGGACGTATCCTCTTCAAAAAGATTATTATCCTATATAAAAGAAAGTAATTTTGAAGTATAGAGTAGTCCAAAAATCACGATGAAATCGACTTTGTTCTAACCTAGCTCGTAACGGGACAAATCTTTAAATTTTAAACCTGTTAGTGTGCATGATGTAATCCATACAGAAAATATTGACATAAAATAGCAAAATAAATATACCCTATCGTGACCTTTACACTACCCTGTACATTTACAAATGTACAGTGACCTGATCCTCCAAGAAAACTATTTTTATACTTAGCTATAACTAAGTTTAAATAATCACATCCGTTCTTCCACAATTTAAATATTTAAGTAAATTTTTAAAAATAATTAAAAGCTCTCGAACCAGTAACAAACGAGGAATTCCTTCATTTTCAATAGCCAGCACGGATTATCTCATCATAATCCAATAATTCCAGTTTTTATTATCTAAAAAGTAAATTCAAACGATTTAAAACTAACATTTTTAAGTTATAAGTAACTTTATAAACTTCGATTAATATACTGTGTGTGTGTGTGTATATATATATATATATATATAATATATATATATATATATATATATATTATATATATAGGCTTGTTTCTATGTCTGTATTATTTTGATTTTTTAAAAACAAAACTCGGATCACCTGAAGATCAGGGCCCCCCAGCCTTCGTTAGTTAGCCTTATGAGGTTAACTAACGAAAATATCACTACTTAACCTAACCACTCGTCAAGGGCGTACAGTTGACCTAACGATTGGTTAGGTTAAGTCGTAATATTTTCGTTAGTTAGCCTTATAAGGTTAACTAACGAAGGTTGGGGGCCCTGATCTTCAGGTGATCTCAAAACTGTTTCTTACAATCTAGCTTTAAATTTCTTTTAGCTTCCTCAGAAAAATTCTAGATAATGGCGAAATTCTTCTACTTAAAAAGATAGGTACATAATTTTTATTTATTATTCTGTTTGTTATTTCCACATAAATTTCATTGTAATTACAATGGAAAGTGGTAATCATATATACACCAAGTAACATGGTAAAAGTTCCGTGCGTCGGTCTCTTTACACGAAGGTCAAGCTGGTGGCCCCACCTTTAGGTCTGGCCTGATGGAAGAGCGAATTGTTTTCTTACGATCTCCATCGCACATAGCCAGGCACACCCGGCTCATCTAGTACCGTCCTGAGCCAGGCATCTAGTCTTCTTTTGAAGATTTCAACTTTGACCCCTGTGACGTTCCTGTATCCTGAGGTTCTTTGGAAGCTGGTTAAAAAGTCTTGACCCCCGAACAATAGTTTGAGGTTAGGTACCAGTTTGTTACAGGGTTGGCAAAAACCCAGCAAAAACCCAACTACCCAGCAAAAACCCAGCTCGGTTTTTGCTGTTTTTTGGGGTTTTTGCCAACCCTGGTTTGTTAATTATTTTTCACATGTAAATTATGGTCTCTCTCTCTCTCTCTCTCTCTCTCTCTCTCTCTCTCTCTCTCTCTCTCTCTCTCTCTCTCTCTCTCTCTCCAAGGTAGGATAGGAGAGTGGTCCGAAAAATGGCAAATGACATTTAACTTGGGTAAATGCAAGGTGATGCACATTGGCTACGCCAATCCCAAGTCGGATTACTCGATGTTGGGGAGTAATATCGAGGTGACTGATTTGGAAAAGGACTTGGGTGTGCTAATTAGCAGCGACCTTAAGTTTACGAAACAGTGCGTAGAGGTGGAAAAGAAAGCCCAGAAGCTATTGGGTTATATCAGGAGGCAATTTCGGTTTCGGAACAAGGAGATTGTGCTCTCTCTGTACAATTCCCTGGTTCGGCCGCACCTGGAGTATGCTGTGCAGTTCTGGTCGCACACCCTCAAGAAAGATATTGAGAGGCTGGAACGAGTGCAGGCGAGGGCCACAAAGTTAATCCCTTGTGTTAGGCATATGGGCTACAATCGACGGTTACGCGTCCTGAACTTGTTTTCGCTGGAAACTCGGAGGCTCCGCGGTCAACTGATCGAGGTTTTCAAGTTCTTACGCGGGTTCAACGATGTCGATTTTAGAAGCATGTTTAGTTTAAATGATAACCCAACTCGCAACAATGGTTGGAAGTTGGATTTGAAACGGTTTAGGACTAGTGTGTGTGGGAATTACTTTACGTATAAGATCTGTGACACGTGGAACAGGTTACCTTCAGAAGTTGTGAACAGTTCCTCTGTGGATCAGTTCAAGAAAAGGTTAGATCAAATCTTGCACACGATTTGAAGGTGTAGAAAATTCTCCCTGGCACCCGTTGCCATTGGTACCTCCTCGGTATGGGCCGCAAGGCCTTTTGAGGTACTTCTTTTCCTTGTAACTCCTTTACAGTGAATACAGATTTAATTTACTTGGCTGTGAAATTCCTTTGGACTTCTAGTTTATTAAGTTCTTTTTTGTATGGGGCTGTCAAGACTGAGCAGTATTCAAGTTTTGGTATGATCAGTGTTTTCAGCGAGGGAATCATTATTTTCTTGTCCCTTCTTTTAAAGGTTCTCAGTAACTGTCCCATAACTCATTACTTTGTTTACCGTTATCTGATTCTGCGTTTCAAATTTTGTACATCGGTCATTATTACCCCTAAATCTTTTGCGTTCTTGCTTCTATGAATTTCCTTTTCTATCTGGGGCGTAGTATGTTCTCTGTTTACGTTCTCCATTTCTTCCATATATCAAGAGTTGAAATTTCTCGCTGTTAAAATTCATGTTACTCTCTTCTAATCATTTGTATATTCTGTTTGTGTCCTTCTGTACGGCTTCCACCTCTTCTGCATTGCTGATTTTTCTGCTGATCTTTGTATCGATAGCAAAGGATATTATTATAGTGTTGTCGTCTACTTCATTGCCCTTGTCTGTCAGCATGATTTTTTTATGCAGGAAGGAGGGGCCAAGGGCAAATGCCCCCAAAAGCGCCCCTCCCATAAAAGAAGCAAAGAGCCAAAATTAAGGTCCATGGTTTTCGAGATGCCGAGAAACTCTGCGCTTGAAAGATGGGAGGTCATAGACAGTAGGAAAGATGGATTGAGGAAGATTGTTCCAGAGTTGACCGGTTGAATAGATGAAAGACTGAAAATACCGATTAACCTTTGCATTAGATAGTTGGACAGAAGCGGAATGAGAAAGTGTAGAAAGTCTGGTACTGCGTGCTCTCCTTAAAGGAGGAGGCATGCAGCTAGACAGTTCAGAAAAGCAATGTCCGTTATGATAGCGATAGTAAAGAAAGAGTGAGGGAACATTGCGGCGAAGAGAGAGAGATTGAAGACAATCAGTAAGAGGCGGGGAATTTATGAGACGAAAAGTCTTTGATTCCACCCGGTCAAGTCCGGCTGTGTGGGTTGAACCACCCCACACACGTGAAGCATACTCCATACACAGAGACAGCAATTGAGTGGGGTTGAAGAAACTGCGGAGGCGGTACAGCACACCTTACCTCTTAGAAGCTGTTTTAGAAAGAGAGTATATGTGATCTTTCCAGGAAAGATCACGAGAAAAGGAAACGCCAAGAATGTTAAGAGAAGTGGAAGGACTGAGTTGTGTATTGTTGAAGGTAAGGGGATAGTCGTGTGGAAGATTGTGACGAGTAGACAGATGGAGGAACTGAGTTTTTGAGGCATTAAAAGCCACAAAGTTTTATCTGCCTCAATCAGAGATAGCAGAAAGATCAGAGGTCAGGTGCTCCATAGAAGGATGAGAGGTAAGAAATAAATCCAGAATGTTGGGGCTATCTCCAAGGCGATCGGGGATACGAGTGGGGTGCTGTACAATCTGCTCTAGGCCATTTACGATAGAAAAGTTGTAAGCGAGTTCACCAGGAATGTTAGTGAAATGGGATGAAAACCAAAGGTGGTGGTGAACATTGAAATCTAAAATGGAGATTTCAGCAAATAGGAGTGGGGCTAATACTTTTCCTTGTGGAACTGAGCTGCGTACTTCCGATTCTGATGATGATATAGGCTACCTTGGATTTTTACGACTTACTGCCGTTCCCTGAGGGAGTTGTACGTAGATCCATTTGTCCACTTTGCTTGTTATTCCCATGTGTTTCATTTTATATGCTATTATGTGTCATGGTCACATTTATCGAATGCTTTAGCAAAATCCGTGTATATTACATTGTAATTATCATTGCTCCCCATATCCTATAAAGGGGTGTAATTATTTCGTTCGTAGAGTTTTTAATCAACAAGGCATTCCATTTGTCCGGGCTTGCAGCTGAATGTAATTTCATTTGCCATATAGCTTTCGCTGTATCTTCTGCGATAAATTCAAAATCAGTTATATATTCTCCATTTAATTCCTCTTCAAAAAGGTACAGTATTTCTGTCAGGTACTGTTTTGTCTCTATTTGGGGTACTGAAAGCTGATTCATATTGAGCTCCCAATATTTTAGATATTTCCTTTAGATCATTGGCTAGTTCATTATTTCCTTTCCTTAAAGACCCGATAGTGGTCTGCGTTTTTGTTTTTCTTTTCGCGAAGTTATAGACGTATTTTGGGTTATCTTTTATTGTTTTCACCGCATCTTCCTCTTCTCTCTCTGAATGGCCCTTAATTAGGGCTTGTATTTCTCTGTCTATACTTTTCAATTTTACTTGTATCACGTTTTTGGTGGTGTTGTCTGTGCAATTAATTAACTTCGTGGCTACTCTCCTCTTGCGGAATAGTGTTCAATTTTGCTTCGAAATAGTTTCTCTTTCCCTTTGGCTGTACTTTTGGAACATATTTTTCTGAGATTTCCAGCGTCTTTTTTCCCAAGGTTATTAGGATTTCTTCGGTTATTTTATTATCCAAGTCTGTTTTCCATTCAATTTGTGCCATATGGGATCTTATTTCTTCCCAATTTATAGTCTTAGAGTTTAGATTAAAAATCTCAAATTTGCTTCTTGTTCTTCAGTATGTGTATTTTCTTTTAGTGCTCTGGACACCTCGATAATGTGGTCCGAGATATTTGTCGGCGTTATTTTCATATCATTGATTAAGTTGGTGTTATTCGTGAATACCAGATTCAAGCAGTTATTTTTTTCTGGTGTTATCTGTTATCTCCTGTGTTAACATAAATCCATTTGTTAGCTATCAACATTTTTGCTTGCTCCCGTCTTCTCTTATGCCCCCCTTGTCCTGGTGTATATACACATTTCTTCCCATTCTTTTGTACTTTATAGATGGGAAATTAAAATCACCGCAGAGTATAATATTCGGGGATGAGGGGAGGGGGGTTAATGACTTTGATAGGGTTCTCATATCGGCAATGGCTTAAGAGAATTTTGCAGTTGGAGTGTTCGGAGATTTATAGATGACTATTTGTATCACGTTAAGTTTTTCAGTTTTTACTGCGAAGAGCGCCACATAGCTGTTTGATTTATTATTGTCTCTGTCATACGGCTCTCACGTGTATGTGTGTGTTGTGTGTGTGTGTGTATATATATATATATATATATAGAGCACAACCACCTTTTCGTCTTTCTGTTCTGTCAGTTCGTATTATGTTGTAACCATCAAGGTTTCTTCCTTTTTTATCTATGCAGTATTTGCAGTTTTCACAATCTTCTTGGCAGTCTTTAAGATGTGTTTCTGTGAGGCATGAGATGTCAGTCCTTGTTTCTTTCATAAATCCTTGCAGGTATGAAACTTTATATACAGGAAGGATGGGCCAAGGGCGAACGCCGCAAAAAATGCCCCCCCCCCCCCCCCCCCGCGCTATGTAAGAAGGAGATCGTCGAAATCAAGGCCTCCGAGGTTCATAATGCCATTTTTTTAGGTAAATTTTGAGAAGACTATGTAGTGTGTAAAATGCATGTATGTGTAATGAAGAATAGAAGAAGTATGTGTTTGAGAAGATGCTGGACTGCTCACAGGGTACAGATCCGTCTGTTAGGAACACCGTCGAGGCGTCCGCCAGGTCACCGAGGCGTCCCCGACCCGCGCCGAAACGACTCTCGCCGCTCCGACCGATCGGTTCCCGGAGCCCCCGGGCCATTGACAACGCCCCAACGGCCGCGACATGAGACACGGAAAAGCTCAGCTAAAGGGGACACTGACAGGAGAAATGGGAGTGCCAGCACACTCCTGCGAAACTTACCACCTGAAGTACTTTCCTAGTCGACTGATGTCGACACTCTCCTCATATATATATATATATATATATATATATATATATATATATATATATATATATATATATATATATGGTGTTTCAGGAGGAAAGGTCAATACTTCGGGAGGTGATAGTATCGGTTATTGTGAGAAAAAAAGTTCATATGAACATGTGTCTAATTCTGAATGGTTACGGAGATAGAGCTGTTTGAATCTGATGCGCGCGCAGCTCTTCCTCCCACCTCGGTGGTCCCATTCAATGGCCACCAAGATCTCCAGACCTCTCTCCGTTAGATTATTGTTTGTTGGGGTGGATGAAAAGTCAAGTTTACAAAAGAAAGGTGGATACACGAGACGAATTGCTCGCGCGCATTTTGGATGCTGCTGCTGCCCGCATAAAGGAACGTCAAGATCAACTCAGACGAACAACACGCGATCTTCGCACACGAGTTGCAAAGTGCATTGAGGTTGACGGTGGGATTTTCGAAAACGTATTGTAAACTGTAACAAATTTGTCATTTCTGTATCTGATACCATTCAAAATGCCAATATTTAAACATTAAATGTTAGAAACAGTAATTGGTTTCTCTTTCTTGATTACCATTAACAATGCTTTTGTATTTGTAGATTTAAACAGCTCTATCTCCGTAACCATTCAGAATTAGACACATGTTCATTGTTCATATGAACTTTTTTTCTCACAATGACCTATAGTCCTATACTATCACCTTCCGAAGTATTGACCTTTCCTCCTGAAACACCCTGTATATATGGGATGAATTTCACACTTAAACACGTGAAATGAATGAATGATGCAAACCCACAAGGAAAAAGAAAAAATGATTCCAAGGCCTTTCGAATACACCTCGTCAGGGAATGAAGGGAGAAGGCGAGATGACGAAAATATATACCTATGTACATTAGAACAGAGAAATAAAAAGAGATTAGCACAAGGTTAACAAGCACTGATTAAAGGCAAAAGACATTTTAACAAGATATTGTTAATTTTTATTTTACATATTCCCGCAGTTATTGGAATTATTTTTAAAATGGATGAATGCACATTCTAGGATATCCCTTTTACTTATATCTGTTTTTAACGAAAACTTTAGAACTCTCCCACTTCATACTATGATTACATCTATACATATGGTTAACAGAACAGCAAATAATTCTAATGCATTGTTTAACCGGGAATATGTAAAATTAACAATATCTTGTTAAAATGTCTTTTGCCTTTAATCAGTGCTTGTTAACCTTGTGCTAATCTATTTTTATTTCTCTGTTCTAATGTACATAGGTATATATTTTCGTCATCTTGCCTTCTCCCTTCATTCCTTGACGAGGTGTATTGCTGAATACACGAAAGACCTTAGAATCAATTTTTCTTTTAACTTGTGGATTTGCATTTTATATATATATATATATATATATATATATATATACCGTGAATATTAATGAATTCCTTATACTGAAATATAATACTTTTTAAAGTTTACAAAACACGTTTTACTTACATGGAAATATAATAGAAAACAGAACCTTTTTAACCATTTATATATACATGTGGAAGGAGAGAGAGAGAAAGGGTATATGCACAGCCCTGCCACCCTCACGTGGTAATTGCATGATGTAATTTTCCATTGCAAAGGTGTTTTTTGTGAATTCATTTCAAGCTCATTTAGTTCACATGACAACTTTGTCGAAAACAGATGTATCGCGTGACATTTCCAAATTAGTCGGGGCCGTATTGCTGACCGTTTTGAGCGCGGCCAGCGTCAGTGACAGATTGCCAACGAACTTGGCATTTCACGTTCGAGCGTGGGAATATTATATCGAAGTTCAGTGTACAGAAGGCAATTACTTCCCCAAAGCGATCAGGGAAGCCTTCATCGGTGACGCCAAGGCTAGATAAAGCGTACTCTGTCTAGCCATGCCACTGCTCCATTGCTCACGTTGTCTCTGCTTATGATGCAAGGCCAAAAAAGGTTCAACGTATCTTTCATAGTTTCGCTACATATAATGTATAGGTCTATGGCAACGCTTACTTTCCAGCAGAAAAAGGTGGATAAGAAAAGCGTTGGCTATGAGCGTGTCGACGAAGATATGGTGGCATGCGCCCACCGCTTAAAATTTTGACAAAAATTTACATTTGGAGGACAAACCTCTATAGGTATGGAGGAAACGTTGGGGAAGTCTCTGCCCTCAGTGCCTTCAACCTATTGTGACGTTTAGCGGAATAAGTGTCATGGTGAGGGCACCCATTTGACACTTTGGAAACACAGCAGAAGTTCATTGATGGGCATTTAAATTTGACCACGTATACTGAAGCGGCATCTGCTTCCACCGTACGAAGAAGGTATCCTGCTTTGTGACTGTTTATAATCTTCAGGAAGATAGAACTACATGTCATAACTCACGTACGACCGGGCAACGGGAGAGGCCTTGGGCCATTTAACTCCTTCCATGGCCTCGCAGAGGCCTACACGCGACCTACTGAACACCATGCGTGAACATTTGCATTAAGATCTGAGGACACAGTACCCATTCCCCTCAGATAAATGAAGAAAACAATAACAAAAAGATGGAATGATATGGATCCAAGTGTCCAACAAAACCTTACTAATTTAGTCCTGGTTCAGGCCCTTGTCTTTTTACACCAGTGGTTGCATTTTCCATTCCTCTCTCTCTCTCTCTCTCTCTCTCTCTATATATATATATATATATATATATATAAGCAAACAACCACAAGGAAAAAGGAAAAAGAAACACGAAATCCGAGCGCTTTCGTGATATATTCACATCTTCAGGGACAAGAAAGAAACAGGATTTCGTGTTTCTTTTTCCTTTTTCCCTGTGGTTGTTTGCTTATTAATAAGATCACGTGTTAGTCTGTGATTTTACTGCATATATATATATATATATATATATATACACATATACACCTGGTAGTAATTCCGTGTGTTGGTTTCTCTTCATACGAAGGTTAAGCTGGTGGCCACATTTCTGGGCCTGGCCTGATGGAGGAGCGAGTTGCTCTCTTGCGATCTCCATCACACATAATCAGGCACACCCGGCTCGTCCGGTACCGTTCTGAGCCAGGGCTCTGGTCTTCTTTTGAAGACTACAACATTGACACCAATGATGTTCCTGATGTCCTTCGGAAGAGATATACTATATGCATGGGTGTGGGTATTTATTCATACGAAGAATACAAAAAATAAATGACTAAATAAAGTAACCAAACACATAAATTCAAAAAGAATTTAAACCCAACAACCTTTTACATTGTCTTCGATCTAAACAAACAAACGATATATATATATATATATATATATTAGCAGAAAAGTTAATAAAAACATATTCAAGGAATCCCTATAAAACGATTACAATGACATACCGAATATATATATATATATATATATATATATATATATACTATGATAATTGGGTAGGACTTGAACAACAATTGTCTGAGAATCCTTGACTGTTTTATTTGGTTACTTCCTTGATATTTTTTTTCCTTTAAGTACTATTTGATTAAGGTGTTATTTTGTTTATTTCCAACTCATTTCACGTGTGTATATATATATATGTATATATATGATGTCATCCTATATTCTCGGTGAACTCTTGGAGGTGACGATTCACGGGTAGAGGGGGGGTTAATGCAAATGCCCACACGTGAATGCGTGGGTTAGTCTGGGTATGGTGAATAGTAAACACTCCTTTTATGGGTATTAATTATGGACAGGTAACACAAGTACATTTTTTCACATTAAACTCAACAATATATATATATATATATATAAGGTTATGGATGGATATATATATATATATATATTCATAGATAGATAGACAGATACAGGGTGTCCAAGAGAAAATGGTGCAAAAATAATTAGTAATTTTTTTTTATTAATTAATATATGCGTATATACAATATATATGGTTGTTTACATTTCCAAAGTTTAGAATAGAATAGTACAAGTTTAGAATACTTCTATATAGTGACCATCATTCTCCAATATAGTCAGTATTCATTGTTCTAACTTCATTAGAGCAATATTAAAATGCTGTTGTGGAATGGCTCCAATAGCCTCTGATTCTTTGACGGGGGTTCTTCCTGGGTTTGTCACAATACGCGAGTGTTTTAACATACTCCTATAGATAAACAAACCAAATCGGTTAAGTCGGGTGATCAAGGTGGCCACTGGCCATGCTATCGACCCGCCACTACCTATTCAACGAAAACTCAGCGTTTGGTGCGCTATGTCACGTGACCGTATGGTCAGGTCCATTTTTCTTTGACGATCGTACCGTGACTGGAGCCAACTATCTTAACATGCTACAGACATTTTTCTTACCCAGCTAAGGAATGATGGAATTTCATGGGGAGTATAATCTTTTAACTATGTCTTTCTATTCGGAACACTCTAAATGCGGCCTTTCGTCACCTTGCATAGGCCGTGGTGGACTGACAGCATAGCCACCTTAATCACCGATTTAATAACTTCTTTGGATTTTTATCACTTGTGTATCGTGACAAATCCAGGAATTGGGCAGGACTCCGTCAAACAAGGAATATATATATATATATATATATTATATATATATATATATATAAATGCGCCTCGGTGGTGTAGTGGTTAGCGTTGCTGACTACGAATCCATCGGCTCCAGGTTCGAGACCCGGTGACGGCAGCCGGCTGGCAGCAAAACCCAGCTGTTCATCCTTCCACACAGTAAAGAAAGTGGTTGGTAGATAAATGGGTATCCTGGGTGACCTAGTGGTTAAGACGCTGGGCTGCTAATGGGGCGTGGTTCGGATTCCACGTTAAACTGTAGGTCTAAAGTGGAGTGAAAAGCTTGACCTTCGTCAACATGAACAATTCGGGCGAAAGCTAACCAAAGGTGTGTGTGTGTGTGTGTATATATATATATAACGTAAAGAACGACGCTTGTATAGGAGATATTCCGCGTAGTTCGTCTATGTCCCTTATATTGGTACCAGGGATGTAAACTTTGGACTTCATGGCTTCCCAAACACCATAATCTAGTGGTGAAAGAGTGGGGCTACTAGCTGGCCAGATATTGGGTTCAATAAAATCAGGTGTTTCGTTCTCGAGGAATGTGACAGTTTGGCGTTCTCTGTGAGCAGGGGCTCCATCTTGTTGGAAAGTACATCTTTCACTCTATCTAACTGATATTCGACGAATTAGTGGTGAAAGATATACTTTCCAACAAGATGGAGCCCCTGCTCACAGAGCACGCCAAACTGTCACATTCCTTGAGAACGAAACACCTGATTTTATCGAGCCCAATAGGTGGCCGGCTAGTGGTCCCGATCTTTCACCACTAGATTATGGTGTTTGGGAAGCCCTGAAGTCCAAAGTTTACATCCCTGATACCAATATAAGAGACAGATGAACTACGCGAAAGAATTCTGCTCGGCTGGGAAAAGGTGTCTCAACGATATGTAAACAGGTGTATTGTATTGATCAGTGGCGTCCACGTTTGGAGGACTGCGTTGAGCAGGAGGGGGAACACATTAAGCAACTTCTCAATTAAGACGAACAACATGCTAAAGTAAGCATCTATGAAGTTTGGGAGCTCTAATCCCCTTACTTTTTTTAATATGACAGTTTACCTCTTCTAAGGGTCACTTTTTTTTACCCACCCTGTATTGCAGCGACGTGTTTTTCTTTTTGAGGTGGGGGGGGGGGGCGTTGTTTTTATTAATTTTATGTCACTAAGTACTTTAATATAGTTATGAATGTATGCTTCAGATTTTGAACATGGTGTATTTTTGGACCTTTTCCAGTTTGTGTACCGTTTTTCATATAATTTATTTTTGAGAATATTTTTGTTAAAACTAACGAAAATATCACGACTTAACCTAACCAATTATCAAGAGCGTACAGTTGATCTATTAGTAAATAGTAAATACTATTCCAGAAACAAACAATGTTATAATTAATAATAGATCAACTGTACGCCCTTGATAATTGGTTAGGTTAAGTCGTGATATTTTCGTTAGTTTTAACAAAACTATTCTCAAAAATAAATTATATGAAAAACGGTACACAAACTGGAAAAGGTCCGTATTTTTGTCCCTAATTACTTCTAAGTATTAAGAAAAAAAAAAGCTGAAAATACTGTATACTGGCAGTGTTTTTCAGACTGTGCTTAGCATATGGAAAATTAAAGTTTATTTTTCCAGTGAAAATTACAGAAATATGTAAAATCAGACAATCTATTTTTTTTCAAGTGAGAAACTGTTGTAATGTTAGTTATACAGTTGAAATTATTTTCTGTTAGTCTATATCTTTCAGTGAGATACTCGTACCTGCTTTGTATTTATTAATCTTATGTTCAGTTGAATATAGACTAAACACGAAGTAACTCAGTGACAGTTGGTTGGTTTCATTGCTTTGTTTTACTCGCAACCAGTAATGAGAATCTCAATTCACCTTAGTATAAGGTTGCAAATGGAATTAAAACTTTCAATTAGGGTTGGCAGTACTCCGGAGCCAGGATCCGGAGCGGAGCGGGCCAATTATTTAAACTCTGCTGCGGAGCGGAGCTGGAGCCAGACTTATCGGAGCGCTCCGGAACTTAGAGCTAGAGCCGAAGTCTTGAGCTGCTGCTCCACTTATAGTAGAGTGAATATAACAAGTTTAAGGGATGGGAGCCGATCACTAGCGATTGGTGTTTTAGATGTTTTGACGTTGAACGGTTTTCTTTGAGCGTGTAAAACACTCGTCGTAAACAAACCGGACCGCTGATGTTCAGTGTACGAATGTGCGTATAGTATTTAATTTATTTAGGATATAAAGCTGGGATTAATGGAGCAGCTCTGGAGTTGGAACTGAGTTAGTGGAGCAGCTCCGGAGCTGGAGCTGGGGGGGGGGGGGGGGTCACTTCCAGCTCTGGATCCGGAGCTGAATCACTGGAGCGCTCCGAAGCTGGAGCCAGCAAACTCGGAGCACTGCCAACCCTACTTTCAATGCTTCAGACACCAGCTTTGGATACTTTTCCGTGGTATCCCAAATGTACACAAATCTTCTGACGGGAATGACGACTGGAGACTCTTGTCAGAAGAAAGTTCAATCAATTCATCGTGTAGGTTTCCCGCAAATTCGGTAGACTCCAGACATGCCAACCCTCCTGTTTTAAAGAGGAGTCTCCTGTTTTTTGGATCAAATTCAAAACTCCTGGCAGGATTCAAAAACCTCCTCTTTTTTTACCCAATTTCCTGATACTGAAAAAAATGAACTAGTTATGATGAAACCAGAAAGAAGAAGAGTTTTGAAGGGTGACTTAATTCAAGTGTATAAGATGTTATAAGATATTATAAGATAATATGGGCATCAATACATTGTCAGACCTAATGGTCCAAAAAGTGACACTCCAAAGCCAGGGACAGAAATGTTATGAAGCACAATTCAGTAATTCTTTATTGTTGAAAGCTCAAGGTGCCGTTTTTGCAGTTCAAGTATGCTGCATCATCATTTAGGGAAGGGGAATTGCGAATTTTTTATGTTGAAAACGGGTCGCCAGCACAAAAAAAAAATTGAGAAACACCGCTCGAGGGCCTAAACCGAACATTCATTAATATAAACTCTTTTATAATTTATACGCTTATGACACACATTTTTCTTTGTCTTCATAACATTTAGCAATTATTTTATTGTCAATATAATTATCTATTTTTTGGGGTTTGAATTAAAAGAAAGCGTTTTATATATTTAATATATGTTTCATATGTTTTTACACCATATAAACAGTAATTTACTTGAATTACGTATTTATTTTCTATGCAAACGGGTTTTCTAATGGATAGATTAATCGTCCCCCCCCCCAAAAAAAAAAAATCTCGCAAAAAAAGTGTTTTTTACAGAAAAGACAGCGAGCAAAAAAAAAAAAAAATTTTTTTGTAACACTCACACATTATGTCTATATGTGTACATATACACACACACACACACACATATACAGACGCCTATAAATAAAATCGTCCATTTTTGGCACTAAAGTAGAAAATAAGATTGAGCAGGAAATCAGGAGGCAGGAAGACTTGATCGTGGCACTCGTTTATGGGGACAGCCCGAAGGAGATTTTTATTAAATTTCGCAAATTGATGTTGACAACTCGAAACTTTATTAAATTCCCTTCAATATCCTTCCCGGGAACCCTCATCCAGGCACAAATTTCCTATACAAATGGTACATAGATTGCCATTTTGTCTGTAAGGACTACGAACGATGTACCATATATATATACACATACACTGTATATACAAGGAAATACGAAACACGACTGATGTAGTGGTGGAAATCTTCAAAAGAAGACTAGAAGCCTCGCTCAGATCAATACCAGATGAGCCTGGAGTACCTGACTGTGTGAAGTGGAGAGTGCAAGAAACCAACTCTCTACTTCACCATGTCAACTCGAGAGCAAGGGCAATAAACCTAACCTCCGTGAAACGAGGAATGATCGCACGGAACACCATGAAGGGTTGAAAAGTATATATATATATAAAGTTTCCTTGCAGACCTAAATTTTCTTAAAAGCATAAAAGATTAATAATTAGTAATGACTTTAATTTTTAAATTTTTATTCGTCACCAAAAAGAATAAAATCTTAAAAAAAATTAGAATTTTACCAATTACTAATTTTTGTGGGTTTTAGAAATTTCATTTTTCTAGGCGGACTTTTTTCCAAAACTCTGCACACGTCCGGGATTACATCTGATCGACTTGACTTTCTATCGTTAAGTATATTGTGAATTAGAATAAGTCAGGTTAAGGTAGCATAGGTTAGGTATTAGTTTTCTAGTGTTGATTTTATGTCTTGTCGACTGCACGTACGTTCATTTGTTACTTACTGTACGAATATGTTACGTACTGTGCGTAGGCGTCATGTGATAGGGAAAAATATGCTTTAACATTTGTATTAAGAAAATAATAATTAGATTTGGAATGGAAAAGTTCATATGAAAAAAATCGTGTTTTCAAAATGAGAATAGCATTGTTACGAATGTAATAAATACACTTGCGGAAGGAAGTAAAATCTATGAAAAATTGCTAAAAAATTTTGTCACCAAAAATTCATAATTAGTTGAAAAATTTTATTCAACAATAAAAATTAAGTAAACTGACCACTCGGGAAGACAGTGCATTCGGCATCCAATCATCAGAATTCTTTCCGAATTATTAAATTTTCAGTATTTTCGAATAGATTTCATTTTCTCAAGAATTTCTTTCTTCGTAAGTATGAGTACATTCTGTTACAAAAGTCGGGATACAATGAGACGTTACGGACCAGTGTATCCCTACTTTATATATATATATATATAATATATATATATATAATATATATATATGATACACACAGACCGTGCATGGAAAAAGGAACTCTTCTAGGAAAATTACATCCACTATAGTCCGAATAAGTAATGATAAATGACAAATACCATAGTTCTTCTTTTTCATGATGCTAGCCCGACGTGGGCAACGGGTCACTCGCAAAGAGGTCCCAAAAATATAGCTTCCCTCACCAGCTATCTGCAAAGCAGATAGGATCCAGCTTTGGGACAGGATCTAGGGTAAAGCAGCCTAGCCCCGCTACATTTAGAACCTCAATATAAGCAAAAGACTCAGATTGAAAACATCAAAGAAAAAGGGGTAACTAAGCGGACATGTTATGTGCCTTGAAAAGTGGACGCTCAATTCTGCCAGTTGAGGTTTAAGTTTTGGTTTTTGGCTAAAAATATAATAGTTACCCCTTTTCCTTTGATGTATTCAATCTGACGTGAAGGCAGCGAGTCTTTTGCTTATATTGAGGTTCTAAATGTAGCGGGACTAGGCTGCTTTACCCTAGATCCTGTCCCAAAGCTGGATCCTATCTGCTTTGCAGATAGCTGGTGAGGGAAGATATATTTTTGGGACCTTTTTGCGAGTGACCCGTTGCCCACGTCGGGCAAATATCATGAAAAAGAAAAAAACTATAGTGTTTGTCATTTACCATTACTTATTCGGACTATAGTGGATTTAATTTTCCTAGAAGAGTTCCTTGTTCCATGCACGGTCTGTGTGTATCATAAAAAACCTTAGGGAACCATTCTGAGTTCATTCCCATATATATATATATATATATATATATATATATATATATTGTGCCTATCCACTTATTCATTTGGCCGTCCATACCATACGAAAGTGCTAGCGACATTCGCGGTGTACCTTACCTTATGAACCTTATGTTGTTTCGTGTGTAGCCATAGTTTAAAGCTTTTTTTAAACTAAAAATCATTAAATATTATTAAAAAAGATATATAATGAACGTTAGGTTAGATTAGGTTAAGTTAATTAGTTTAGGTTAGGTCGTTAGGTTAATTAGGCTATTCTGATTAGACTAGATGTCACTATCCACATCTAAAAAATATGAAAAGGTCATTGTTTCGTAAGGTAGTGTAACGTGTGTGTGTGTGTGTGTGTGTGTGTGTGTGTGTTCTCATTTTAAAGGATGTTGGTAAACAATTTCGATTTAGTGTGTCTTAAAACAAACCAATTTTAGATCCAAAATGTGTGAGAAAATAAATAAATGAGATCAAATTTCGAATTTTGATTCGTATTCTTCGAAGAACAGTTTTTTTAAATGGTTTTCTTATTCTTTGTCCCATTCATATAATTTATTATAATTTGTTATTAAAGAAAATGAGAGAGAGAGAGAGAGAGAGAGAGAGAGAGAGAGAGAGAGAGAGAGAGAGAGAGAGAGAATACTGCTGAAGATAAGAAATATTTGAAGCAAGGTAAGTAATCAAAGAGACATTTCCTGCGTGATAAACTTACTGTAACAACTTTACAAATTTTCAGTGTAAATTAATTAAACATTGTTTTATATATATATATATATATGGGATGAATTTCACAATTAAATACGTGAAATGAATGAATGATGTAAACCTACAAGGAAAAAAAAATTATTCCAAGGCCTTTCATGTATTCAGAAGTACACCTCGTCAGGGAGTACTGAGTCCTTGACGAGGTGTACTTCTGAATAGACGAAAGGCCTTGGAATAATTTTTCGGATCACTTAAACATATTGCTTCCTAAAGCATTCGGAATATGTTAATGTGATCCCTCCTGGGAAGCAATATGTTAAAGTGATTAACACTGGGAAGCAATATGTTAAAAAGAGAAAGGTTGGTTGGTTAGAAAGAGGTTAGAAAGAGAGGTTCCTGGGAAGCAATATGTTAAAGTGATCCCCCGGTTAGGTCAACTGTACACCCTTGACGATTGGTTAAGTTGTCATGATATTTTCGTTTAAACTAACGAAAATATCATGACAACCTAAGCAATCATCAAGGGCGTACAGTTAACCTAACCGGGCATTCACTTTAACATATTGCTTCCCAGGAGCATTTTTTACTTTGTGTGACCATATGGCGCAACAATTCGAATAAATTTACTTTCAATCTAATATTTCAACATGTTATGATTTACTTTTTATGCCTTTACTTTATTAAAGCGAACATTTTTTATCATACTCCTTATCCTAAATATTGGGAAGCAATATGTTAAAGAGAGGTTCCTGGAAAGCAATATGTTAAAGAGAGGTTCCTGGGAAGCAATATGTTAAAGTGATCCTATTTTTCTTTTTCCTTGTGGGTTTACATTATATATATATATATGATGTGTAGTATTCCCAAATTAAAGGCCCGACAAGGGACCTCTTCAACACTGAAGGAAATAGCTTGGTTGTCACGGGGCCAAGACTTTTTAACCAGCTTCCAAAGGACCTCAAAAACGTTACAGAGGTCAAAGTTGAAGTCTTCAAGAGAAGACTAGATGCCTGGCTCAGGACGGTACCAAATGAGCCGGGTGTACCTGGCTATATACGGTGGACAGCGCAAGAAAGCAACTCGCCCCTCCACCAAGCCAGGCCTAGAGGCGGGGCCATCAGCTTGACCTTCGTGTGAACACACGGAACATCGACGAGGAGGTTAACGAGGAGGTGTATGCGATGAATTTAACATTTAAACACGTAAAAATAATAAATGATGTAAACCCACAGGCAATCATTTTTCATTTTTCTCTGTGAGTTTGCATATATATATATATAATCCCACTACTTAGTGAAAAAAAAAACTAACTAGCAAACTCCATTAAATCGACTGAATCACACAGAATCTTCTCGAAAGAATTAAAAATGAAATAGTAGAATAAATTCTTAAATTACGTCTAAGGACCAATACGGAAGTTGCGCATAAAATTACTAGCTGTCGTCCACAGTTCTCATTGGTCCTCGTTTGTTGACGTGGATTATAAAGAGCAATTGCAGACGCGCGCATGCGCACACAATGAGAGTTTTAGATTTTTGCATCATCATTGCACATGCAGCCTGTTACCCGATACTTAACGTGATTACATAGCGATTTAACCCTTTCGCTCCGGGTACAGCATATAAACTACACTTTCAATTTACGCTCAGATTCAGGTGTGATAAATAAACCAATTCCTAATCTTTTCTGAACTCCCGGTGTAGTTTATAAACCAAGGGTATATCCCTCTTTTTCCACCCTCTGGGGTTGAAAACGGGGGGATATATGTATTATAATTTGAATTCATATAATTCGCTTCAAAGCTATGCTCATAGTGAAAGAGTTCAGCCCATTTTCTATATATATAAAATAAAAACAAGATGATCCATAAAGTGTGCATTATTTTATCTTGATTTTATTTAAAATTAAATTGAAGTTCATTAGGGACGACCTAATTAACAGTGTATATATATATATATATATATAATATATAACCTTGGTTTTGCTTCCGCCCGACTTGTTCATTCTGACGAAGGTCAAGTTTGTTGCCCCACCTTATTACAGAGTCCTTGCCCAGACTCGATCTCACGCCCTCCCAATCAGCAGCCTAGCGTCTTAATCATTAGGCTACTTAGTGTACCCATTCAACCAAATTTTTGTATGGGAGAATGAATAGCCGGGTGAGCTAAACGCCGTTTGCCATCACCGGAAATCGAACCCGTGGCCGGTTCCGTGTGTTGGTCTCTCTTCACACGAAGGTCAAGCTGGTGGCCCCACTTCTAGGACTGGCTTGGTGAAGGAGAGAGTTGCTCTCTTGCGCTCTCCACCGCACATAGCCAGGTACATCCTGCTCATCTGGTACCGTCTTGAGCCAGGCATCTCGTCTTCTCTTGAAGACTTCAACTTTGACTCCTGTAACGTTTCTAAGGTCCTTTGGAAGCTGGTTAAAAAGTCTTAGCCCCCTGACAACCAAGCTATTTTTCTTCAGTGTTGAGGACCTCCTCAACACTGAAGAAAAATAGCTTGGTCGGGCATGTCGGGCCTTTAATTTGGGAACACTACATTCTGCTTTTCCTATTTTCCAGCGTTGTTTGGATGGTAATTGCGTTTAGTTTGAGGTTTGGTACCAATTTTCAATCGTTTTCCATATGTAGACTATGGTGTAGTTAGTGTACCTCTCTCTTCTTCTTTCCAGAGAGTACAGATTTAGTTTACGTCGTCTTTCCCAGTAGTTGAGTTCTTTGCAGCCATCAATCTGGCTGTGAAATGTCTCTACGTTTCTTCTAGTTTATTAGTTCTTCATTTTTATAGGGGACGTCAAAACTGAGCAGTATTCAAGTTTTGGTATAATCAGTGTTCTCAGCAGGGGAATCATTACTGTCTTGTCCCTCCTTTTAAACGTTCTTAGTACCTGTCCCGCGACTCTTTTTGCTTTGTTTATCACCATCTGATTTTGTGTCTCAAATTTGGCATCCTCGGTCATTATTACCCCCAAGTCGACCGCTTCATGCTTCTTTGAATTTCCTGTCTATCTGGAGCATAATATGCAGTCTGTTTAAGTTCCTCATTTCTACCATATCTCAAGAACTGAAATTTCTCGGTGTTAAATGTCATATCGTTGTCTTCTGACCATTTATATATGCAGAAGTGGTCATAAACACCTCATTATACATCTATAGTTTTACTGCAAGAACTTCATAGATTAGATACGGTACTACGCTTCTCAAGTGCGTATCGAGTGGCATCAGTCAAGAGACCGCAAAAGGTCAATCTTACGAAGGCGATTTTCGACCTCTGGTCAATTAAAATCTATAGTTATAAAGACGCATGCGGATCTTCGTTACATTCGGACTAACGAGCAAATAGGTTCATTAGCAGGCACAAAGGATGACCCAAACGGACGTCTTCAAATAACAAGGGCCACCTTAATTTCGTAATCGGCTGAACAGACGTCAGTATCATAAAACAAAGCCCTCATACCAATAAAACAACCATTAAGTAAGAATCTGTTACACGACAACAAAGCCTCGAGGTTTACCCCTGCCGGGAAAGACCAGGTTCCGCAAAACTGAACGTCACAAAAAACTTCAGTGAAGAATCCAGAAGAAGCAGCAATCATCACTATTTGTCATTCTGTTCAACCCCTCCCCCTCCCGAAAGACTGAAATTCATTCGCGCGTCATCTTATAATTCGCTTAATATTTACTTCCATTTATATATTGTGCATTTGTCCTTTATTGTGATTAACATTTAATGCCAATAGTTCAGTCATATGATTATTGCACATTCAATTTAAGCAATTGTAATGTTACTCACTATGAACGTTTATTTGTTATTAAGGAAAAGGAAAACCAGATCACCCCATTCCTTTCCTCAACTTATACATTTACTACCTGGTGACCCCGAATACTAAATAACTATTTAATTATCTCCTCAACCTATTAATTATAAATTATCGCAATCTGTCTTCAAATTGGTAGCCTATATAATTAGGCTCTACAGACTTGCCTCAGTCAAGCTGCTAATATAAAAATGGTGCCTATAACTTGGGCACCATAAACTGATGACTATATATACAGTATATATATATATATATACGTGTCCTACACTGACTTAGTCATGGCACACCCTTTATATTGTGTATGAAATTTAAAATTACCTCGTTCCGACAATATACCGAGACGCATGAAGGTACTCACATCACGTTTCTACTTTGAAATTCTGTTACTAGTTTTTTCTCTACTTACGATGCCATAAAGAACTGAACTGATAACAAAATAGCTATTATTGCCTATTCATCTGCAAGTCACGCAATCACATTAAGTATATATATATATATATTATATATATATATATATATATATATATATATATATAGATAAAAGTCATCAGGTGTGTATCATATATATATATATATATATATATATATATATATATATATATATATATAGGCCCTATATATATATGTGTGTGTGTGTGTGTATTATCACGTAAGCCGACGTAAATTTGTTACACTTTTAGTCAATAAAAGCCAGGTGTAAATACTAAATAACTTTTTTTTTTTATGCAGAGGCGTCGCAAGACATGACGCATGTACGCACTTCGCTACTACATCAGGTATGTATTTGCGTGAAGAATTGTTGATGAGCCTATAATACCGCATTTATTATTACGAAAGATAAATTAAAGAACAGTGGAAGAACATGGTACAGCATATTTTATATATATATATATATATATATATATATATATATATATATATATATATATATGGGATGAATTTCACAATTAAACACGTGAACTTAATGAATGATGCAAACCCACAAGGAAAAAGAAAAATGATTCCAAGGCCTTTCGTGTATTGAGAAGTACACCTCGTCATTCCCTGACGAGGTGTACTTCTGAATACATGAAAGACCTTGGAATAATTTTTCTTTTTCCTTGTGGGTTTGCATCATATATATATATATGAAAATGAAAATGAAAAAGTTTATTGGCAGACTATAGTCCATATAACAAATATTATTAATACAATGACACAGTTCACATACCAAGAATAGAAATACATACAATTGATCAGAAATAATACTGTAATGTCGAAGTTAAGTGAAGCTACAGACAGACTTTTTCGTACCAAGAATTCCATAGCTTAGAGGATAAATGGCAGGACTCATGGATAGCTTGGATAATCGGGTTGGTTGATTTTTAATTCTTTGCATTAGACTATATTGAGCACGTCTTGTTACCTCCGGGAAGCTCGGGACATTGCGGGTAGCAAACATTTGCGAAGCTGAGCCTCAGGGGGTAATTTATGTAAGAGTCTAAAAGACCTGTTGTACATCAAATTTAGGGTTCTGCCAGAACCTTTTTTATAATTCACCCAGAGTTTTAGCACACAGCCTTTGAGATTGTTTTCTAATATCCGAGACATCACTCAAGGAGCTGGTAATAGTTTGACCCAAATACTTAAACTCTTGTACTTCCTCAATTACTTCACCATTCATTTTAAACCTTATATCAGCTGACTGACTGCAGCTTTTAGGATGAAATTGCATAACCTTAGTTTTGGTAACATTAAAAAGAATATCATGTTTCTGCGAATACACTTCGCATACTTTTAGTAGCAGATCCAGACTTTTAACAGAGGGACTTATTAACACCATATCATCGGCATAAACTAAGTTATTTATCCTTGTGTTATCTGTACAACATCCCACTGTTGTCACATTAAGTGAAGCAATTAATCCGTCAATATACATATTAAACAGCATTGGGGAGAGCAAGGAGCCTTGTCTCACCCCGCAAGAGGAGCCAAAACACTCGGATAGTACATTGCCCCACCTGACGGCGAAAGAATGATGGGAATACCAAAATTTCAATACATTTAATATGTACCTGGGAACCTTCCTGTCTTTTAGTTTTTCAAATAAAATATTGTGGTTCACCCTATCATGTGCCTTACTTATATCTAAGAAACAGCTATAAATAGTTGAATTACTGTCAGTATATTTAGATATTGTTTCTTTAAGTATATAGATACACAGGTCAGTTGAGTGGGACATTTTAAAACCAAACTGATTAGATGTCCATAGGTAATCATTTAATCGGAGTAACAAGAGTTAGTTTTTCTAGTAGTTTCGAGAAGCAGGAAGCGACAGCAATAGGCCTGTAATTATTGCTGGACAGAATGTCTCCGTACTTATTTTGACCAGGAGCAAGCTATACAGTATACCCTCATTAACTCTGCAGGGATATAGCTATGAGCAAGCATGGCTGATAGGAGCAATGATATACGCAGACATATTGCGTCATTGGCATATTTTAAGTGCTCATTCGATAAGTCATCTACCCCTGACGCAGAACCAGACTTTAACTCTTTAATTAACCTCTTTACTTCAGAAACTGATATCAAAGTATTTTCCCTTGCCCCTCCCACAGTCGTTTCGCTGCAATCTATCTTAAGATTATCCCTACTCACTCTGTTAAGAATGTTAGAGTAGTGGTTTTTCCACAGCTTTGCAATTTCATCCTCCCCCGACACCCCATCGGTTGTCGGAGGGAGGACATTTTTGACACCCATTTGATTCTTAACAAATTTCTAAAATTTGTTATTATCGTTATTTATGCGAGCTTCAGAAACTTTTGATGCTCGAATAGACTCTTCTTCCTGAACATTTTAGGGATTTCATGAAATCCCTAGTTACACAGAGTCCCTGTAACATATATACCTGTCTTGTCAACCTGTCGGAAGTTCCGTGCGTCCGTCTCTCCTTGCACGGAGGTTAAACTGGTGACAACTAGCGGTGGAAAGAGTGCCAGAACGAGTACCAGTACGATTAAGAGTACCTAAGAGTACCATATTTTTTGAGTGGTCGAGTACGGTTTTTTTAGTGTTCGAGTACGAGTACGGGTGTAAGAATGTGGTTTCAAACTTTAACTGGTGTTTGACTACTGTAGCCAAGCACTAGTTAGAGCGCTTGGTTGAAGTGCTTGGCTACAACTTGTAGCCAAGCACCAATTAAAGTTTGAAACCACACTCTTACACGCGTACTCGAACACTAAAAAAAACCGTACTCGACCACTCAAAAAATACGGTACTCTTAATCGTACTGGTATTCGTTTTGGTACTCTTTCCACCTCTAGATCTGGCTTGATGTTGTAGGAGTTACTGTCTTGATTTCTCCGTATCACATAGCCAAGTGCAACCGGCTCATCTGGGATTGTCGTGACTCCTGAGCCAGTCGTCTAGCTTCGTAAACGTTCACACGAACACCAGTCATGTTCCTAATGTTTTTGGTAACTAGTTAAATAGTCTTGGCCCTTCGACAGCAAAGCTATTTTCCTTCAGAGTTGAGGATGTCCCTCGTCCCTCAACCGTCTTTATAGCGTCTTCTGCAAAAGCTACATGGAGGGTACTTTCATGCTCTTTAGCAAAGCCTCAGGCATCAAGTTTTCTCACGTATTTAAACAAACAATATTGAAACATGAAATTCACACGTGAAATAGATAACTATGATAGTTTATCCTTTGTAGATAGTAAAAATATCACAAAAAACCCACAAAACAGTTTCTCAACTTAAGGATAAACGGTACTAGAAACTCAACATCTTCAGGATCAACAACACACGTTGGCCCATTTCTGTACTTATTGCCTTGAAAGGTAATCTAATCAATAATTTAATTAAGAGAATATGCAATGTATGAAGAAAATTATACAGGGTGTCCCATAAGTCCGGTCACATAGGAAAATTTATTTTAAATTAAATTTACAAAAGTAATACACTAGAACTAAAAAAATGTTCAAATTGATGTTTTGTTTTGGGACTCTTTTTTGTCGAGATAGAATAATACGCAAATGGCTAATACGGAAGGCCTTCGCCTTTTCCTCAGGAGTGTAACTCACTTCCATATTAGTCATTGCGTTATTCTACCCGTAACAAAAAAAAAAAAAAGGTCCCAAAACAAGACATCAATTTGACATTTGTTTTAGTTCCAATGAATTACTTTTGTAAATTTAATTTAAAATAAATTTTCCTATATGACCAGACTTATGGGACACCCTGTATAATGTATATCCTATCAAAGAAGTATATTTTCTCAGAAACACATTCTCCAAAAGCGGATACCCAGCATAGGTCATAGAAAACTGGGGTCTTTTCCGTTTGGGGGCTAGCAGCGAATTTTAATGAAAATCGGTATACTAATGTAGTTTTGGTCACTGATTTTAAAAATAACTCTTTTTTTGGAGAAATGAAAAACAAACATGTTGGAGCACTTTAAATAATTTATACGCGTTTTAACTAGTTTAAACTAGTTATGGAGGATTGTGTTAAATTTAGCCAGAGTCACAAACTGCTACTGTTTATGAAAAAGTGCTCTAAGTGTAGGAAAGTGCGTTCCTTTGATAAAAGTACCCAGTTCTTTCGTTGCCAAAAGCGTCGGTCAAATGGTAAAAAGTGCAACTTTACGAAGAATACGTTTTTGAAGGATCCCGGCAGATCTGTAAAAGTAGCAGAAAAGAAATCAAGAATTAATGCCCAGTTAGGTCAATTGAATGCCAGGTTAAGTCAACTGTACGCCCTTGACGATTGGTTAGGTTAAGTCACGATATTTTCGTTAAAAACACATATTAATTATTTAAAGTGCTCTAACATGTTTGTTTTTCATTTCTCCAAAAAAAGAAAGTTATTTTTTAAATCAGTGACCAAAACTACATTTTAGTATACCGATTTTCATTAAAATTCGCTGCTAGCCCCCAAAAAGGGAAAAGATCGGAAAACTGCATTAAAAAAATACTTTAAACAATTACATAGGAACTGAAAGAGAATAAAAAGTTTACGTGACACTTCAGGTCTACGTGAGATCCGAATCACGAGTCATTACATAATAATCCGCACGTAGAGGACGGTCCCCCATTCAACTACAAGCCAGACCCAATGTCGCTTAACTTTGCCGATTGACGGGAAGCGGTGTGTTACGACATTTGCTACGACGTAACCCCCAACCAACGTCGAAAGAAAGGACCTCTACCCGGGGTCATTTGGTTGACGGGACGTAACATTGACACTCAAAAAAAATAAACCTAACCTATGCTAACTTAACCTAACCTAACAGCGTAATTTAACCCACAATAACTTGTACATTTTATGTAACGTTGATCAGTCGTCGTTCTCCCGGTTGGCCCGGAATGGAAAGGCAGCTTCGATAGATTCGCTCGTTTTAAAATGATAATCTAAGATACAGTTATAAAAGCCTAAAAATACAGCTTTAATACACGAGTGTATTTTAAATACATATGTGAGAACAGTTTTAAGTCTTAATTCTTTTTTTTTTTAATTTCAAGTTTAATATTAAAAGTTAACTTATATAATATTAACAAGTTCATGTCTACGATTAATTTGAGGTTTCAACTTAAAGTTATAATAAACATAGATTCACGTAGACAGAGATATTTATTAATAAAATGAGAAGAAATATTAAAAGTTAACTTATATAATATATATACGTATATATATATACCATATATACCATTTGACGTATGTACTAATAAATTAATTCATATATGTAGAAGAATTAAAGGTTTCATTGATTTTTATAAAGCACCATTTCGCCCATACACCCTTTCACCCATTCAGAATACGAACAGCTTGCAGCATCATTCATTGCCAAGTAAATAAAAGGTCAACGTACTAAGGCAGCTGATTATCACTGGAAGTAGCATAATCCTATCATAATGTAATCATTTCCACGCCTAAATAGTTTGCATGTAGACTCTCTCTCTCTCTCTCTCTCTCTCTCTCTCTCTCTCTCTCTCTCTCTCTCTCTCTCTCTCTCTCTCTCTCTCTGTCTCTCTCTCTCTCTATATATATATATATATATATATATATATATATATATATTGTACCTGCATTTAAGTAATCGGAACTTTATCTCTTTTATCCAATAATAATTTAGGATCAAAAAGCAGTAATGTTAAAGGTGCACTTTGGAGAAGGTGCCGTAAATCAGTATAACCTGCGTGGAAGCATGTTCCTGGTATTCAAGTCACTTCTGGAAGAGGTTAGTTTAGTTCAGTTTCTTCATTTTGTAATAAAAGATTAGGTAGGTTAACAAATAAGAAATGCGATACGAGAACCTGCTCTGCCGTAAAACGTGGCGTTATTGTCTCATTCGATATACAGGGTGATAAAAAAAAAAAACCGGTCCCCCCCCAAAAAAAAGCAATTGCACATTATTATAACACCTTTTTTTTTATCTCCCTGTATATACAAACCTTATTAAACTAAATTAGTCTCATTAAAATTGTAACGAGCAAATTACACTGTGCGCATTTAATATTAAGTACATAAATATTTTAAATGCAATATCTCGCTATAAAATATTAAAAATATTGAAGATATTAAAACCTTGAAACATTAAAAAAGGCATAATCTATAAAAGTGATCATAAAATTAGAAACTTTTCGTAATATATATAAAAGAATTATGCGAAATTATGCAAACGAGCATTTTAAAACTTTTAAAACTCCCGAAATCATAATTTAAAACAGTCAAAAGAAAAAAAATACAATTCAATTATTAACTTTTGTAGGAGAAGCGAATATTATCTTACGTAACCTTTCTATGTGATGGGGTTCAGTCATTCCACGGTGGCGATCGTAACATTTGGGGGCAATTGTTTAGTATACGTTCAACTAAAAAAGGTGCGGAAAGTAGGCAACTAGTATGAAGCATCGTGAAATACGCTCTCGGGTACATTTTAGTGTCATTTGTTCTAGAATATATTGTTTCAGTTTTTATATATGGGCCTCCGAATTGGCGTGATGGTCACCGAGGGGTATTTCGTAAGGAAAATCTAACTTCAAGCGGGAAATCCCACGTGAAAATAGGAATCCCGTAGATCAATTTGAAAATTTCCTCCTTTAAGATTTTCATTCTTGGACGAAGACTGAATTTAGAATGACATTGAAAGAGAAGAGGCCCTTCTCGGGACTGCAATTGCGTCACGATGTCCTTTTATCCTTTCTTAATTCGGGGAAACTCATTTCCCAAATTTGGAATGGCTACTTTGAATATTCCCATTTGCGGATCGCGGATGGGAATGGGAATGACAGTGAGAGGGAAGTAATGACGTAAACTTTCTTTTAAGATAAGAGCTGTCATCGCGGTTGAAGCGTGTCCTCCTAAATCCACACTGTTTATCGCTGATACAAAACCGAAAGTAAACAATATTAAAAAATTTTCAAAATATTTGACGATATCATAACGGATCTCTCTCTCTCTCTCTCTCTCTCTCTCTCTCTCTTCTCTCTCTCTCTCTCTCTCTCTCTCTCTCTCGAACATGATTGATCGCCAAATTTAATTCCGCAAAGAGACGAAACAACTCCGTGAAACATTTTGACAAAGTAATGAAACAAAGTGAAATTAAATATTTTAATCCTTCATTGCCTGAGAAACTTTTCTGGTTTTGAATTGCGAAGTTATTAATATAAATGAACTGATTTAAAATTCTGTACGCAATCTCGTTTAGGGTTTTGTTATTTTTTATATTTTTTAAGTACGCTTACAAAGTGTTCACGCGTATGTGGACGACAGGCATTCCGGCAATTGTATAATAGTCCCAGTAAAAAAAAACGTACTGCCTTCTATTGTCTCAATGGTGCACAATTTGTCCGTATATGTGGACAAGAGGTACTTGTCCATATAGTAAAGTCAACTAATCAGACGTCAAACATTAATACGTAACAATGTGGCAGGCGTAAAGTTGTCCCTTTATGTAGACCAAAGGCATTAAAGTGTTAAAGTGATCGCGATAAATGCCATCAAAACCGGTTCCTGTTTTTAGAGAGTCGAGTGACTCGCTGGTATTAGTTACTTTTATACATCTGTCAAAGTTAGAACTATGGAGAAACATTACAATTATCAAAAGTACAGTTGAGGAAAAAAGTTCACCTAGAAACGTGAAATTTGAAATAGCATCATAAAAAATTACTAATTGGTAATATTGCGTCTTTCTTTGGATAGTTTATTCTTTTTAGTCGCAGTAATTAAAATTTTTTTAAATCGTTAATGATTACCAATTTTTTATGTTTAATTTTGCGTTTCTTGGCGAACTTTCTTTCGAAACTAGGCGAGACTTATTTATTTAGTTTATTTAATATCATCAAATATTTCCGCAAATTTGCTAAAACATCCGCAATTTCTACTCTTTCTGAATTCCGATTATTGTTTAACATTGGACACGCAAGAATTTTTATACTATTTTTCTGACCGTTACTTTCCTTCCAAAATTCGCGTAACTTTTTACATTCATTAAAATTTTTTGGGGCAGTTCTTTCATTTCCTCAAAAAACGCTTTCAAACCTGACTTTACCCTTTCTTACTCGTTTTACCTATAGCAATTATGAGCAAGTTCTTGACATTTTTACGTAACCTCAACCAGGAACAATGTATAACCTTTAATATTCTTCGCGGATACATTATTATTATTATTATTATTATAAGTAGAATGAATTAAAACTTGAATTAAAAATTCACACACACGCTTCATTCAATTTCTCAATAAAGGAGTCGGGTTCGAATAGCTGTTATTCTTACAAAAAAAAAGGGGAGGGGCTTCATTACAGTCCTCAAAACTGTTGTTCAGTTTGTACTGGTAAAACTAGACTCGTGTCATATTTCATTAAAATAATATATGGGGGTGTTTAACTTCCTTCGTAACGGCAAAAGTTATCCGAGCCATCTAAGGGTTGATACATCATCCAAAAACGGAGGAGTGTCGCTCATCCAACTGTGGAACAGACCCAGTATCGCTTAACCTCGCTTATGAAACGTGAGGCGGTGTTACGATACGGGCACGATGGACACCATCTCTATTAAAAAGATTCCACTTTACCAATTTAAAATTGAAAATCACCAAAAATTACTAATTAGTAATTTTGGGGGATATTATAAAAATTTAAAAATTTCGGCGAATTCTATCTTGCAATTGTATATAACTTCAGAAATAAAAATATGATCTAGCCAACTAGATGAGTAGGATTTAAACAGATAGATGAATAGCTAATTCCTATACTTCCGGCCTACACAGGGTGACCCAAGATAACGTAGCCGCACTGAGTTTTGTTAAAAGAAATAATGGGGCTACTTTATCTTTGGCCACCGTGTATAATAAAATGAACTTTCTTCTAACTATAGTGAATATTCATCTCTAATAATAATAATAATAAGAATAATAATAATAAAGTTGTCTCTTCAGATTTTGTAAAAAAAAAAAAAAAATTGATTTTCGATAAATCTGAGTCTCCATTTGGTCTGAGAAAATCCAAATCAATTGACATTCCCTGACAATCATTCTCTCTATGATTTCAAAAAGATTATTTTTCCACACACACACACACACACACACACACACACACACACACACACACAGAAGGATTAAACTAGCGACTAAAATGTTTTTTAAATAATCCAATAAAAGATAACTAACCTGTAAAGTAAACTGCGGAGAAAGAAGAGTATCAGAAACGGGGAATAAAGCCTCTTATTAAAACGAACATTTAAAATAAATAAATGTAATTAACCATACAGTAAGTCAGTGACAGAGTGGAACATACAAAAGCATACTTGTATACTGTATTTAAATTTCAAGTTAATAAAAACTGCAAGGAAGAATCAAGCTTATATATATATATATATATACACGGTGAACCAAAAGTAGGTGGACAGTAGGTTGAATACGGTTTGTGTTATATTATATTATAACTATGGTGATTATAACTATGGTGTTTGTGTTATATTATATAAATATTATAACTAAATTTATTTAAATTTTATTTTGTATTATAGTATACAAAAAAATTAAATATGTATTCTCAAAATAAACGTTATCATTTACTGTCCACCTACATTTGGTTCACCCTATATATATATATATATATATATATATATATATATATATATATATAATTATATATATATATATATATATAATATATATACAGGGAGTTTCGGAGGAAAGGTCAATACTTCGGGAGGTGATAGTATCGCGTCATTGTGAGAAAAAAAGTTCATATGAACATTGTCTAATTCTGAATGGTTACGGAGATAGAGCTGTTGAATCTGATACGCGCGCAGCTCTTCCTTCCCCTTCCCTCCCCTATAACCTTGAACCAGTAAGCTGTAATGTAAGCGTGTAACATAAGTCAATCGACAGTTGACTGTTGAGGACATTGTTTGGTGTTTGAAGCAGTGTTTAAGAATGCCACACACCTTCACACATGCCGAATATACGGATATGGTGTATGTCCACGGTTTTTGCGATGGAAGTGCAACAGCTGTTGTTGCAGGAATACCGTCGACGGTTTCCGAACCGCAGAATTCCGGATTGAAGAGTGTTTACCAGGGTTTTTCAACACATTGCGTGAGATTGGTACATTCAGCGCTCATGTTTCATCTGAACGTGAAGGGCAACAAGATGTGGATGAAGTGGAAAACATTCTTCAGTTAGTAGAACGTAGTCCTACTACTAGCTCACGAAGAATTTCTACAAGTCTCGGTGTACCACACACGAGAGTATGGCGAACATTACGTGAGGAAGGCTTGATCCATATCATGTATAGCGGTACAACACCTTCAACCAGGAGACGCTGCCATGCGACTGGAATTTTGTCATTGGGTAAATGCTAATCGCCGATTGCTTCGATTAATACTGTTCACGATGAAGCTACTTTCACCCTGACGGTATCAACAACACTCGTAACTCTCATCGTGGTCAGACGAAAATCCAAATTGCCACTGTGGAAACAAATTTCAACATCGCTTCTCTGCCAATGTGTAGTGCGGTATCATCGATGATCAGCTGATTGGCCCTGTTACTTTAGAGAATCGTCTTACAGGACAAAGTTACCTAGAATTTCTGCAAAATGAATTGCCAGGACTATTGGAGGATGTTCCTTTGGCTACACGCGCTGGTATGTACTTTCAGCATGACGGAGCTCCTCCACATTCTACCCGTCTGGTGATGCAATACCTAAATCAAACTTTCCCTGGTCGATGGATCGGCCGCGGTGGTCCCATTCAATGGCCACGAGGTCTCCAGACCTCTCTCCGTAGATTACGTTTGTGAGGGTGGATGAAAAGTCAAGTTTACAAAAGAAAGGTGGATACACGAGACGAACTGCTTGCGCGCATTTGAATGCGCTGCCGTATAAAGGAACGTCAAGATCAACTCAGACGAACAACACGCGATCTTCGCGCACGAGTTGCAAAGTGCATGAGGTGACGGTGGATTTCGAAAACGTATTGTAAACTGTAACAAATTTGTCATTTCTGTATCTGATACCATTCAAAATGCCAGTGTTTAAACATTAAATGTTAGAAACAGTAATTGGTTTCTCTTTCTGATTACCATTAACAATGCTTTTGTATTGTAGATTCAAACAGCTCTATCTCCGTAACCATTCAGAATTATACACATGTTCATATGAACTTTTTTTCTCACAATGACCGATACTCTCACCTCCGAAGTATTGACCTTTCCTCCTGAAACACCCTGTGTGTGTATATATATATATATATATATATATATATATATATATATATATATATTTCAACTGCAAAGAACACGCAGTATAATTAACGTAAAGAACGACGCTTGGATAGAAGAATATTCCGCGCAAGATGAGGAGGGAGAACGAACAAATGAAAAAATGAGGTAACCACCCGGGATCTTCCGATACCGGTCAGATATGATAACCACTACACCATGGCTCACTCGATCAGAAGTCGTAATTCTCCTACATATGCACAGAAACCAATGCCCGAGGGAGGCACCTTCCGCATGCCGCACTATATATACATTTCAACTGCAAAGAACACGCAGTATAATTAACGTAAAGAACGACGCTTGTATAGAAGAATATTCCGCGCAAGATGTGGAGGAGAACGAATATTTTCTATACAAGCGTCGTTCTTTACGATATATATATATATATATAGGATGGCGCAAAAGTCGCCCATCATAGGATTTTTCAGTGTTGACTACAATATGATATATTATTTTTTTCTGTACCGATTCATCGATTTGTAGTACATGTTACTCTATGCATTGAAACCAAACTCACCCTCTCGTCTATTAAATTATTAATTCGTAGTCATCCCCTACCTAAAGAAAAAAAAATATAGTCAACACTGAAAATTCCTATGATACGCGACTTTGTGCCACCCTGTATATATATATATATATATACAGTATATATATATCACTGTAACCGTTGAGCTGAGTGAGCAAGTAACGCCTCAGTAACCCTTCAGCGTAACTGCTCACTCACTCAACACGTTACAAAATGATCACTGTACATAGATCACTCGCAGAAAAGGACAAAATTATATATATATATATATATATATATATATATATATATTATATATATATATGGGATGAATATACTGTATATTGTACTGTTGAAACACAAAAGGCCTTAGAATAATTTTTCTTCTCCTTGTGGGTTTGCATCATATATATATATATATATAAGGTGGGGTGAAAAGTTGACCATCACAATGAAAAATTCGGTCTGAACAAACGAAATTTTTGAAGGGTATATATATATATATATATATGTAGTAAAGTTGGTATATTCAACTTCCCCAAAGTATATGCTTTTCACAGCAAGCCCCTATACTAATTTTTTTGTTGTGACAGCAAGTCATTCCAACAGCGAGGTTATGCAAATTTTATTTATGAAGCAAGACTCCTCCTTCTTGTGTATGGCAACAACCAAACGACCCTCCTCCCCGCCCCCTCCCACTCACCCCTTAAAAATAAAAAGGATTAAATTTTTATTATAATATTTTCTCTCTACGAACAATAACAAATAATGCGTGAAGTGTGAACGTTAAATATAGTTTGTTCATTCCGTACCTCTTTTATCGCAAAATCGGCGTCAAGGCACGCATGAACCTTAGATTAGTTCGCGATGAAAAGACTGCTGACATTTCAACAGATTGTTGCAGTCGGATCGGTTACTCTAAGGAAGAAAGTAATTTTTGCCAAATAATCTCCGCTTTTAAATGTTGAGCTTACAACCCGGAGTTGCCAGTCAACCTTTTTTTTTTTCAGAGCTTCATTAACCTTTTGAGTACCACTGGTACTGTAATTTGTAATGTCCCACCGGAAATCCTAATATATTTATATATCGTACTAAAATGCAATCTTTCTACGGATACTTACTTCTACGTGTTTACGTAAGTTTAGTTTAGTTGTTGAAAAAGGAACCCAAAATGTGCGTAATGTAAGTGATTAGTTACTAAAATATTTGCTTTTGAATAACGATACATTTTAAACATTTTTCCTTTAAAAAAAAGAGATTGTCGTGAACGAAAGTAGCGAAACAATCAGACGCGTAAATGAAAGTATAATTAGGGTACAGAAAATCTATTTAGACTCTCGTAGTTGGTAGTTAACGAAGAAAAAATTTTAAATGTTCATCTTTTTGACTTGGTTCAGTGTTTTTTTAGCGCGAGAAAATTAACCACTTGACTGAGCGTTATCGACGAGTTATCTCGTCTATCGGTTCGTATAAAAGGTTAACTTGACCAAACCTAACCTAAACTAACTCGTCCTATCCTAACCTCTGTTAACCCTTTATGGACGACCGGTAGAATTTAGTAACGTTTCAAATACGCGCATAAATAACTAAACCTTACGAAACAACGGATCGTTAAGGGGTTAAAGACTAAAGCTTAAGTCTCAAATTAAATACAAATAGGTATCAATAATCCAATTAACATTTGTAAGTTCTTCGAAAAATATTATAATAATGTAATATTTAGTTGTATTTATACGTATCTATTTGTATTTATTTGTATCTATCTAAATAATAGGGTTTAAATCAAACAATCCTGGCGGCAAAACGTGAATTATAGTTTTAATAAAGACCAAGACCATACAATCGACACTGAAAAAAACTAACCTAACTTAATCTAACCCACAATATACTTGTCGCTAAAATATCAAGTCGATCAGATGTCCTAAGGTCGCTATATTCATCATTTTACACGAAAATGTCTAAGTATGTTTTTTCAATCTCCACGTAGTTACCTTCAACAACACTGTCACTAACTTCCTTATGACGTCCTCAAAAAAAAACTGCTTCATACGCACGCAAGAAACAATCCAGCATTTTGACTGGACACATTTGCCACATCTACCATACAGCCCTGACTTGGCACCCTCAGACATCCACTATCCCAGCAATGAAACGTTATCTCATGTTCTTTGTTATGGCAGTATAAGAGGTGAAAACGACCGTATTACGGCGGTGTCATAACATTCCGACAGAGTTTTTCGAGGACGGCTTGAAGAAGTTAGGAACACGGTGGCAAAAGTGTATTTTTGTCGAAGGTAACTACGTAAAGGATTGAAACACATACTATGGTACATTTTGATGTAAAATGATGAATACAGCTGTATTAAGTTTTGCTATAATGAAGATTATCTGGAGAATTACAGATCACCATAGATCAGTTAAACGTATGAATGCACCCATAATTTTGTTTTGTGAAGCTGGACTATTTATTTTATTTTATTTATTTTATTAAGGTTAGGCTTTACTGGGCTCTTATTAAAAATAAACAGCTAGTTATTATTAATTAATAATAAATCAATAAATAAGTAAATAAGTATTATTAATAGTTAAAGTATGTATTAATCTTAAATTATCATTATTGATATGACAAATGCAAGGTCACCATTGAAGGCATTATAGCAATACCATACAAAGAAATCAATATTATACACGACAGATAACAATCCCAAGAAATGTGTATTTAATACTAGATTACACACTAGAAATTAATAAACAATAGTAATGGATATTAATCATAGATTTTTGTTAGTATGCCATAATTAATCGGGATTTCAACTTGGTTTTAACAAAATTACATTCACAATATTTTTTATACCAGCATTTAAGTCATTCCATAGTTTTAATCCGATGAAAATGGGTAGGTTTTTGCATTTAAACCAGTAGCTTTGAAAGGACGTCATATGTATAACATCCATTAATATCTAATAATTGCATAAACACGTGATCCCCAAAGGGTCTTTGTCTAACTGTAGCCACGCACACTCCTATAGAAACTCTTAGCACATCATTTTGCGGCTCTTTTGGTGTGTGTGATAGGACATCCATACGTGCCCATAACGTTATAATGGTTTAAAATACTCTTGCAATAACTTTGTCTAACCATGGCCCATAGCTCAGCGGATAACACCGTTTCCCTTCACACGAAATGAAGACACTCCCGCTTGTTCCGGTAATAATAATAATAATAATAATAATAATAATAATAATATTAATAATAATGATGATAATAATAATGACAATAATAATAATAATAATAATAATAATAATATTATTATTAATAATGATGATAATAATAATGACAATAATAATAATAATAATAATACAGGAGTTAGCGCAATGGGTCTCATTCGTCTGGCCTAAGGGCTGTACTAATTTTTAGCCTCTCCTCTCTGATAATTATTATTTACCTCATTAATTGCGTTTGAAGTTATCAGAATATATTCATCAGGACCTATTTTCCACTTGGTACTGGAAGAAAATGGTTGCTTGGTGATCCTCTACAACAATACGAAAAGAGTATTGAATTAACCGCTGAGAGCATGTCCACATGCGCATTTCAAAGGCCCTGCAGCGGTTCTAAGAAAAAGGGTAATCTTACTTCAGATGTTATAGACGAGGGCGTCTTAAAGTATAACAACTGAAAGGCAGGACCACATTATTCATAGAATGTCCTTAGAGAACCGCTTCGAGGCAACTCCAGAAATAAGTAAAGATACTGAACAGAACCACTGAATTTCTGAAAGCAATTCCATTCTAGAAAGAAAGTTATATTAACGTGGTTTCTGTGGAAGGTTATCATTACGGAACCAGAGATAAAAGAGGTTTCAGTTTGCGAGAAACACCCAAACAGGTGTGATGCGTTCATAACGGAACAATACAATGAGGAATAACAATCAGATTTGGACATTTTTGGAAATTCGATAATGCCTCTGGAACACGCATATCCGAGAAAAAATGGCTTCCAATTTCCTGCACGGAACGCCTCTATACAAGTTTGGTTTTGTTCAGCCGGTGCCTGCGAAGAGTAAACCCATTGTTTGTGTGTGTGTGTGTGTGTGTGTGTGTGTGTGTGCTCGTACAGTGGTCACACGAAATAATGAGATCTGGGCAGTTAGTCATAATTACTGTCGGAATCATATGTTATTCACATTAATCTGCAGTAGCGAGCTTTCTGTAAAGCCGTCAGTGTAAATTTTGTTTTCTTCAACTGTTCAGTTTTTAACACACACACACAAATATATATATATATATATATATATATATACATATATATATATATATATATATATTTAAGTTCGGGAAGAACCGATTCGCCTCTATTTAAAAGGGCATATCTCGGCGGAAAAACAAAGAAAAAGTGAGAGGAAAGACAGAGGAAAAGAAAGGGTGGAGGTGACATCGAAGTGGAAAAAGACCAAGGATGACAAGGACTGCAGGGTCGAGCCCCATCATCCAGGAACAAGCAGCACAAAGAGCACTCAAGAGCACGAGCTTAGAACCCCCTTGCGGGGATATATATATATATATATATATATATATATATAAAATGATACCTTGTGATGTCTTCGAACGACGGTTCTGGCTCGACCTACTGTCGACCTCTGCAGCATCCCGTCTAATTTGCGGGATTTGGTGGAGGAGTGAATTGTTTCGATTTTACTCCTGCCCTTGTACCCAGCCATGCATGGCTGGTCAGGAACTTTTCACAAGAATCTGTCCAGCTGGTTCTTGAAATTGTTCAGATATGTGTGTGTGTGTGTGTGATCAGTGGCGATATTAAATAATGGAATATTCTTGGTTTACTCCCCAATCAAGAAAATTAATTATCTTCAAAGCTCAACCTGCAACTCACTTTACACGGAAGTAGCCAACATTTTTTTTTCCATTTTGCTTTAAAAAATGTTTTATTTGAATGTTGTAAAGCACCACATCATATTCTACCACTGAGTCACAACATATATATATATATATATATATATATATATATATATATATACACCCGCATGTCATAAATCAAAATAAGAATCCGAACCTTGAATATAATTAATTGCCGCTCACATCAAATCGTTTGTGGGATAGTATGTTCACTTTGTGCCACAGTGTGTCTCATGTACAACACACACACACACACACACACACACTGTGTAACGTACATGTTCCGTAAAAGTAACATGACTACACATAATTTAAAAGAAAAATGAATAATAAATTATATTTAAGAAATAAAATTCGTCTATAATTTAAATTTATAATACTGTATAAAATTAATATTAATATCGTGGTCTAGATTGCTTCGAAAAATTTCACTGAAAAATTTTCACTCATCGCAGCATGAAATTAAAAGTGGGAGTTGCGTCAGATCCTATCCAAAGTGCCCCCCCCCCCACTAAAAAAGGTTAAGAAGATTATTAAATATAAATAGAAGATAATATTTTTAAAAATCTTTTATATACGTATTTCTTTGAATGTACTGAATATATATATATATATGATAAAATATGACCCACTTAAGTTCCTGAGGACTTAATATCAGCTCGTATGAGCTAATATTAAGTTCTCATCAATAATAATGCACGACAAGTATTTTCAATACTTATACCAGAATATTTTATAAGATAATGGATTATACTGTACACGATATATATATATATATATATATTGTATTAAGGCTAAATACTGGTTATTTGCTGAACGATGACAATCATCTACACTTTCAAATAGATTAAGTTCCGCTTAGAGGCTGCTGCCTTTATTACATTAAAACCAGAAACACCACACACACACATATATAGATATATATATATGTATATATTTTGTAGTGCCAGAATGCCAGAGTGCCATTAAGTTAATACCAGCATATATTAAAAGCGACTCGATATAATGAAAAACAACTCGACATAAAACGTTACATTCGACAAACACAAAAGAAGAACAATAATCGCACAAAAGGAACTAACGTTTTGGCACTGACAATGCGGGTTCAAAAAGTGCCTTTTTTATTCTTATTAAAGTATACGGGAACGATGTAACGACCCCTCTTTACTATAGGCGTGACGTCATAGAGCCACGAATGGGGTTTGGGCGCAATTTTGTGGGTATTTAGACTGAGAAATTAGAGTTTAATAGTCAGAGAGAAAGGGTGGCCCCGTTTATGGGTATAGTAACATTTTGCTAATCATTCCAGACCTGTTATACGAGCTTAGAAATGTCAGAAATAAGAGAGAGAGAGAGAGAGAGAGAGAGAGAGAGAGGAGAGGAGAGAGAGAGAGAGAGAGAAGTTCCACTTTCTGCTATGTCTCTCCCCCACCCCACGCCACCTTCGCTGTTGAACCTACCGACCAGACCATACATATATTTTTTAGGAAGTTATTCTATGCATAGGAATTCCAGCTGCATGGGATCTGGGGACCCTACGTAGGATTGCAAATTCATGCAGCTGCCACTCTCTAAAACGAACTTTTTAATCACACTTTCACTAAGGATGTTCGTTTATAAGAAAATGTTCGTTATAATTGAAAATTACTGCGTCCCAGATATATATATATATATATATATATATATATATATATATATATATATATTACAGTCAATATGTAAAAAAAACTAGGCAACTTATAAATTGACTGAACTTCAGGCAATGTGAAATTGGTGATACACACAAAACCTAACCTAACCTTTCTGGTAATGCTACATATGCATGTCCACTGGTATTTTCCAATATATTGTCGAAGAATTCATGGCTAGGCTAGGTTTAATTAGGTATTAAGTAAATCGAACATTTAACACATTACCTAAAATTTCAGTCGATTTATAAATTGCCTAATTTTAGACATGGACTTTAACATATATATATGTTATGCGGTTACAAAGACGAGATAAGAGCATGAAGCAACGCTCTCATTCACCAAATACCCATGTATGAAATGGAGTAAGGTGTGTATAGGTATGTACAGGCATTTATAGTAAGCCAGTCCTGAAAAACTTTAAAATACACGAAAATATTATATATATATATATATATAATTGCAAAATATTTGCATTAATTAGGATGCCCTGAAGATAGGTTCGCACACTTAATACAAAGTATTCTCCTCCGACCAAATTTGGTCAAACGATACATAAAGAAAATTGGCTTATTCCATTTGAGAACTGAATGGGGAATGTATTTGATCGATACAATGTGAAATTCAACGTACAAAGTGCATTGACTCAATGACCTGTTCCCAATGACTTTAGAAAGGTTTCATAATACAGTGGATGACCATATATATATATATATATATATATATATATATATATATATATGCATTTAACTGCAATGACCACGCAGTATATAAATGAATAGAAACGACATAAGTATTAAGGAACGTTTCTGCACACGAGGAAGAGAAATCACGAATAAATGAAAAATGAGGCGAACCGCCCGGGAATCGAACCCAGGGCCTTCCAATTGCCGGTTGGATGCGCTACCATTACACTACGGACCTCGATCATTCACAAATCGAAATTCTCCTACATAGGGCAGAAACCAATGCCCTGAGAGGGCACCCTCGCAAATCGTGAATATGTGCATTTAACTGCAATGACCACGCAGTATATAAATGAATAGAAACGACATAAGTATTAAGGAACGTTTCTGCACACGAGGAAGAGAAATCACGAATAAATGAAAAATGAGGCGAACCGCCCGGGAATCGAGGTCCGTAGTGTAATGGTAGCGCATCCAACCGGCAATTGGAAGGCCCTGGGTTCGATTCCCGGGCGGTTCGCCTCATTTTTCATTTATTCGTGATTTCTCTTCCTCGTGTGCAGAAACGTTCCTTAATACTTATGTCGTTTCTATTCATATATATATATATATATATATATATACGGGTGGTATTCTCTGAATGTTGAACAATAATACAAAAGAACAATAATGGTAATTGTAATAATTGTAATGGTTTTATTATGGTATCAATAGATAAATGGTTTTAGAAACCACTAAAAATTAAGATTTTTTTTATTAAGAAACATTTGTGGCGGTGAAAAAGATTTTAGAAAATGTCTTTCCATTTCGATTTCCAATTTAAACTTTACAAACGACTCTTCGTTATTGAAGATATAAAGCTGTATCCACCGCTTCACAGCTCAGACCTCTATACTGTGCGTAAGGTTTCAAACAACTTTGAAACCTTATAATTTTTTATTGAATGATGCAAACAATGTAATATTCACACAGTAAATAGTCAATGTCATAAAGTTTCATATGATATATGTGAATTATAACATTTAGATACATTAGAGTTCTTTATTCTTAATCTTTAGGGTTGTTGTCCAGGCTGTCCAACATGTGCATAGCATAATGTTTTCTTTTGTTAAGATCTTCACATATTATATGCTGAACAATTTGAAGCTTATATGGATAGAGCTGCAGCCGCTTGCGCACGACTCTTTGCACAGTTGAACGAGGAATCTGCAGTTCGACACTGGCACGACGGATGGACTTTCTCGGGCTACTACCAAAGTCGCCGCGTATTCGTTCAACATCTTCCGATCTTGTTCGCCCTCCAGAGTGTTCCTTTAGAACACTGCCAGTCTCCTCAAATTTCTTGGTCCATGCATATAGGTCTCTTCTGGTGGGTGGTTCCTCGTGAAAGGTTGTACGGAATCGCCGTTGCACCAGAGTAGGGGACTTCAACTCAGCCATCCATAACACATACTGTGTATATATATATATATATATATATATATATATATATATATATATATATACAGAATGTTCATATGTTTGGAAATATTGGAAATATGTAGAAAGCGTAATACAACTTTTCAAAACAATGTTTTATTTTGAAAATACTATTACAAAAGGTGTTCAAATTGTTCACCCTCAACTTCAACACACTTCATTACTCGTAGCTAGCAAGCTCTCCGAACACTTCTAATTGTGTGTGTGTGTGTGTGTGTGTGTAACAGCATAAGTGAGTATGATAATTTACAAATGTAGTGGGATAATTTTATTTTTGTGAGGTAACACTCGGAACATTACAAAAAAAAAATCTAGAAACATTCTTACTGTCGAAAAGAAAGATATGTTGGTCCTGATTAGGTTGTTACGCGATTCACTCTCTTTTGTTCCACCTCTACTTTTTCCCTACTCAGTGGTTCTTTAGTCTTTGGTGTACTTTCGTTTTTAGTCATGAAGTTACTATCTTATATCGCGCGTATTCCTTTGTCTAAACGTTCTTCTGCTCTTCTCTCAAACGCGTTGTTCTCAGTGTTGCGTACTCCATTTATGTTGTTTTCGGCGTATTCTGTCACATCGTTGTGTGCTGTTGGTATATTAGTTGATCTATTATTAGAATTTCCTTCCTCTAACGAATTCTGACCCATTTACGTTTCTTTTTCAGCATTTTCCAAATCAGTTTGTACGATTTTACTATTTAATTCCGAGCATTTTTTCATACAAATGTAGCCGTACAAACCAGCGAGTTACATACCTCGTTTACTTTGGTTTTGCTTCCGCTCGAATTGTTCATTCTGACGAAGGTCAAGTCTGTTGCTCCACCTTTGACCTACGGCTTAACGTGGAATCCGAACCACGACCCACCACGGGTGGTCAGAAAGTACAAGGTCTTCGCCCGGACTCGATCTCACGACCTCCCGATCAGCAGCCCAGTGTCTTAACTATTAGGCTACCTAGGGAATCCATGTATCTACCAACCAATTTTATTGTATGGAAGGATGAACAGCTGGGTTTGCTGCGCGCCGCCTGCTGTCATCGGGAATCGAACTCGGGGCCGGTGAATTCGTAGTCAGTGATGCTAACCACAACTACCGAGGTGCATATATATATATATATATATATATATATATATATATATATATATATATACTGAAAAAATCGCCCCCATTGCCCCCATCAGGATTCGAGCTCAGGACCTCTTGAGTAAGAGTCGTGAGCACTACCACCACACTTCGACGGAATAATAGTTAACAAAATCTGGCATATGTTTAAATCAGTGGTTCCCAACGTGGGCGCAACCGCCCCCAGGGGGTGTTTGAAAATCTTAGGGGGCCACTAGGAAACTAAAATTGTTACCTTCTATTAATAAATCACTTATCTTTATGAGGGGGCACCAGCAAATATTGATGGACATAAGGGGGCGTTGGCCTGAAAAAGGTTGGAAACCACTGGTTTAAACAATCAAAGAAACGGATAACGCTTTCGGATCTGGACGCATTTTATGTGTTAACCCTCCTGCACTCTCGGTAAAGGCAGCATTCAATTTAAATCTCTCTGGTTTTAACACTGTGTTTCATAGATGGAATAACACCTCGAGCGCGTGTGATTTTGCTATGAAACAAAATTGCCCTCTCAGGATTCGAACCTGGAACCTGTTGAGGAGGAGTCGCAAGCGCTAACACCACATTACGACGGACCCCAATATTAAAACCAGAGACTCCAGGTTCGAATATTTGTGGAGGACAATTTTGCTTCATACAAAAACCACGAGTTCATGCGTGTTACTCCATATATATATATATTAGGGGGGGGGGGGTCGAAATTTTGTATTCTTATTCTACACATTGCTCGGAGTTTCCTTTGGGCTCCTAAACAACATACTGTAATTACGCCGCTATGCGCCCCCCCCCCCTACCCGTTGCATATGCCCCCTTTTTTTTTTAAATTGAAATGAAATTGAAACCAATTCTTTGAATAAAAAAACCTGATAAATGACAAAGATTAAAGTAAATAATGATATAAGTAAAGTTAAAGTAAGTTTTATATATATATATATATATATATATATAAAACCTTACAACCTTACAAAGGTTCCACGTGATGATTTCTCATTTCGCGAAGGTCAAGCGTGTCGCCCCTCCTCTCGAGTTGGCCTGGTGAAGTAGTGAGTTGGATTCTTGCGCTCTCCACCTCACATAGCCAGGTACGCCCGGCTCATCGGGATTGTTCTGAGCCAGGCGTCAAGTCTTCTTTTGAAGATTTCCACTGCAACTCCCTTCGTGTTTCTTAGGTCTTTGGGCAGCTGATTAAATAGTTTTGGTCCTCTCACTACAAAACTATTTTCTTTCAGGGTTAAGGATGTTCCCTGTCTCGCCTTCAATTTGGGAATACGACACAGTCTACCGTTTCTACCTTCCACCGTTGTTTGGGGAGTTATGGGATTCAGAGTAAGATTAGGGATATATATATATATATATATATATATATATAATATATATATATATATATATATATATATAAGAAATCTTTCTCCGTATATTACTTAAAGAATCAATTGAAGCATACTAAAATCAACATATTCACCTTAGGAAATTTAATTGAAGCATATTAAAACCAAAATATTCACCTTAAGAAATTTAAAATCGTAAATTACTGACACCACTGGCCTTTCTATTGGAACACAGGTAGCATTTTTCTCGACTCCAGTACATTCAAAATAAATTTGTCTGTTTTCGTAACCAATTCTATCTTGTGATGCTTCTGTTACCACATTTACAGCATGTTCTACTCCCTGGCTGTGACAGGGAAAAGGAATAAGCTGAAGTGGTTCATTTCGAACTTTAAGAAGATCATCATTTGTCAAATTCTGTAAAATAGGTGGAGGGGTGATGGTTTCTTTGTCCCAGTCGATCATGTTAGGATAATCGTCTGCTTCAAAGTTCAGTGTTTTTGGCAGCTCAAAATTTTTCGCATTGGTGCTCCTAGTTCTTGCTCGAATGATGTGCTGAAGAGCCAGCTCTCTGACCTCTCTTCTTGTGTCTGTTATCATTGAGAGTAAGATATTCTCTGGGTGGGCAAAATAGGCGTTATTTCTGAGGACACGCTCCATAATCATCCGATGCTTTTTATCTAAGCCTTTAAGCAAGTGCATGAGATACCAAAAATTAGATGCTCCCTCATTTGCCTTTGGATGAGACTTTATCCAAAACCAGCCTGGAGCGTAAACCAGCATTATAATTTTCACTAGGTCTTGGATGTTTTTGTCTGGATTCCGTGTAGAGACATATAAGCTCAGGATCCTGTTTGCTCGTGTTAGCCATCTTGCATGATGGAGGGCACCTGGGGATCTGGTGGCTAACGTTTGTGAGATGCGTCCAGATTGTATGCTAATGCACATTTCATACATATATTTTTGGTCACTGCTGAAACTTTTAACGATATCGGCCGAAACTTCTACAGGGGTATAATCAACTATATCCAGTTTGGTCAAATCCTCTCGGAGTTTATTTCCAAGAGAACCTTTGAAGGTGTTTTGGTCCCGAAGTTTTTCCATCAATTGCTTCAAATACGTGCCTGAAGGGCAGTTCGTTTGCATGCAAAAGGCAAATCAGCCATTGTACCGGCCTGTCTAGATATAATTCAATCAATTTTAGCACTCCGCCAATCCTGCCAGTGTTCACTGGGGTGCCATCGCATAGCAAAGCTTTGAGGGATTCTTTGCTATTAGAATCAACTATAAAAGTTATTATTTCATCTGCAATACAACAAGCAGTTCCGTTATCTGGAGCTATATGATCCATGTAAACATCACCAGGTTCTTTGACTATTACATAATGTTCTTCGTACTCCATTCCCTTCTTTGTCTTAGTTTGATCTTTTCTACCATCAAATCCGATGCCTTCAATCTGTGTGTTCTCTGATTTCACTTTGATTATGTTCTTTTTACCCATACGTATTCTTTCTCTTCCCACTTTTTTCCTATCCAACATATTGGTTTCGTTTAATATTCCCATATCCTTCAAAGCTGCATTTACTATAGCTGTAGTAGCTCTGTAACTTACACGGTATCTATCTGCTGTTATTGTTAAGTTATCATAAATAATTCTGTTCTGATGGTTTTCTCTCAGCTCAAAATCCGGAACAAAGTCAATGTCGTCGCTGTCATCATTAATTTCCATGCTCTCATCTTCCATAATATGTAAAGGGTCCAGTTTGCTGGTTGAGGCGACATTCATATCTAGGCTTATCTTGGCTCTTCTTTCTAATCCTTTAACTCTATCGTGAGTCCTTTTTCTTGCGGAAGTCGTTACTCTGTCGATTGGTCCTAGTTGGTTTTTTCTTTGTTTCTGCCCCACAAAAGACTCCCATTCAATCATTGGAACTCTAATATCACATCTGCAATCCGTTCGACTGATTTTTTTATCGTAACAAGTACAAGTGCAAATATCAAACATTTCATCGAATGTCTTCACCTTCTGCTGAAAACTGTTGTTTCTTTGTTTTAATGGTACTTTATTTAGCTTTGCTGCAGATTCTATCAATCGTTTAACTTTTATAGCTATTCCTTCAAATCCTGTAACATTCTTTTGCTGTTCTAGAACCTTTCGATATCAGTTCTTCTCGTTTTCTTACCAATAAATAATGCCTAAATACGTCAGCCTTTGAAGGAGTCATTGAAGGTGAAAATTCTGCAGGGTGACCAAATGTTGAATTGTGCGTTTTGCTTCTTGTCGCCATGATTTCGCTTATTTAGGCCTACTTGCATTAATAACAAGAAACTAATTGTTAAATTCTAGCAATTGAATCATTCAATCTGAATTTAATATAACTCATTCGGAATTAAATCATAACTCATTCAATCATAAACAATCTGAAAATAACAATCTGAAACTAAACAAAAAACGTGACAATAATTTATATAAGTCATCTAATCTATCTAAACTAATCTATGTAATCTATTCAATCTATCTAAAACTCTATCTAAATAATCTATCCAAATTAATCTAATCTACTTAATAAGACTTAATATAATGCATGATTGTCACATTTGGGGTTTATATTTGTGGAGAGAGTAAAATGGGGGGATGCTATGGAAGGGGTAAGGGGGGTCGCATATACTCATTTTTTTACAAGATGTTGAGATCATCATTTCCAACTACGTGCATACTGTGGAATTGGAGAAACTCGATTTTTGATATGTTTCGACCCTCCCTAAATATATATGATGCAAACCCACAAGGAAAAAATATGCATCATTCATTCATTTCACGTGTTTAATTGTGAAATTCATCATATATATATATATGTATATACAGGGCGTCCCAAAAAAATGTATACACACTTTAACAGCTGATAGCTCAATTGATGTTTCTTTCTTTCCAAGTTAAACCCATTAGAATTAATAATGGCAGTCAGACTAAGCTTTGAACAAAGGAAATTCATTCTAAAATGCTACTGGAAGTGTGAAAACGCAGTTGAAGTGCAAAGACAGTTTAGGAGGGAGTTTCAAACAGATCCACCAACGCGACTTACCATCACTCGAATTAGAGATAAGTTTGAAGCCGATGGAACTGTTCAGAATGTCCACAAGAAGCGTTCCGGAAGACCACGGACATCGACAAGCCCCACAAAGCAAGAAAGAGTACTGGAAACGTATCACCAAAGTCCAAGAAAATCTGTGCGGCAAGCGAGTCGTGAGGTAGGAATTTCAGAATCGTCTGTCCAACGCATTTTGAAGCGCTGTCAATGGAAAAGTTACATTCCAAGATTAGTCCATGCTATTAATGAAGATGATCCGGACCGAAGAGTGGAGTATTGCGAGTGGTACTTGGCACGATGTGGATGTGGATTGGACGAAGGGGTTTCGTAGAATACCCTCCGCGTTCACCAGACCTCACACCACTAGACTTTTTTTTATGGGGATACTTAAAAGACAAAGTCTACGCTATAAAACCTGCAACAGTCGCTGAATTGAGAGCAGCCATTGAACGAAAATGCACACAAATACCAAACGAAATGTTTCGTGATGTTTGCGATTCCATTGCTTCGCGTTATCAGCAGTGCCTGGACCAGAACGGACGTCAGTTTGAAAACAGGCGTTGACAAAACAATTAAATAATGTCTGTAGATTCTATTACATTTTGAAAATGAAATGTATTTTAATAAACACTGCCTTTATAAGTATTTAAAGTGTGTATACATTTTTTTGGGACGCCCTGTATGTATATATATATTAGGGATGTACCGATTCCAGAATTTTGGCCGATACCGATACTCCAATACTCAAAATAGGCCGATATTTTGCCCATACCGATACTTTATTTTAAAAATCAATAAAAACATTTTATCAATAATTATTTATACAGTAATAGTCGTACATACTGTAGCACATTCCGTGTATAAATATAACGTACTGAAATAAATTTAGTCACAAGAGAATAGACACTATTTATAACTACGTATGCCATTATATAGTTACTAATTACTACATTACTCTAGTCCAACTCGGGGCCCGAGGTGCGTTGCATAAGTATACCTCTAGATATAAATCCTCCCTAGGCGTTAATGTTTAATTCTAGTGAAAAATTGATGTAATAATCTCGTGATAGGCAATTGGTTTCACATTTAACAGTTTAAAAAATAAGAGGAAGAAATGAAAAATGATGAAACTTCATATGTATTCAATAAGTTTATTCAAATGAAAATTTATTCAATTGCATTTTATAAATAATTAAATATTAATTTTAAAATAAGAACTTGGAAAAGTATCGGCAGTATCGGTCGATACCGATACCGATACTCTAAGAACAGGCCGATACTGCCGATACCGATACATCCCTAATATATATATAATATGCCAGTCGAAGTTTGTGTATATATAATGAAGATTTATGTGTATATATAAAAATGTATGACCAACAATAATTTATATATGATTATAGTTATAAGGAATTTAAGTTACGTATTAATAATGATTGAAGCGAAAGTAGATACGCATTTTGAAAAAACTTCAAAATTTTGTATCTCGTTATTTCATGAAATATCGTGCTCCAATATCAGAGCTGGGCACCGCCAAACTCAAAATCACTTCCGCAATCGCAAATCCGCAAACTCAAACCTTACCTTCCGCAACCGCAAATCCGCAAACTGCTTGCCATTTTTGGTGCCGCAAACGCAAATCCGCAAACGCAAACCATATTTCCAATTTTGGACCAATATCATGAAATGGTGATACTGAGGTAACGCTTAATGAACAAAAATATTGTGTACTACAAAAATACAACAAATGTAAAAGTACTAAAAGTACTACAAATGTACAACACAGCTTGCGTGCTCCTCCATATACTGGAATTTATAACAAAAGGAATAAGACTTAAGAGTATTTGGCGTACAATTAAGAAGGTTTACGGTCTCTTTGTAGTTGGAATTTGACCTTCGTATAGCAGCTGCGCGTGGATTATGTCACGGAAGGGGTCCTATTTAACGGGGTATTCGAACCATGACCCTGCCTAGGAAGACCCAGAAGACGCGCCTTAACTGTTCGTTGAAATCTGAAATCATAGAACGAGTATCGCACTCACAGTTTTAATATCTTCAGGCCCGGTGCGCCTATCCACTGTTCACGTTACCCTACCAGAAAAAAAAAATCTTATCGGGTGTCCCTACAAGAAAAACATCATCATCTATGCACGAGAGGCGGTACGAAAATAAAGCTTCCGATAGTCTTATTGCACTTACGAACTAAAAAATAAGAGGCATTACTTTCGTACCGACCCTCGTATGATAATTACTAATGATTTAGAAAAGGTGGCACCGCGTGGAATTTTCTCCAGAGTACACACACACACACACACACACACACACACACACACACACACACACACACTAATTTAAAAATAGTTCCAGTGCCAAAAACATTCATTACACAAATGTTCTGAAGAACGTTGCGATTTAAAAAGATAAAAAAATGTTGACAAAAACGAATTATAAGGGATAAAAAGACCTTCAATTTGATTTGTTTAGAAAGTTTTCATTCTCCAAACGCGGTTTGGGCAGACTAAAAATGTGTAAAAAATGTTGATCTTGTAAAATTACAGACATTCTACGTGATGGTACCATATATATATATATATATATATATATATAATTTCTCCTACACCTGAAATCAAAATTATTTTTAAATGAATTAAAAAGAGAAAGGTAATCACAGGTAAAAGAAAAAGATTTTTTGGAGTTTATTCTGCCACAGAAAGTAGATAATAAAATAATAATAAATAAATAAATAAATAAATAAATAATGAAGATTACTATATAATATATATATATATATATATACTCGTATGGCGTAAGTGGCACTCACTGGCATCATTTATATTCTCTTATAACTATATTTAGAGAGCTGAATTTTTTTCTTTAATAAAAGGATTATGGCATTATTACTTCGTTAATAATTAAGAAAAGAATTTAACATACGTATCTTCAAAGGTGGGCAGGACCGAGTTCCAAAAGGACCGAATTCCAGGAACTCGGTCCTTTTTAAGGACCGTGAGCGGGAAAGTCGGTCCTTTTCTCAGTGAGGACCGAAATGAGGAGCGACGGTCCATTTTTAAGCAATTCCGGACGGTCCGGTCCGGACGGTCTTTTTTAGTGATTTTAGTGTGTTTAGTGATTATTTGAAGTTCTAAAGAAGATGCTAGTCTTGAAATGCTAGTCTTCTTGAAGGGAAACTCAAGCATTTAACTTAATAACTTTTTTTCATCATTTATGTATTGTATTAATTATAATTTACGTTAATAAAATTAAAGATTTCCGGTGTCTTTAATTTCATTTTTCATTTTAATCAAATTTTTCACTTATATTATATATAAGGACCGAGGACCGAGTCGTTCCTAGGTCCTATCTTCAGAAAGGACCGTGACCGGGACCGTCGGTCCAGTTTGAGGCAAGGACCGGGACCGGGACCGTCGGTCCTTTTTGAGGCCCGGGTGCCCACCTTTGCACGGTATCTTTAATATTAACGTTATAATTAATATTTTGTTACGGATAAATATTTAAAAACTTTTCTTCATCATTTCAAATCCTTTTAAAATCAATAAAAATATATTTTTATATGTTCTTATTAAAAAAATTAATAAAGTTGTTCAAATAATTAAAATTATTAAATTATCTATATAATTTATGTAAAATTTAATTATATATATATATATATATATATAATTAAAACTAAAAGTCTATTTTGATTCAACATCGTGACAAGTCTTTACATCAAAAATGCCCATCAAGAGGGTATTTATTATCTATGATAGATTTGATGTTCCCTTCATTTTATTTTTTAATAATAAAATGTACAAATAATCGCTGGAGACACAAAATTTGTTTATACTTTGTGGCGATAATTGTATATTTTACCTTACGTGTGTGTGTGTGTGTGTGTGTGTGTGTGTGTGTGTGTGTGTGTGTGTGCTGCATAGATTTTTAATTCATGTATCCATTCATTGATCGAGTTGAGAGCAGCAGAAGGAGAACCAGTTTCCCATATTAGGAATGGGACAAGCGCATGTGCTTATGTTGGCTTAAAATGAAAGGTTAAACGGGTATGCAGTTAAATTGTATCGATCCAGTTTTTATTACTTCGTATTATCATTCTATGCCCAGTTCAACCCCACCTCACCCCACCCACCCCGAAAGAAATATATCTAAGACCAGACGAAATAACCAATTTAGTATTGTGGCAGTGTCGTACAAATTTTATTAAAATACACGATTTACATTCATCATATGGCGAATGAGCGCTCGAAATGAATGGCATATTGGTTGGTTGGCACTCTGTCATAGAGATATTAAGAATATTGGCACGTACTCTTCCCCCCTCCTCTAATCGTGAAAAGGGGGTGGGTGGGTACGGACTATTTTCCGGAAATGGTCTAGTTGTCCGCTGACCAAGTCCTTATAGTGGGTACAGGATCCAATTCTTTGTACCCTGAACGAAGCCAAAAGAGAAAGTGTGCCATTCTTTTATTGTTGAATCAACTTACTTTGGCACCGAAACTTCGATTTCTTCTTTTTACTTTTTCTACTCCTACTTTTCGTCCACTGTACGAACTCTCTCCGTATATATCGGGTGGCCACAAAAAAACTTTACTTAATTGAAAGTTTAATAACTGCAACAATTCAAAACTTATGCGATTGAGATTTTGCACACATTAACAGATGCATATAATCTATAATTGCTGGAATTTTCAAATATGTAGGTGCTATAGTTTTGTTACAGTGAACAATTTAAAAGCATATGTCTAAAAATAGCATGCCTGGTGTGCATCTGACACGTACGTGCGCTAGCGTAGGCTAAACCTAATGTAGCGTAGTATGACACGCGCGCTGGCGTAGGCTAAACCTAATGTGAATTTGCTTTCTTTTATTTTTCCGCTAAAACCCCGCCAGCATGACGTTAAGTAAAAGTGATAAAGCCATCATAGAAGCATGTGTCAAGGAAAAAGGTTGGAATGGAAATAGGATAAAGATAAAGGATACTGGATCAACAGCTAGAAAACCCGGCAGCGGCAGGCCCAAAAGTGTTTCAACAGAAGAAAATAAGGCTGCCGTGGAGGAACTGATTCAATCCCAGGAGAATACACCAGGAACTCATCGCTCCCAGAGACAGATTGCGTACGACCTTGGGATTTCTCGCTCCTCTGTACAAGGGATTGTAAAACGTTTGAAATTGAAGGCCTACTAGAGAATTCGAGTTTCTCGGCGTGATCAGAATGTAAGACAGCGTAGAAATACCCGCTGTAAATCCCTATATGAACGCTACTCAGCTGAAGACGTGAAAAAAGTTGTGTTTACAGACGAAAAGGATTTCACGTTGGAGGTGGCCAAAAACAGGCAAAATGACAGGGTTTATGGTTCAAGGAAAAAGGACATTCCTCCCTCCAGGCTTTATCATGAAACCTCACGATTCAGCAGAAAAGTAATGGTATCGGCGGGAATTTCATGGAAGGGGAAAAACGAATTCATTTTATTGCCACAAACGAAACTAAAGTTAACTCTGAGCGCTACATCAACCTGTTAGATAATGGGTTACTTCCTGATTGTCGTCAGCTGTATCCTGATGAGGCCTACATTTTCCAGCAAGATGGGGCACCCGCCCATACAAGCCGAGCGACCCAAAATCATCTAGAACAAGAGACCCCTAATTTCATCAAAAAGGATGAATGGCCGCCTCAGTCTCCCGACTGTAATCCGATGGACTATTCAGTATGGGATTCCCTCATGGTGAAGGTTTACGGCAGCCAGAAAGACAAATTCACCGAAGATGAACTTAAGGAGAAAATTAGTAGAGCATGGGAGGATATCACCTTAGATGAGGTTCGAAAGTGCATCTCCCAAGCGATTGAGGGCAGTTTACCAACAGGGAGGTGGTCACATTGACCATTTGTTTAAGTAAATTTTGTTAAGTTCAAATTCATTTTCTTCGGCATGCTATTTTTAGACATATGCTTTTAAATTGTTCACTGTAACAAAACTATAGAACCTACATATTTGAAAATTCCAGCAATTATAGATTATAACCATCTGTTAATGTGTGCCAAAGCTCAATCGCATAAGTTTTGAATTGTTGCAGTTATTAAACTTTGAATTAAGTAAAGTTTTTTGTGGCCACCCGATATATATATATATATATATATATATATATCCTCGGTGGTGTACTGGTTAGCGTCGCTGACTACGAATCCATCGGCCCCGGGATCGAGATCCGGTGAAGGCAGCCGGCGCGCAGCAAAACCCAGCTGTTCATCCTTCCACACAATAAAGAAAGTGGTTGCTAGATAAATGGGTACCCTGGGTGGCCTAGTGGTTAAGACGCTGGGCTGCTGGTGGGGCGTGGTTCGGATTCCACGTTAAACTATAGGTCTAAGGTGGAGTGAAAAGTTTGACTTTCGTCAGAATGAACAATTCGAGCGGAAGCTAATCGAAGGTTATATATATATATATATATATATATATATATATATATATATATATATATATATATATATATATATATATATATATATATGGTAATTCAAACGTCCTGCCTCGAAAATAACGATATTATAAATAACTTTGATGCAGGACTTTTGAATCACCCTGTAGAGAAGAAGGCGTGAAAAAAAGGTGTTTTGTAATAGTGTGGGGACCCACTTTCTTTTCACTGGAGGGTGGTTCGGTACTGAAACAGGAAGAAGAAGAATAAGAGAGGTTCAAAAAACAGAAAATAAAAAAAGAAAGTAAGAACATAAGTGAAAAGGGTCTCCAAACAATATATATATATATATATATATATATATACAAATGAAGAAAGGGTTCAGGGTGGAGAGAGATCGGTGGTGGTAGAAGACGGAGACACCCCTTATACCCAACCCTCTAAACTCACACATACATGAATATTTTTAAATTTAATGAATTGAGAAATTCATTTGGTAGATAAGAAGATTTATAAATATGTAGTCATTGAAGGGAACAGGATTCCGAGTACTTTCGTATATTTCTGTACTATACTACCACCAGAGTAGGTATCTTCGGCTCCAATAGTCTTATCCAAATATGATGACTACTGAAACTGCTCTCACTGTACATACATTACATAAATGCAAAGTACTTGGAAGAATAAATCTTCTTTCCAGTATATATGTTACAGTCAAAGTGTGTAACCAGCCATTTCGCGTAATGGCTGAAACTTTTAGTTATTTCATTTGGTCATTTCGCGAAATTACTAAAATCTTCAGCCATTACGCGAAATGGCTGAAATTCCACCTTGGTCATTTCGTACAAGATCATTTGCCCGGTTAGGTCAACTGTATGCCCTTGGCAATTGGTTAGGTTGTGCTATTTTCGTTAGTTTTAACGAAAAATAACACGACTTAACCTAACCAATTGTCAAGGGCATACAGTTGACCTAACCGGGCCTTCAATAGCGGACATCGGAATAACATTGAAGGCCCGGTTAGTATTTGAAAACCTCTATATTGAAAATTCAAATTCAAATCTGTTCAAATGTGTATTTGAAGAGTTTCTCACTTATTTCAACAGACCTGTGGATGTATGTATGTTTTAACAGATTTAGTTAGTTAAATAAAGGTTTCCAATTTTATTGTGATGTTTGTTATTTCTATGAATTCATGACAAAAGTCATTTTAGTCATTTCACGAAATGACCAAGTGAAACAGTCATTTCGAACAGTCATTTCGCGAAATGACTAAAAGTTTCAACCATTATGCGAAATGGCTGGTTAAACACTTTGACGGTAATATATATATATATATATATGCATATAACTGCAATGACCGCGCAGTATATAAATGAATAGAAACGACATAAGTGTTAAGGAACGTTTCTGCACACGAGGAGGAGAGATAACGAATAATGAAAAATGAGGCGAACCGCCCGGGAATCGAACCCAGGGCCTTCCAATTGCCGGTCGGACGCTCTACCATTATGCTACGGACCTCACTCAATCGCAAATCGAAATTCTCCCACATAGGGCAGAAACCAATACCCTGAGAGGGCACCCTCGCAAATCGTGAATATGCGCATATAACTGCAATGACCGCGCAGTATATAAATGAATAGAAACGACATAAGTGTTAAGGAACGTTTCTGCACACGAGGAGGAGAGATAACGAATAATGAAAAATGAGGCGAACCGCCCGGGAATCGAACCCAGGGCCTTCCAATTGCCGGTCGGACGCTCTACCATTATGCTACGGACCTCACTCAATCACAAATTGAGTGAGGTCCGTAGCATAATGGTAGAGCGTCCGACCGGCAATTGGAAGGCCCTGGGTTCGATTCCCGGGCGGTTCGCCTCATTTTTCATTATTCGTTATCTCTCCTCCTCGTGTGCAGAAACGTTCCTTAACACTTATGTCGTTTCTATTCATTTATATACTGCGCGGTCATTGCAGTATATGCGCATATTCACGATTTGCGAGGGTGCCCTCTCAGGGTATTGGTTTCTGCCCTATGTGGGAGAATTTCGATTTGTGATTGAGTGAGGTCCGTAGCATAATGGTAGAGCGTCCGACCGGCAATTGGAAGGCCCTGGGTTCGATTCCCGGGCGGTTCGCCTCATTTTTCATTATTCGTTATCTCTCCTCCTCGTGTGCAGAAACGTTCCTTAACACTTATGTCGTTTCTATTCATTTATATACTGCGCGGTCATTGCAGTTATATGCGCATATTCACGATTTGCGAGGGTGCCCTCTCAGGGTATTGGTTTCTGCCCTATGTGGGAGAATTTCGATTTGTGATTGAGTGAGGTCCGTAGCATAATGGTAGAGCGTCCGACCGGCAATTGGAAGGCCCTGGGTTCGATTCCCGGGCGGTTCGCCTCATTTTTCATTATTCGTTATCTCTCCTCCTCGTGTGCAGAAACGTTCCTTAACACTTATGTCGTTTCTATTCATATATATATATATATATACACCTTGGTTTTCGCTTCCGGCCAAACTGTTCATTCTGACAGCTTAACGTGGAATCCGAACCACGACCTAAAAAATGAAATCTTATATCAGAAAGTCGCCCGAGCTAGGAATCGATCTCACGCCCTCCAACTTAGCAGCCAAGCACCTTAACCACCAGGATACAGATACTTGACAAAAGGAAGTAGACACTTTCAGTTTTCCATAGTTTTTGATTTGATAATAAAAGTCGATAAATAATAACACATTTATGGAATCAATATATTTTCAATCGTGTTTTTCCCTTTGACATTACGTAAAACTGACACACGTTATGGCATTTTGTTGATGAGCGTTGCCATTTGTTTTTGAGGACAATCATCGTGGTGTCTATTTACTTTTGTCAATTCTCTCTCTCTCTCTCTCTCTCTCTCTCTCTCTCTCTCTCTCTCTCTCTCTCTCTCTCTCTCTCTCTCTCTCTCTCTCTCTCTCTCTCTCTCTCTATATATTATATATATATAATGTAAACAAAGATATGGATGTTTTAGATTTGTTTAAAAGGTTTACTGCAATATTTACCTTAGGAAGGATTGTGCAATCACCTTTTGAGTTGATGCTAAGTTTAGGGGATTTTATTATAAACAGTATATATATATATATATATATATATATATATATATATTTTATAAGTGGAATGGTGTGTATTTATGTGTGTATGTATATCACACGGAATATGTATTTGTATTTCATGCCAGGTAAGTGGTATGTGTATTACATGAAAAATTTGTGAAATACATGCATTTTATTATTGCATACATACATTTTTTTTTTTAAGTTCGGGAAGAACCGATTCGCCTCTATTTAAAGGGCATATCTCGGCGGAAAAACAAAGAAAAAGTGAGAGGAAAGACAGAGGAAAAAGAAAAGGTGAAGGGGACAGTCGAAGTGGAAAAAGACCAAGGATGACAAGGACTACAGGGTCGAGCCCCATCACCTTGGGTGCTAGGGCCGGGAGGGCGCACGTGAAACCTCCAGGAACAAGCACGCACAAAGAGCACTCAAGAGCACGAGCTTAGAACCCCCTTGCGGGGTTGCATACATACATATATATATACACACAGTGTATGTATGGTGTATGAATGTATAAATATAAAATTTCACACATATATATATATATATAAAGAGATGAGGCCGTTACCAGAGACAGCATATTAACATCATTTGCCGATAACACAAAGATCATTAGAAAAATAAGAAACCCAGAAGATATAGAATCTTTACAAACCGACATGAACAAAATCTACAGGTGGACGGAAGACAACAATATGAAGTTTAACACTGAGAAATTTCAGCTGTTACGGTACGGAAAAAGAGAGGACCTAAAGTCCATGGAATATTATACCTCAAATGGACAGGAAATTCAGAGAAATTCAAAAGCAAAAGATTCAGGGGATTGTAATGACTGAGGAATTGAGGATGTGAAATTTGAAACACAAAATAAGATAGTAAACAGAGCAAAGAGAGTAACTGGGCAGATACTGAGAACCTTTAAACGAAGGGGTAGGAATATAATGATTCATCTACGGAAAACACTGATCATACCCAAATTGGAATACTGCTCGGTTCTAACATGCCCATATAAAAAAGAAGACAGTAGACAACTAGAAGGGATTCAGAGAAGCTTCACAGCCAATATCAATGAGTGCAAAGAACAAAACTACTGGGAAAGGTTACGCGAATTAAGCCTATATTCACTGGAGAGGAGGAGTGAGAGATGCACCATCATTTACACTCGGAAAATAATGGAGAAACTAGTCCCTAATCTTACTCTGAACCCTGTAACTCCCCAAACAACAGTGGAAAGTAGAAAAGGAAGACTGTGTCGTGTTCCCAAATTAAAGGCTAGACAGGGAACATCCTTAACCCTGAAAGAAAATAGTTTTGTTGCGAGAGGACCAAAGCTGTTTAATCAGCTGCCCAAAGACCTAAGGAACACGAGTGGTGTTGCAGTGGACATCTTCAAAAGATTAGACGCCCTCTCAGAACAATCCCGATGAGCCGGTCATACCTGGCTATGTGAGGTGCAGAGTACAAGAAACTAACTCACGACTTCACCAGGCCAACTGGAGAGGAGGGGCGACAAGCTTGACCTTCGTGAAATGAAGATTGAAGAATCATCGCACGGAACATTTGAAAGGTTGAAAGGTGTGTATATATATATGTGTGTGTGTGTGGTGTGTTTTTTTTATTTAAGTTTTATGAAATAAAAAAGAGCATTTGTTAAATACTTAAAAAACTTTCCCTTCTCGTTTTATCTAAATTAGGTTAATCTTAATTCTTTTAAAAGAAGATTATTAAAAGAATTAAAAATTAAGATTAAATAAAGAAGGGATTCTGACCTGGTCAAGATAAGGGATAAGAAAAAGCATTTAGACTATATATATATATATATATATATATATATATATATATATATATATATATATATATATATATATATATATATATATATATATTAAAAAACCTCATGGGACCATTCTGAGTTCAATCCCATATATATATATATATACACATTTCAACTGCAAAGAACACGCAGTATAAATAACGTAAAGAACGACGCTTGTATAGGAGACCATCCCGCGCAAGATGAGAAGAGAGAACGAACAAATGAAAAAATGAGGTAACCACCCGGGAATCGAACCCGGGATCTTCCGATTGCCGGTTATCATATCTGACCGGCAATCGGAAGATCCCGGGTTCGATTCCCGGGTGGTTACCTCATTTTTTCATTTGTTCGTTCTCTTCTCATCTTGCGCGGAATGTTCTCCTATACAAGCGTCGTTCTTTACGATATATATATATATATATATTTTAACTGCAAACACGCAGTATAATTAACGTAAAGAACGACGCTTGTATAGGAGAATATTCCGCCCATGGTGTAATGGTTATCATATCTGACCGGCAATCGGAAGGTCCCGGGTTCGATTCCCGGGTGGTTACCTCATTTTTCATTTGTTTCGTTCTCCCTCCTCATCTTGCGCGCAATATTCTCCTATACAAGCGTCGTTCTTTACGATATATATATATATATGTATATAAATTAGTGATGTAGGTCACATCCGCATCCGCGGAACATCCGCACATTTTCTCGCATCCGCATCCGCGTCCGCATCCGCACTTTGGACTGCGGATGTCGTGCGGATGTGGACCGTTGAGATAAAACGTCATTAATAAGCGGAAATTATCAAATTCTACTATATTAATAGAACTAGTTCATTGTGCGCAAAAGTGATGCAAGCGACAAGACGAGAGGCTGTTCTTGTATGAAGTTACTCTCTTGCAACCTACTTAGATCCACGTTACAAAGCTAAGTTATTTTCACCTAGTACATTAGAACGAGTTAAATCATCACTTGGCAAAGCAGTTGAAGAGCTTCAATCTCTTGAATCTGTCGCTTCGCCACCCACCAAAAGAATAAAAGTTTCAGTGACAGAACCAACACCTTCAACAAGCAAATCTATCACAGAATCTGTCTCTCAGTTTCTTGAGTCAAGCAGCAATGACGAGACCTACGCGATGTCAAAAGATGTAGTAAAAATGATCGAGAGCTATCACCAAGAAAAACGCCTGGCTGCATGTGACAATCCTATTAGTTGGTGGAAAAATACGCAGAATATCTATCCATACTTGAGTAAACTTGCAAGGAAACATTTAGCCTGTCCTCCAACAAACGTACCAAGCGAGAGATTATTTAGCAGTGCTGGATTAATATATGATGAAAAGAAACAGACTGGCAGCAGAAAAGGCAGAAAAATTAATGTTCCTTAAGCATAATCCTTCCTATAATTAAGTTTGAACATTAAACGATGAACATCTTAGTTTACTTTATTTTAATTACTCATTTATAAATATGCCTAATAAAACTTTAAACTTAATATAAATAGTTATCAAGCTAATTAAAGATCTCTTTCTATAAGGGTGGAGGTTGGGGAAAGAGGTCGGTGGGGGTGCATTTGAGTTGGGTTCACGTCCCGCATCCTGGTAACACAATTATGGTTTCTAATTGTGGCTGAAACTCACAAAATATAACGAATTTATTTGCAGACGAATTCACTAATTGATTTCTATATTAGTTAGATGCTTGATATTATTTTATATGTTCAGAGAAAAGTACAGCAATTATTGTACAATTAATCAATTATACTACATTATAGCTACAGCTCTCTCTATATAATAACTTATTATATACGTTAAACACAACAAATCTCGAATATACCTAAAAAATAACGAAAATGTAGGCATCCGCATCCGCATCCGCGGATGTTGAAATCAAACATCCTCATCCGCATCCGCATCCGCGGAAAAAAATGACATCCGCTACATCACTAGTAGATATATATATATATATATATATATATATATATGGTGTTAAAAAAGTCGCACTACAGTTTGAAAATTTATTTATTATACACACATATTAATAACTATGTACTAATGTAACTCATATGTACAATAAATGTATAATAAATAAATTATTACTGTTAATTTATTTATTATACATTTATTATACATATCAGTTACATTAGTACATAGTTATTAATATGTATGTATAATAAATAAATTTTCCAACTGCAGCACGACTTTTTTAACACTGTGTGTATATATATATATATATATATGTATATATATGTGTGTGTGTGTGTGTGTGTGTGTAACGGATTATATGTCTGAGTCTACATACCATTATGAGCAGAGACTAAGAAAATATTTTTTCATAGTTTAATAATTAACTTAGATAAGAGAATTGGCGAGCAGACAAATGAATTTTAACGAATGACAAATGTAACAAAATCTTGGAAAATTTGTGTTTATTTTATTTTGTTTGTGTTTCTTTATGTTTTAGGGTGCGCTGAATTAAAAAATCGCATTAGTTTTCTCGTGAAAACTCTAGTTTCTTCTGAAAACCATAATCTATTTTTTGTACCTAGTGGCTTATAAGAGAGCAAAATCACAATGAAGAAACGGAAAGGAAAATAAATATATTTCATATTTAAAGATATATATAATGCAGGGCCGCTTCCTGGCATAAGCAGACTAAGCGGCCGCTTAGGGCCCCGCTGCTACGAGGGGGCCCCTAGACAGGCTCCCAGGTCATAGCTCAGTGGGCAAGAATAGGAATATAGCTGAAGTTATTATTAATATTATTGTTATTATTATTATTATCCTTATTATTATTATTATTATTATTATTATTATTGTCGTATTAATTAAAGTTTTTGTATGAGACAAATGTGATAAAACGGAGACAAACGAAACGTTTTGGTCGTTATGTGTAAATAACTATTGTGAGATCTTATTTCTATATTATTTAACTTTATTCTTACTATATGCTTATACTTTCCTAAATGCTTAATTTTTCTAGTATTGTAAAACATTATTTCACTAATTTACTAATTATTAAGAGATTTTGTAACACTTTAAAACCTAGGATTATTTTCGTTGTTTTCAAGTTTATTAATTCTTTTCTCATCTTTTTCAGATAATGTGAATTTTGTTGGTTAAAACCTAAATGGTCTGATTAATTATTTGAATGTATTTGATTAACGTTACAATTATAACAATTATTATTATTATTATTATTATTATTATCATCATCATGATTATTATCATGATTATTATTATTTAGCAGATTAGTTGTGGTTAACTAGATGTGACTTCGTGCATCTTGGAAAATGAAACAACATTATCCATCAGGAGCTGAAAAACGGAAAAAGAAGAAAATAGAGGAGGAGAAGCTTTCCAGTAGCACAGGTAAGATGTGCCACTTGTATATTCTTATGATTACAGTTCATGCAACTAGGCAAAGGTGGGCACCCGGGACTCAAACTGGACCGACGGTCCCGGTCCTTTCTGAAGATAGGACCTAGGAACGACTCGGTCCTCGGTCCTTATATATAATATAAGTGAAAAATTTGATTAAAATGAAAAATGAAATTAAAGACACCGGAAATCTTTAATTTTATTAACGTAAATTATAATTAATACAATACATAAATGATGAAAAAAAGTTATTAAGTTAAATGCTTGAGTTTCCCTTCAAGAAGACTAGCATTTCAAAATGGCTGTCACTGAGCCCTGACCTTTTCGGCTTGAGGACGTCCTTCCCCAAAGAGAAGAGCCTCTCCACGGCGGCACTGGATGGGATAGGCGTGTTAAACTTGATGAACAAGTCCTTCAACGCCGGGCTGGGGAACGAGTCCTTGTTGAAGATGAAGGGTTTCACAGGCCTCTCGCTGAGAAATGTCTCCACCAACTTGGTCCCGGTCAAGCACTTGTACTCCAGGTTCTGCTCACCTTTGGGGCCCAGGTATTCAAAGTATTTGTCCAGGTACGGCCAGGGATTGCCGGGTTCAGTTCTTCCGCTAGGAGCTCCAGTTGCTTGACTTGAAGTTGAAGTACTAACATCAGTAGATTCTTCGTCTCCTCCAGGTGTTGAAACAAGTTTCAGTTCAGTCTCAGTCTCTTTCTGAGTCTTCTGGAGGAAACGATCCATCTTCTTTAGAACTTCAAATAATCACTAAACACACTAAAAAAGACCGTCCGGAATTGCTTAAAAATGGACCGTCGCTCCTCATTTCGGTCCTCACTGAGAAAAGGACCGACTTTCCCGCTCACGGTCCTTAAAAAGGACCGAGTTCCTGGAGTTCGGTCCTTTTGGAACTCGGTCCTGCCCACCTTTGCAACTAGGTTAGGTAGACTATCAAGCTAGGCAAGTGCTCAGGAATCGTGTAGAGTAAGCTAGTCTCTGTAATATTTATAATATTTCGAAATGTGAAATTTAATGGATCACATCACCTCAAATTCTGTTCACACAGATCAATTATCAAACAAGATAAGAAAGAGTATTTTAGCAAAAATTAACAGAATATGTAATGTTATGTTCTTCTCAGTAGCACTACTGAAATATTTGGAAAAGCCATCCTCAGCAAAGCCTGATGAGCATCATGAGCCAACAGCAGGACCATCCTCTATGCAACCTCAAACACCAGTAGAAGTAGAGCCTGATGAACCAACAAGTGGCCCATCTTCTGTTCAGTCTCGCGGACCATTTCAAATCAGTCCAGATTTCACATTCCCTAAAAGAGAGGACGGTAGAAGCGTTCATCACCATTACATGTACGGAACATTAATTAATGGGGAAAAAATAAAGCGAAGCTGGCTGATGTACTCTAGAAGGAATAATGCTCTTTATTGCTTCTGCTGCAAGTTGTTTTCAAGGAAGTCGTACAAACTAATTACGGATGAACTTTCAGACTGGATAAACGTTGGTTCGCTTCTGAAAGGCCATGAAAATAGTTCAGAACATGCAGATAACATGGCAACATGGAAGGATCTGGAACTGAGGCTAAAAACTGGGAGGACCATTGACCAAACTGAAATGTCATTAATGGAGGTAGAGCGAAGATGCTGGCGAGATGTTCTCACACGTCTTGTAAGTATAATCCAATCACTGGCAGAGAGAAACCTTGCTTTCAGGGGGTCTTCCTCTACATTGTACAATCGAGACAATGGCAACTTCTTGAAGGAGGTTGAGCTGCTTGCCAAATTTGATCCAGTGATGAAACAACACATCAGCAGAGTCGAAAGTGGCCAATATAGTCATTCAAGTTAGTTACCTAGGAAACATCATTCAAAATGAGCTCATTGGGTCCATTAGTGGGAAGATCTTGGATGCCATTGTTGCAGAAATAAAACAAGCTAAATATTACTCACTCATTTTAGACTGCATTCCAGACATGAGCCACCAAGAACAGATGTCGATTATTATCAGAACTGTTAAAATGGGTGAAGTACCAGAAATAAAAGAATACTTCTTGGGCTTTCTTGAGGCTTCAGAAAGTACAGGCCTGGGTTTATCAGTTCTGATTCTGAAGAGACTAGATGAACTGAATATTCACTTTGATGACTGCGGAGGACAGTCATATGACAACGGAGCGAACATGAAAGGCAAGAACAAAGGTGTTCAGGCAAGGTTATTAGAGAAGAACTGTCGTGCACTCTATGTTCCATGTGGGGCTCACACTCTGAATCTGGTAGTGGCTGATGCAGCTAAAGCTTCCACAGATGCCATCAGCTTCTTTGGCAACGTACAAAAATTGTACAACCTTTTTGCAGCAGCTACACAGAGATGGACAATCCTAAAGAAACACGTGAACATAACACTCAAGTCTTGGAGTGAAGCCAGGTGGGAGAGCCAGCTTAAGAGCATTGAGGCTGTGCGATACCAGAGCCACAACATCAGAGAGGCCCTGTTGGAAGTCAGAAACAATGCCATAGATGCCATAGCCAGGACTGAAGCACAAGCACTTGCAGAGGAGGTAGGGTCTTATCGCTTTCAGATTTGCACAGTAGTATGGTATGACATTCTTCATGCAGTTAACCATGTGAGCAAACTTCTGCAGTCTCCTACAATGCAGTTTGATGTGGCAGTCAACCTCCTCACAAAAACAAAAGACTCACTCACCAGCTACAGAAACAGGTTTTGTTGCAGCACAAGTCGTAGCTAGGGACATGTAGTGAATACTCTTATTTTAGTTTCAAGATAAATGTTAATTTTACCGTCTTGAATTTCGGAATAGCTATAAATTCATTTTAAATTAGTTACCCATCATAATTCAATTGTAAACCACATTAATACTAATTTTATGTATACTGTATTATTTTATTGTATGTAAACATAATTAATTATATATCACAATTGTCAGTTAATTATTTATATTCAAATAATTATTTTAATCTAATACCATGTCCATTTTGCAAATAAATAATAGAAATCCAAGGGTTATATTTTCCATCCTTGGTACTGTCGCAGTTTCGCCTAACGGACTCAATACGGCTAGTGAGATAATCACTGGTTGGCACTTAACCAGCGGCAGTGCTTATGGCTACATCATCCAGGTTAACCTATACCGGATAGATGCGCTACGGTCCCAAGCCGTAGCTTGCCTAGGCCCAACGACGACGACGACGAAAACCAACAATTGGTGACCCCGGAGTTGGATTCCCCCCTTTTACCCGAACGACTAGGACTAGACTGTAACGTCGTTCGTGCCCATCACCCCCTTCACCCGAGCGACTAGGACCAGACTGTAACGTCGCTCGTGCCCTCTGCCCCTCACCCCTGCCCGTGCGCTCTGTGCCTGCGCTCGTCTCAACCTCCACTCCTTCGTTGGTAACTTGTCTTGCTTGTACGTCAGCAAGCATAGGAGAAGATGCCTGACGACGCTGGTGCCATCTCCCACTTGAGGGTAAAGCTCCCCGTCTTCTGGCAGGGTGATCCATTTATTTGGTTCCACCAAGTGGAATCACAATTCAACTTGGGAAGGATCACCGCTAGCATGACAAAATACGATCATGTTTTGTCCTCTCTACCAGCGAGCATCATCTCTGAAGTCCGTGACGTCATCGTGTCTACTTCCACGAGTGAGGACCCATACAACGATCTGAAGTCTGCCATCCTGTGCCGCACCACTGTCTCCGAGCGTGAGAAACTACATCAGTTAATCTCAAAAGAAGAACTTGGAGACCGTAAGCCCACTCAAATGCTGAGGGCTATGCAGTGCGCTCTAGGCGAACGCGCACAAACCTTCGATAAGGACATCTTTAGACAGTTGTTCTTGCAGAAACTCCTCCATCAGCTCAGCGTGTCTTGGCCACTATGGATCCTGCTACTCCAGTTGATAAACTAGCAGAAACTGCCGACAAAGTAGTGGAGATTGACACAGCTCCGGTCAACAACGTGAACACACAATCGGAACTGGAGTTGAAAGTGGAAGAGTTAAGTCAACAACTCAACCACGTTTGTTCTCTGCTACAAAATCAACGGCAAAGAAGCCATTCTCGGTCAAGATTTACGAAGAGGCATCGTTCGAGTTCCGGGAAGATCTGCTTCTACCACTCTAAATTTGGAAAGAAGGCTAGGAAGTGCATCTCCCCTTGCAATTTTTCGTCGGAAAACCCCAGCAGCGAGTCCTAATGGCGTCTAGTACTCGCACTGCCAACCTGTTATTCATAAAGGACAGGAACTCTGGTGTCAATTTCTTGGTCGATACCGGAGCGTCAGTCAGTGTATTCCCTCAAAAATCTGGTCATACGCACTCGGAATCTCCGCCTCTATACGCTGCTAACGGTTCACGCATACCCACGTACGGTACTCAGTCGCGTGAACTAAACTTGGGCCTTCACCGATCCTTCAAGTGGATTTTCATCTGTGCTCAAGTGCAGCATCCCATAATCGGCGCTGACTTCCTCCAGCATTTCAAACTCCTGGTGGATCTTGACAAGCGACGCTTATGCGACCAGGCCACACTGCTTTCTGTTCTTGCCAAACAGGTTGCCCTTCCGGACGCCTCGAACTCTGCACTTTCCCTCGTTCCCCCTAATTCCATGTACCAGTGCCTTTTCCAGCGATATCCAGGAATTCTTCAACCGATGCAGATGGGTGATACCATTAAGCACACCATTACCCATCACATTACAACAAAAGGTCCCCCTGTGTTTGCAAAACCCAGACGTCTTGCCCCGGACAAACTGAAAGCTGCCAAATCGGAATTCCAGCTTATGATAGATCTTGGGATAATAAGACCTTCCAAAAGCAGTTGGTCCTCTCCCCTACACCTGGTCCAGAAGAAGTCAGGAGACTGGAGACCATGTGGGGATTACCGGTTTTTGAATTCGACAACCATCCCGGACCGATATCCGGTACCAAATGTCCAAGACTTTACTTCTCTTCTCCACGGCAAATCTATCTTCAGTAAAATAGACCTCGTTAAGGCTTTCCACCACATTCCCGTAGAGCCTTCGGATATTCCCAAGACTGCAGTTTGTACACCATTTGGGTTATTCGAATTTGTGAAGATGCCGTTCGGGCTACGGAATGCTGCGCAAACCTTTCAGAGGTTTATAGATGAGGTCACCAGAGGCTTAGACTTTGTTTATGCCTACATCGATGATTTGCTTGTGGCCAGCTCAACGGAAGAGGAACATAAGGAACATCTTTCACTCCTCTTTCAACGCTTAGAACAATACGGTGTTACTATTAATGCATCTAAGTGTGTGTTTGCACAGCCAACCTTGGAATTTCTTGGTCACACGATTTCGCAGCACGGAATTACCCCCCTTCAGGACAAGTGTGAAGTGATAAAAAATTACCCTATGCCAAATAATCAGCGTGAGTTACGTCGGTTTCTAGGTTTGGTAAATTATTACCACAAGTTCATTAAAAACTGTGCCAGTGTTCTTGCTCCTCTACACGCTATGATCACACACAAACGCAAGGTAACGAAATTGGTATGGTGTAGCGATAGTTTACAGGCGTTCGACAATGCCAAAAATGCTATCAATAGTGCATTGTCTCTGTCATTTCCTATCAGTGATGCCCCCCTAACTCTGACGGTCGATGCATCAGATGTTGCGATCGGTGGGGTGTTGGAACAAACCATTAACGGTCAACAAGCACCATCGCGTTTTACTCGAAAAAGCTGCAGCCAGCCCAAACGCGTTATAGTGCTTTCGGACGTGAACTTCTTGCTATTTACTTAAACGTGAAGCATTTTCAACATTTCCTTGAAGGCCGAGAGTTTTGTGTTTTTACCGACCACAAACCTTTGGTCACTGTCTTCAATAAAAACAGCTGTAACCACTCTCCCAGAGTCATCAGGCAACTCGATTATATCTCGCAATTTACCACAGATATCCGCCACATCAAAGGTGTCTTGAACACTCCAGCGGATGCACTTTCAAGAATAGAGATTACTTCTGTTACCCTCAGCTCTACACTGTGGAATGCTATTGCACAGGATCAAGATAAGGATACGGAACTACAAGACCTGCTCAGAGAAGACTCCACTCACTCACTTTCCCTCAAGAAAATGAGTATGCCAGGATTGTCTGTGCCCCTCTATTGCGACGTATCAACAGCTGCTATTCGCCCTAATGTCCCTCCATGTCACAGACAAGCAGTCTTCACGGATCTTCATAAGCCCTCCCATCCTGGTATCCGTGCTTCGCAACACCTGGTTACCTCTCGCTTTGTTTGGCCCTCGATGCGGAAGGATGTCAAACATTGGACCAAAACGTGCCTTGCCTGCCAGCGTGCCAAAGTCCAAAGGCACACCAGGTCCCCCTTTGACGCATTTCCGCCCCCATCCCAGCGATTTGAGGTAATTCATGTAGACATTGTTGGCCCTCTTCCAGTGATTCAAGGCCAACGTTATCTGCTCACCTGTCTCGACCGCTTTTCCAGATGGCCTGAAGCCATCCCACTTCCTGATATCCAAGCGGACACTGTTGCAAGAGCCTTTCTTCATGGATGGGTATCAAGATTGGATTGCCGACAAAAGTCATCACTGACCAAGGTCGCCAATTTGAGTCTTCGCTTTGGAAGAAGTTTACCAGCTTGTTGGGTACAGTACATGCGCATACCTGTGCGTATCATCCGCAAGCTAACGGCCTCGTCGAACGCTTCCATCGCCAGCTGAAGTCATCCCTTATGTGTCACGAAGACTCCCATTGGATGGATAAGCTTCCACTCGTGTTGCTTGGTATTCGCTCTGCATTTAAGAGTGATCTGAAGACTACAGCGGCTGAACTAGTCTATGGAACAACACTGCGGCTACCAGGTGGCTACTTCACTGCAGGGGATAAGTCATGTGATCCTACGGAATTCGTTCAAACACTTTCCTCTCACATGCAGTCCCTTCAGCCTGTTCCCCCTCGATTGATAGCCAACAGAACATCTTTGTTTCCCCAGCCCTCCAGTCTTGCACCCACGTTTTCGTTCGTGAACCTGTCCCAAAACGGCCTCTCCAATGTCCATATGACGGGCCCTATGAAGTTCTCCGACGTACGCGCAAATCATTTCTCATCCAGCGCGGTTCCAAGGTCGACAAGGTTTCTATCGATCGTCTTAAGCCTGCGTTTTTGGAATCAACCTTAAGCGAGGTACATGTAGCTACCAAAAAGGTCCAGGGGAAATCTGTGTCGTTCGGAACTCTTTGAACTTCCTCTCTGGTGGGGGAGTGTGTAGTGAATACTCTTATTTTAGTTTCAAGATAAATGTTAATTTTACCGTCTTGAATTTCGGAAAGCTATAAATTCATTTTAAATTAGTTACCCATCATAATTCAATTGTAAACCACATTAATACTAATTTTATGTATACTGTATTATTTTTGTATGTAAACATAATTAATTATATATCACAATTGTCAGTTAATTATTTATATTCAAATAATTATTTTAATCTAGATACCATGTCCATTTTGCAAATAAATAATAGAAATCCAAGGGTTATATTTTCCATCCTTGGTACTGTCGCAGTTTCGCCTAACGGACTCAATACGGCTAGTGAGATAATCACTGGTTGGCACTTAACCAGCGGCAGTGCTTATGGCTACATCATCCAGGTTAACCTATACCGGATAGATGCGCTACGGTCCCAAGCCGTAGCTTGCCTAGGCCCAACGACGACGACGACGAAAACCAACAGACATATGTGAGGAAATGAATGTGGAGGCTGTGCTGAAGAAGAGGCTCAGATCCACAAAAAAGCACTTTGCTTACGAAGCTCCTGATGAACCATTTACAGAAGCCTTGAAGAGGCTGGAACTTCAAGGCTGGAAGTCAAATTTTTCAATGTGGCGGTGGATTGTGCCATCGGGTCAATAAATGAGAGATTCAAAACATTAGATGATGTGAGGGACATATTTGGGGTTCTCCTAAACTTCACCACAATGAACAAGGAAGACTTGTCCTGCAAGTGTGAAAAGCTCTCTAAGATACTGAGCTCTGGAGCTGACTCTGACATTGATGAAAGAGAACTGGCACTCGAAATTAAAAACTTGCCGACTTTACCTTCACACAACATGACTACATTGGAGCTTCTCTCCTTTATTCATCAGAAGCAACTGGAGGAACTATACCCCAATCTCTGGGCTGCACTAAGAATTGCTTGCACTCTACCTGTGACAGTAGCGTCAGCCGAGAGGAGCTTCTCTAAGATGAAGCTAATCAAGAACTACCTCAGATCATCAATGGGGCAGGATCGCCTCAGTGGCCTTGGCATCATAAGCATCAACCAGGACGTTGGCAGGGAGATTTCATATGATGATGTTATTGATGATTTCGCCCAGAAAAAATCTAGGAGGCAAAAATTTTGAAGATACAAACTGTTCTGTATAACTGTTAGCTATTACACGATTGTATCGTAGTTAGTAATTGTTTGGTAGTTGATAATTGCATTATTTTTTTATACATAGTTCTGTCATTTATTCTAAATAATGTATAAGCTAATTTTCAGGAATTTCATGGAGTATTTTTTCTGTTTGTCTTCTGAAAGTACATATTTGTTGTTTTGGACATAAATGTTTCATTAAAATTGTTTCATAATTGTTTTTTATTAACACAGCCATTTTTTGTATGTGTGTGTTGAGGTGATGTAGTAAGGCGTGAGTTGGTGGATGGAGGGGTGGGGCCTCAAATGGGTATACTGCTTAGGGCCCCCTAATGGCTAGAAACGGCCCTGATATAATGTATATGAAATGTGTATATATAATGTACCCACATATAATATGCACACAAATATACTCACAAATCTAAACGGATAATGCTTAAAAATGTACATTTGAGCGACTTTTTCTCTTGTAGTCCCGTGGATTATCTCGTATTAAACACCAAATATAGTCGCCCATCATAACTTCGTCCCATTTTCCCTAATATCTCCTCTTCATGGTTTGGATATCTTGGTAAAAACGTTCACTATGTTCTTCACTTACGTCACCCAAATTTGGTCTGAAGAATTCTAAATGCGAGTCCAGATAGTGTAACTTCAGGGACATTCTACAACCTAACCTTTGAAAGTATTTGAGTAGATTTTCTACTAGCTCTTTGTAGTTGTCGTTCTTCTTGTTACCTAAAAATCCATGGACTACAAGCCGAAATGACTGCCAAGCATTTTTTCAAGAGCTGTCATTTTTTCTTCTAACTCTTTAGATGCTAACATGCGTCTGACTTGAGGTCCAACAAGTATGCCTCCCTTGATTTTAGCTTCAGAAAGTTTGGGAAACATTGAACGTATATGATAAAGAGCATCACTTTCAGCTTCCAAAGCTTTGATGAATTGCTTAATAAGACCAAGCTTGATATGCAGCCGGGGTAGCAAAATTTTGTCTGTTGGAACAAGGGCTTCGTTAAGAACATTGTGTTTGCCTGGATTAAACTCATTTCTCACGTCATTTCTTACGGGCCATTCCTTTCTGACAGAGTGCTCACCATCTGCTCTGCTGTCCCAAAGGCAGAGGAAACACGAATATTTAGTGTAACCGCCCTGTAGTCCAAGCAGGACTCCTAGCATTTTGAAGTCTCCACATACATCTCATCTATGTTCACTGTAGTTTATTTTGTCTAGCAACTGCTTTACATTTTCATATTCTTCCTTCAATTCAACCGAATGAGCCACAGGAATACATGGAAACATGTTTCCATTATGAAATTACTTTTGCTATCTCAGAAAAATGCCTTAAAAATGGCGAAAAAAGCAAGATTTCTAAATTTGACCTTATCATAAAAACTATAGTTTTCCGAGCAAATCCGATGCCAAATCTGTAATCAGCGTGGCCAAAACATATAGAAAAGATCGAAAAATCAACATAAACAAAAAATTGTTGCACAGTGAATTTACAAATATAAGTCAGTCATCGAGCAAAGGATGATGGTTTCACGTCTCGAAAGCATCGAATCAATCAATGTAGCCTTTGTAGGATGTGTTTGCCATTTTGAATGAACAATACTAGTCCAGGCAATTTGTAGTTAGACCTGGGAAAAATTGCTTCAGAAGCTTTCTAAACTGTTTCCAGCTCAGGAACCATTGCCGAATAACATATCCAAAATCCGACAAAATTGGACCCCGGGAACACCCCCAAAAATGAAATTCAAAATGGCGGACTGGTTTCCTACGAAAAAAAAAATATATATAATTTACGCTTTTATTTATAGAGATACATTTGATGCTTTTTCTTTCAGTTGTAATGTTTTAAATAATTCAACAATATACAACACAACCAGTTATTACGCAAATATAATGTTATATAGCTTTTTACAGATTTTTATAATCAATAATACAACAATTATTTTTTCCCAGTTTCAAGTTATGTTCATTACAGAAGAAGTGATACCTGGTCACAAACATACAGAAATTAATCCTCTTCATCACTATCATCGGATAGATTACCGGTACTTGGGTTGTTATCGCAACCACTGATTTGGCACTCGCCACAAGCGGCTGAACAGGGCATTCCATTACGCTTGCATCCACATCTTGAAGTAGCACATTTCGTCTTGCAGGAGCAGCGGATCATGTTGAGTAGATAATTTGGAGCTGGTGGCTTGTCGCAGGCTGTAGGGTAGTAGGAATTATTCTTTACATACCAACCCCACTGTTCTGCATCGATCTTCTCTTCTGTAGACTTCCAGATTAGTATTTGAAAGTATGTGCGAAAGCTGTGGTACTTTGTGGACGCATCGGTAGGTGGCAAACGTTCGGGTGTAACAAAAGATTTAGCTGTAGCTACCTTTTCAACTAACATTCGATGACGTAGTGCGTTAGTGGATTCAAGTGTTTTGCAGCCATACAACAGAAGCATTGCCTTTCTTCCAGCGGCTTCAATGTCAGAGTGTTGGCAACAATCAGAACAGAATGTATTTGGAACTGAACGGAGTTCAGCCACCTTCATCAGTGTGTCGAATGCTTTGGCTTTACCGATCGAAAAAATTCTGGATGTGCTATCACAGCCCGTGAAAGCATGCATAAACAGGAGATACTTGCAGATGTCATTGCCTAACAATGATTGAATGCTGAGAATATCATACACAGGATTAGGAGATGGTCCCCGTCTTATATCGCTGCGATAGTACAACTTGAAACCACTGTCCTTGGCATGGTACAGAAGGAGAATCAGCAAGTCGGTGTCTTCCCCTATTACTGTTGTAGTTGCATTTTCTGATGAGGAAACTGCTGCACGAACGATGTCCACATCAGCATCCCCATCTGCGTTGTGAACAGTACACCCGTGCTTCTTCAACATCTCACCTACGAGGGAAATAAATGCTTGCTTGTTGTTTTCATTAGCCAAGAAGTGTTCCTTCTGGCCAACAAACTTCATGCTTGGACTGAGATTCACATTTCTGCTTGTCTTGGTGCTGCGTCTTCTGTGGGTCATGTCCTTGATCGTAGGAGAGCTGCTGTAGCCATCAAAAACAATGATTGCTTTTCCATATGTTTTCAGAGTGAAATCGGCATATGAGTTGGCGATGCTGTCATATGTTTCATCTTGACGCCACGAAACACGATGTAGTAGAGATCCACCATCCAATACGTACTGGTTTGTGCACTGAATTTCTTGAACTTCTTCCATGCGTAAAGTGTCAGTGTATTTGATTATTGCATGAGCTAGCTGAGACTTATCGGGTTTCCTCAAGATACTTCGTGATTCGAACAATGCAGGAGGATATGCACACAGTTCGTAACACATGACATCTTCAAGATTCATGTCTCCGCCAGTGGCAACAGTCATCATTCTCTGAAACAGTAGTGCAGGATCTACTTCTATATCTGAAGCATCAGTGATCACAACGGCAGAAGCAGATCCTAGTGTTTTCACTTTGTCAGATCTTTTGGCAGAATATGTAAAGGCTTGTTTCCCAATCATTTTTACGACAATGTTCGTACCGATTGAATGCAATTGATGAACGTTAACTCCAGGATCAGCAGTTAGCCCTGTTACAATGTTGCAGAGACCCGAGGTAGAATGGAATGGGGATAAGGATTCCAGACGTTCAAGTACTTTCTTCATGTCATTACTGTCCCTGATTTGTCTACTTCCCCTCATTTCCTTGTGCTGTTCACTACTTTCCAACAAAACTCTGGTGTATTCCTGCATTGCTAAGTTATAAGTGGAACACAGAGGCATAGAAAAGAGCCACGTTGTCCTTTGGATGTCTGTAAATCCACTTCCGCGTGTCAGTCCGCCTCTGCTTTTCAGGGAACGCATTAGTAGTTGTTCTATCACCAGGTCTGTGCCGAGTCCGGCCCATAATCTGTCGCTTCTTCTTACCACAAACTTACCTTCCTGGAACATTTTGTTAACGGCTGGATTTTCAGAAGGCAAACTTAACATTTTCTGCAGGTACAGGTATATCGATTTCAGGTAATTGTGATGTCCGGCTGCTGCAATTATGGGGATGGTCTCCAGCATAGCTTGCAAGTGCAAATCCCACGAGCCGGTTCTGTCTGCTGTTATCAAGGAACGTGCAATGTTGATCATTCGCTGATATTCCAACCAGAGTTGACTTGTTTGCGAAGTAGATTGTAGGTCAGTTTTCTTCGCATCCAAAGTGGTAGCAATCTGAGACAATGCATTCGAAGATTCCACATCCTCAACTGATTGTTTGGCGGTCATAACATCGTCGAGCAGGTCACAAGCTTCCTTATGGAGGTTATGAGGAGTTCCATCTTCATTACGAGGGAAAACGTCTGCGACTAGTAAGGTACTAAGAGCTGCATCTACTATCATATGACCACGTATCGCTCTTGAAACAGCTTTTCCAGACATCATGTGTTGCACGGCATTTGGTCCGTATATTTCTTGAAGTACTTCAGACAATCCTGAACCATTCATAAGAGTACCGACTGCTCCCAAAAGATTCAGCAGAGTGTGAAATGATCCCAGCATTAAAACAATGTCCTGCAGGTCTCTATGTTCATTGATGATTTGGGAAGCTTTCCAGAACAAAGGCTGATCAAAGGTAATAATGCATGGGACTTTTTGATCGCGTGCTATCTTGCTCAAATATAGTAATGTCGAAAATATGCAGGTCATGTCAGTTGGCGACATATCTATGATGGGAAGGAACGTGATCGACGCCACACCTGGATGTGAGACACTTGATCCACCGTGAATTGCCTGCATTGTTCCGGACCAACTTGGACCTGATCTTTCTGCTGAAGATATCTGCCAGAGAAGACTAAGTCGACTTATGGTGGCAGTGGGTACTGGAAGTTCGCGGAATGAGATGTCCCTCAACATGCTTCTCGCGTGTCTATATTCCCTAATGTCAACGGTTGCAATCTTCTTAATGTCACTGTCACCAACATTACGCCTGTGAATAGAAGGGTGGATCTTGATCTTCGGAGTTATTGCGGCAATCATACCCATTCCATGAAAGGTATTCTTCCCATCCAAAGTGCAGACATCATGATCGACGTTATCTGCTGCTAGAAGGACTGCAGTGTTTTCATCAACAGTAAAAGAGCCAGACCCACTTGCCAGCGCCGCGTTTCTTTCGAATCTTGTTACTTCTGCATACGACGAACAGTAACCCAGCTGATGGAGAACGTCAATAAGGTACCTTGACCTAAAGTTGTGGTGTAGCTGAACCGACAAACCGATCTGTAGTGGACATAGTAATCCTCTAGGACGGGTTGCTTGCATAATGCTCTGCCCAATTGCACCTATTTTTCTTGAAGCATCCTGTCCCGCAAATGCTTTTGATAATAGCAATTTCAGACTGTTGGGAATGTAATCAAGAGCACTTTCTGCAGTGATGTCATTTGGAGATGGATACACATCTTTTCTAGGCGAGTCGACAGACTTGATATCACTTCTGATTATTTTTGCAGCAGCTTCTACTAGGTAAATCTTCTGTAGCTCTATATCTATATCACATTCTTTCGACTTTTTGTGATAATCTATAAGAATTTCATTAGCTGTCTCTCGTAGTGTTACTACATCTGCCTTCCCACTTTCACCTGATATTATGATCTTGTCTCCGTAACGTTCTAAAAGCTTTCTCTTCATGTGCCTGCGTTCGTAGACAGAGCTCTGACTTCCTTGAAGATATTCCTCCATTTTGGAAATTAGGTCTCCAATCAACAGTTGTTCATCATCATTCTCTTCCAGGTAAGCACAGGTCTGAAGGAATGCTTGGTGTTGCTCTTCATTAGTTGGTCTCCCTTTCTTCGAATCATGATCGTCGGAGGAGTATGCGCGAGGAATGTTTTTTCCACTTCGAAAATTTACGCTGCAGGTGTGATGGTAGACACAATCTGCAGCAGGAAGATCACGAAGATAATACTCCAGACGGCCTTTTACATTAAAGTGACCAGTGGTTCCCAACCGGTTTTGGCTTATGGCCCCCTTAGGAACCTTATTTTTTCCTGTGGCCCCCATAAGCATTATTTTCAGTAGGTAATATGCAGATTTAACTCTATTTTACAAAATAACATTTTCTTGTGGCCCCCTTCAAATGTGCCATGGCCCCCAGGGAGCCATATGGCCTCCGGTTGGGAAACACTGCCGGGGATTGAATGATTAAACGACCATTCATCGCAGCGGCTTTCACAGCACCTTTTTATGGTTTCGGAGAACTCTGTAGTTCTTATTTTGACATGCTCTGATTTTGGTTTGTGTTTGGAAAAAAAGTCCACAAAGGTATCACAAAACAAACAGTGAGTAGCACTGGAAAATGCGTATTCATGAAAACGAGCACTTTTCCTTGGTATTGCCTCGGCTGCGGTCTGTCGCTTCTTTATTTCAATGGTCTTTTTATCCGTAAACCTTTTCCTACATACAACGTGAACACTTATTCCAGCTGTTGCAACAACATCGCTTCCACGGCTGCGGCTGGATGCATTTGTACCATCTGCTCCTTTTTGCGAGATGTGAACCACTTCCTGTCCGCTGTCCAATTTCTCCTTACAAATCACGCACAATTCTTCAGGGGTCTGCATTCTTGAAGGCGGACGCACACCGAGTCAGTCTGAAACAGAAAACACAAATTAATAAACTGTGTTGCAGTATTTAAAAGGAGTACATAATAACAGTTTTAAAGAAAATGACAAGCACAAATACGCAGATTGATAGTGGGTAGTAGGAATTAAAGAGTTGTATATAATATAAGTTTATAAAGATGTAGCAATGTCCATTCTCACATACACTCCATACAGTATATTTTATTTACATTACGTGACGTCATAGTTTAATACTAGCCGCCTAATACAATTTTTAGTGTCATATAGGTTAATTTAGAAACGAAAATGTGTTTTAAAACATTTTACTGATCAAGAAAAACGTCATAACTCTCTCTACAAAGCGAAATTAAAATTTATTGTATTTCGTAGGAAACTGCCAGTCCGCCATTTTGAATTTCATTTTTGGGGGTGTTCCCGGGTCCAATTTTGTCGGATTTTGGATATGTTATTCTGCAATGGTTCCTGAGCTGGAAACAGTTTAGAAAGCTTCTGAAGCAATTTTGCCCAGGTTGAAGCTATTTTTGCTCTAGATTGCCTGGACTATACGCCAAGAGGTTCTATAGCTTTGTTGATTTCACTTTTGAGACAACGTTTTTTAGTTGTTTCCACAAATACTAAGTGGGATTTGGATTAGGAATTTCAGGTGCACGTGGAAGCTTCAGTTCTTGGACGCTGCCAATCTGCTTCTGCCAAGTAAGTCTTATTGACTATTGTTCTGGGTTGTTGTTTTGCTGGAAAATGAATCTTCCCCCAGTTACTCGTAAACGAACTCCACTCGGCAATGAATACTGAACCAGAATTCTGTGGTAGTGTCTCTTCTTCGTATATTTCTATCGAATTTTATGAAGTTAATCATTCATAATAAACCAGCTATGTTCTATGTTCACTGTAGTTTATTTTGTCTAGCAACTGCTTTACATTTTCATATTCTTCCTTCAATTCAACCGAATGAGCCACAGGAATAGATGGAAACATGTTTCCATTATGTAGTAGGACGCCTTTTAAACTTTTAGTTGAACTGTCAACAAACAAACGCCAATCAGCAGGGCTGTATTCAATTCCTATCTCAGCAAAAAGGCCATTCACATCACAGCAGTGGCAAAGAAAGCTCGATGCAAAACAGGAGTAGAAAGAAGCGTATCGCAAAAGCCTATTCCTGTAGAAAGAGATCTTGACACTTGGGTGCAAAAGATTCCACTTTTTAAGGCGGGACGTCATAATTTCTGCATTGGTTTTCGTAAGGTTCATATCCCTGGCTAGGTCGTCTATGTCTTTCTGGTTGAGGAAATGGGGTGACGTACTGGAGCTTGCCTCGAAGTCAGCATCTTCATCTTCATCGGAGGATATTAAAGGCGTTTGTTTCTTCTATTTCCTCCATGGTGGGTGGGCATGGAACGGGGGGGAATGGGGGACGATCCTGGAGCCTTGCCCTACCAGGACAAAAAGCTACGTAACCTTGTCGAGGTGTAGCAGCTTAAACCGACTGGAATGTCTGCCTAGAAATCTGGAAGGAGATTTCTGTAACTTGCGGGGGGCAATGGGCATCCGGAAGGTACTAATTAGTAGTTTCGAACAAGCCAGGAAAGGCCTAGCAAGCTTCTGGTGGTTTTATTTTGCTCAAGTACAACGCAGAGAGCCTCGGAACGGACGGACCACGGTTACGACTTTGGCGCGAAAACGGACTTTCTTTTGGATTGCTACAATAAATGTCGGAACACTTACAGATAAATGCGAAGAAATAGTTGAGTTCACGGAATCGAAATCTATACATATTATGGGAATCGCAGAAACCAGATGGAGAGGTGAAGGAACCAAGGTACTGCACAATGATTATAAGTGCATATACAAGGGCAGAGGAGAGGATACCAGATCGGGTGTGGCAATTATACTGTCCCCCCCCGATTTTCTGAACATATTGTTGGTGATAATGATGAGTGAGAGATTGATGGGAGTGACCCTGAGCCTAAACGGAGAGAGACTATCGGTAATCCAGGCATATGCACCGCAGAGTGGAAGATCACATGAGGAAAAGGAAACATTTTATGAGGATCTTCAGGGAATGATAGATGGGCTGCCTTATGGACCAAGAATTTTGATGGGAGACCTAAATGGCCATGTGGGTGGAGATCGAAACGGAAATGAAGACGTGATCGGGGCATTTGGTGTGGGGGGGAGAGAAATTTGGAAGGGGAAATGCTGGTAAATTTTGTGCAAGAAATGTTCTTAGTATAATGAACACATTTTTTAAGCACCAGGAATCACATCTCTATACGTGGTATGGATGGAATAGTAGAACCGGAAATTATGATAAGAAGTCTCAGATAGACTTTATTGTGGTGGATAAAAAGTCATTGGTGAAAGATGTAAGAGTAGTACCATCTGTGTCTTTTGACTCGGATCATAGACTTGTTAAAGCCAAAAATTTGCTTCCAGTACCACAAAATATAAAAAAGCCTAGAAGGAGAAGAGTGTGCACGGAGAATATACCAGAAAAACTGGAAGAGATTAGAACTGGAACTGAGGAGGCCTTCGGACAAAGGGTAGCTACGGAAATAGTGGAGGAGGTTTGGGTTGAGTTTAGGAGAACGATGGAAGGGATACAGCGAGAGGTGATTGGAG
>JAJOZX010005716.1:292500-305027 GCA_023014485.1 Bathynomus jamesi
CACAAAGAAAATTAAAGTTTTCCATTGAAAAACAAATTAAATAACATATGTTTAATTGTTTTTAAATCACACACTAAAGTTTCATCTCATACAGTACTCACTCATTTATCCGTGATTGAAGGGCGGTCCATGATCACGGATAACCCGATTTCACGGTTAATTCATTATACCCCGCCTGTGGGTGAGTGGTGCAGCCGCTGCTGCTGCTGCTGCTCGTCAACATTGACTGGCCTCCTACCTCACCCGCCGCATTGTATTACAAATGATATACAAGCGAGTAGTTTGTTGGGTTGGCGGGATGCGAGCAGCGGATATAAACACCGCGCCAAATAACGGTTAACTCGGTGTCATTCATGATCACGGAGAAGTGTACAATGCAATGGTGACAATTAGTAAATCACTGTTAATTGGATTTACGGTTGAGTGAATCACGTAACCACGTGAATACTATATATATATGTGTGTGTGTGTGTGTGTGTGTGTGTGTGTGATGAGGAAGAGCCTCGTCATGCAAACGTGCATGCATGAGAGGTTAGAGTTCCCCCTTCCTTCATAAAGGGAGTGAACCGTGCATAACGAAATTTGCATGATTGGCATGAAAAAAGATGGGGATCATTTGTGTTGAAGGAAAGTAACATGGAAACGTTTGCATGAATCTACGTCTGCATGATTCTTCGCTTTAATGCATCATGCAGCGCGTGATTATTTGCAGACAGAGGAAGGTACTGAGGGAAAACCCGCAGGTGTGTTTAGAGAGAGAAGAGAGAGGGAGAGAGGTTTGGCTAATTTATGAAACCGCGACATTTTCAATTGTGGATGGCGACAATCAACCTAATGCACTTAACTTAACCTAATCTAAACTTGTTAAATCCCCTGTTTTCATGCTATTTAATGAATTTTAAAAAAAAAAGTCTATGACGATACGTACTGTTAATGACGTTACACGCAAGTTTGTGTCCCGGTGTGTATTTTAAAGATTGTCGTGCTTCTGTAAAGTAACCAACAAAACACACACACACAGATAGACACGAGTGGATGAATGATTCAGCAGTTATGACTATTAACCTTTAGCGTATTCGTTATGTGCTCACCTAAGGCCGGCCGCACACAGGATCGTCTTGCGACTGACGACTGGAGTCGCGTGTGATTTTACATTGACAGAATGGGAGCCCTGCACACTGCAGCGACCCCGACGCGATTCGCGTCGCGGTCGCTGCTCCCATTCTGTTAATATAAAATCACACGCGATTTGAGTCGTCAGTCGTGAGTCGCAAGACGATCCTGTGTGCGGCCGGCCTTACACATGATACATCCCGTAAACAAGTACTATAAACAGCTCTACCTTAAAATAAAAAAAAATAAAAAAGCGCGCGCGCGCGCACACACACAAACGCGAAGCAAAGTAATAAAGGAACACTTGTGCATATAAAAAAATAATGCAATTACCATAATATATATATATATATATATATTAAAAGAACTAATAAAAATAGTCGAAAGAAATTTCTGAAGAAAATTAAATTTAAGAAAGTACCCCCATTAAACTCAATTTTCGCCGAATGAAAACGGTCATTATGCATCATTCAGATGTCATTGGACAAACGGGGACTAAAAAAGAAAAAAAGAAAAGAAAAAATAATAATAGTAATAAAAACTTTAAAAAAAACCCGCTCTTCGAGTCATATATATTAATAAAGTTTATTTACTTCATCCAAGTATTATTACGGTCTCTTGCAGGATTTTTCTCTCCTTCGAGTCGTCAAAATAATGAAGGTAAATATTATGAGTGCCTTGAAGCTTTCATTATAGCCATTTTATATATATATATATAAATTTAATGTCTGGTAAGTTTAAGTCATTAAAATATGTGCAACTGAATTGAACCTTTCATTTTTCTTGCATTCGGTATTATTAGTATTGTTAAAAATATGCCTCACATTACAGTATAGTGTATTCGACAAACGGTACATTATAATATCGCACTATACGGTATTAAATACCGCACTAGATCGTACGCTATTAAAAGCGCAAACCGTGTGAAGAAGAATGGAATTTATGTCTTTTTAAAAATATTTTCATCATTACTATAACAATGGATGATAAATTCGAGAGGCCAGACCTAAACCGTAGCAATCGTATGGACTTTTCACTCATTATACTTGTGCACAAAAAATAGATTATATATATATATATATATATATATATATATATATATATATATATATATATATTAAGAATTTTATTATTCTTCATTGCGTATCAACGTGTGGTGTATATATATATATATATATATATATATATATATGCTTCAACAACTGGGCATAGAGTGAGGTCGAGTGTGTGTGATAATTCACAAATGTAGTGGGGTAATTTTTTTTAATCACTTTTGGCACCTCGGAATCCTAAAAAAATTGTGTAAAATCTGCGAAACGCTTTTAAAGTTAGAAAAAAGATACGTTACTCGTGATTAAATTAAGTTAGGGTTTGATTGGGTTAGGTTAGGTTAGGCTAGGCTAGATTAGCGAACGCCTCACAATTTAATGACTTAACAGGAAACACTTCGAGACTTCAATTGCGCACAAAACACTTATCAAGCCCTTCTCGGTTCGATGACACTAAGGTTAGGTTAGGCCGAATTAGGTTTGGTTAATAGTTTTTAGATATATGGATTAACAAAAATCGGTACCTCGTTTATGCCGAGATGCGCACATGAGTGTGTGTGTGTGTGTGTGTGAAGGGTATTTTGGGAACGTAGTGTCGCTGCCAAGTGTAAAGAGAAGGTCATTGTGTGCTAAGAAGACCTTCTAAACTTCCACTGAAAGAAAGAATGCATTCATTTATCACATTCAGATAAACAATCCAAATAATTATTTTCTTAAGTGCCTTTTGTTACTATATGTTATAGACACCCCGGATATACTTTATAAGGTGCGGGTGCACGCTTCCTCAGGAGCAAAATGTGAGTGTGTGTGTGTGTGTGTGTGAGAAGAGAGAGAGAGAGAGTTTTAAACTCCTATATACTGTATATGACATCTGTATGGGGTAATATAAAATTGAGATATATATATATATATATATATCGTAAAGAACGACGCTTGTATAGGAGATATTCCGCGCAAGACGAGAAAGAGAAAACAACAAATGAAAAAATGAAGTACCACCTGGGAATCGAACCCGGGATCTTCCGATTGCCGGTCAGACGCGATACCACTACACCATGGTCTTCACTCTTCCAAATGCCGTAATTCCTCTACATACTCGCAGAAACCAATGCCCCAAGGGGGCACCTCCCGCATGCCGTAACATTATATACATTCAACTGCAAAGAACACGCAGTATAAATAACGTAAAGAACGACGCTTGTATAGGAGATATTCCGCGCAAGACGAGAAAGAGAAAACAACAAATGAAAAAATGAAGTACCACCTGGGAATCGAACCCGGGATCTTCCGATTGCCGATCAGACGCGATACCACTACACCATGGTCTTCACTCTTCCAAATGCCGTAATTCCTCTACATACTCGCAGAAACCAATGCCCCAAGGGGCACCTCCCGCATGCCATAACATTATATACATTCAACTGCAAAGAACACGCAGTATAAATAACGTAAAGAACGACGCTTGTATAGGAGATATTCCGCGCAAGACGAGAAAGAGAAAACAACAAATGAAAAAATGAAGTACCACCTGGGAATCGAACCCGGGATCTTCCGATTGCCGGTCAGACGCGATACCACTACACCATGGTCTTCACTCTTCCAAATGCCGTAATTCCTCTACATACTCGCAGAAACCAATGCCCCAAGGGGCACCTCCCGCATGCCGTAACATTATATACATTCAACTGCAAAGAACACGCAGTATAAATAACGTAAGAACGACGCTTGTATAGGAGATACCGGCAATCGGAAGATCCCGGGTTCGATTCCCAGGTGGTACTTCATTTTTCATTTGTTGTTTTCTCTTTTCGTCTTGCGCGGAAATATCTCCTATACAAGCGTCGTTCTTTACGTTATTTATACTGCGTGTTCTTTGCAGGTGAATGTATATAATGTTACGGCATGCGGGAGGTGCCCCCTTGGGGCATTGGTTTCTGCGAGTATGTAGAGGAATTACGGCATTTGGAAGAGTGAAGACCATGGTGTAGTGGTATCGCGTCTGACCGGCAATCGGAAGATCCCGGGTTCGATTCCTAGGTGGTACTTCATTTTTTCATTTGTTGTTTTCTCTTTCTCGTCTTGCGCGGAATACCTCCTATACAAGCGTCGTTCTTTACGTTATTTATACTGCGTGTTCTTTGCAGTTGAATGTATATAATGTTACGGTATGCGGGAGGTGCCCCCTTGGGGCATTGGTTTCTGCGAGTATGTAGAGGAATTACGGCATTTGGAAGAGTGAAGACCATGGTGTAGTGGTATCGCGTCTGACCGGCAATCGGAAGATCCCGGGTTCGATTCCAGGTGGTACTTCATTTTTTCATGTGTTGTTTTCTCTTTCTCGTCTTGCGCGGAATATCTCCTATACAACGTCGTTTCTTTACGTTATTTATACTGCTGGTGTTCTTTGCAGTTGAATGTATATAATGTTTACGGCATGCGGGAGGTGCCCCCTTGGGGCATTGGTTTCTGCGAGTATGTAGAGGAATTACGGCATTTGGAAGAGTGAAGACCATGGTGTAGTGGTATCGCGTCTGACCGGCAATCGGAAGATCCCGGGTTCGATTCCCAGGTGGTACTTCATTTTTTCATTTGTTGTTTTCTCTTTCTCGTCTTGCGCGGAATATCTCCTATACAAGCGTCGTTCTTTACGTTATTTATACTGCGTGTTCTTTGCAGTTGAATGTATATAATGTTACGGTATGCGGGAGGTGCCCCCTTGGGGCATTGGTTTCTGCGAGTATGTAGAGGAATTACGGCATTGGGAAGAGTGAAGACCATGGTGTAGTGGTATCGCGTCTGACCGGCAATCGGAAGATCCCGGGTTCGATTCCCAGGTGGTACTTCATTTTTTCATTTGTTGTTTTCTCTTTCTCGTCTTGCGCGGAATATCTCCTATACAAGCGTCGTTCTTTACGTTATTTATACTGCGTGTTCTTTGTAGTTGAATGTATATATATATATATATATATATGTTACAGGGAATCTGTGTAACTAGGGATTTCATATAAGGTTAAGTTGTGATATTTTCGTTAAACTTACGGGAAAATTAGTCAATGCCCGGTTAGGTCAACTGTACGCCCTTGACGATTGGTTACGTTAAGTCGTCATATTTTCGTTAAAACTAACGAAAATATCACGACTTAACTTTACATGAAATCCCTGAACATTTTAGGGATTTCATGAAATCCCTAGTTACACAGATTCCCTGTACACATATATATATATATATATATTATATATATATATATATATATAATTTAACATAAAGAGATGTTTAACCGGAAACTGGAAAGAAATTTGAGGTTTTATATACAGTGTGTCCGTAAAGTCATGGGATTTTAAATAGCTATATTATTGCAACGAAACATGACAATGAGATGAAAAAAAGGAAAATTGAAGAACAACTCTAAAAGAATAACTTTATTTAACGTAGTTCGATATGGGCTCCTCTGGTAGCCCTGCAGACATCTAGGCGGTGATTCAATTCCAGCCACACACACCCAAGAACATCAGGAGTGACGGATGCGATAGCTTCCGTGATTCGCTCGTGCAAGTGATGAATATCCCTAATGGGTACACTGTACACGCTTTGCTTGACGTAACCCCACAAATAAAAGTCCAAAGGTGTCAGGTCCGGAGAGCGTGGAGGCCATGGCTTCCATCCTCCTCTTCCTATCCATCTCTGTGGAAATTTTTCTTTAAGGAATTCTCGAACAACGTTGGCATAGTGCGGAGGAGCACCATCTTGCTGAAAGATGACATTATTGTCAATAAATTGGGGTACTACAAAATGTTCCAACATAGCGAGGTAGTTGTGTGACGTCACAGTGGGTTCCGCGAAGAAAAATGGGCCAATCACTCGATCTCGTGCTAGAGCACACTACACATTAACTTTCGGGCTATTACGCTCATGTTCAACATAGGCATGTGGACAGCCTAGACTAACTACGAGATAAAGGTTAAGCTTAGCCTAGACTAACTACAAGATACAACTTTGAGAGTTGTTCTTAAATTTGGCATTGTTTCATCTCATTATCATGTTTCGTTGCAATAATATAGCTATTTAAAATCCCACCATGACTTTACGGACACACTGTATTAATAATGTTGGTGTTCCTTCATGCATGAAGGAACACCAAAGTAATCACTCAATTCTACATTTCTAAATTAAAAAAGAAAAAAAATAATTTTTATACTTAAAAACTATACGTATAGGCCTATATGTACGTATGTATGGTATAGTCACTGTAGTGGTTAGCATCGCTGACTACAAATCCACCGGCCCCGGGTTCGATTCCCTGTGACGGCAGGCGGCGCGCAGTTCATCCAGCTGTTGTTCATCCTCCCATACAATAAAAAAAATTGTTTAGTAGATAAATGGGTACTCTGGGTAGCCCAGTAGTAAAGAGGCTGGGCTGCTGATCGGGAGGGCGTAAGTAAGTTCGAGTTCGAGCAGGAGGAGAGGAGATTGTAGACACTAATCGACCAAGGAAGTACTCGGGGGGAGGGGAGGGGCGTTAGGCAGGAGACAAGGAACCCTGGAACTCCCGTTTCTCTTATCACTGTCCTCTTTAGCTGATCTTTTTCAGTGTCTCACCTACCCTGTGAGCAGCCCATCATGCTTTCAAATACACTTCTCCTATTCTTCACTACACATACACGCATTTTACGCACTACACACTCTTTTAAAAATTAAAAACCTGATTTCGGCGCTTTCTTTCTTATATAGGGGGCCATTTTAGGATGGTGGGTCGTGGTTCGGTTTCCATGTTAAGCTGTAAGACTAAGGTAGAGCAACAAGATCGACTTTTGTCAGAATGAATGATTCGGGCAGATCAAAATCAAGGTTACCAAGGTGTGTATATATATATATATATATATATATATATATATATATATATATATATATATATATATATATATATATATATATATATATAAACTCCTTCAAGGAAAACAAAAAAGTAGGTTAGGGTTTTAGAATGAAAACATATCATAATAATATTGCAAACGTATTTTATATATAAAATTTATTTTAAAGTTTATTCGTATTAAAGAAATACGAATTAATTCAGGCCATTTAACTATTTAAATAATGAAAAAGTCCGTTGTTCAGATTATGTTCAAGGATTTCACCGTCACAAATTGAACAAAGTACTTTGTTCTCCTTTAGGAACTTTTAATGGGCACAGCCACGCCAAGAATGACTTTGCAACATCCTCAACAGGGTATGAGAGATGTTATTGAACTTTTTTGCAACAAGATTTTGGCATTAAAAATATAGCAGTATTGACACAGATAACCAGGACTTAGAGCTAATTCCTTCAGCCATATTGGATATATTTCATACATAACTTATTTGTGAAATATGTATACCAACTATTTAGTTATAATTCATTATACTGAACAGGAAAATATTAAGGATGTATTCAGTTCATACGAAATCGGTCAAGCTTTTCCCATATACTTTGCATTATATATATCTATATATATATATATATATATAATATATATATATATATATATATAACTGTAAACACGCAGTATAATTAACGTAAAGAACGACGCTTGTATAGAAGATATTCCGCGCAAGATGAGAGAGAGAGAACGAAACAAATGAAAAAATGAGGTAACCACCCGGGAATCGAACCCGGGATCTTCCGATTGCCGGTCAGATATGATAACCATTACACCATGAGCCTCACTCATTCAAATGCCGTAATTCCTCTACATACGCGCAGAAACCAATGCCCCAAGGGGGCACCTCCCACATGCCGTAACATTATATACATTTAACTGCAAACACGCAGTATAATTAACGTAAAGAACGTTTCTGCGCGTATGTAGAGGAATTACGGCATTTGAATGAGTGAGGCTCATGGTGTAATGGTTATCATATCTGACCGGCAATCGGAAGATCCCGGGTTCGATTCCCGGGTGGTTACCTCATTTTTTCATTTGTTTCGTTCTCTCTCTCTCATCTTGCGCGGAATATCTTCTATACAAGCGTCGTTCTTTACGTATATATATATATATATATATAATATATATATATAATATATATATATATATATATATATGCTTCTTAAGGTTCCTCTTTGCGTACGACTGTCGTTATTTTTCTTGCTGTGACAGCTTTCAGATTGTACTGTATGCTTTGAACTTTTTTTTGCGTCTGTTGACATTATTTCTCATAAACCTCTGATTTCCAGATTTGGTATAATTCATTTATTGTTGCTTGTTCCATAACTCGTTGCTTTGTTGAATTCCTCGTTTGTTGACAGATTTAAGGAGTTGGACCTTTAGCGGACTCAAATTGTGGTGAAATCATTTTGTAACTTTTCACTGTCCACGCCGTGGGAGATTTCTTTGTGCGTTTCTCTTTTTACACGCAACGAACGACAAAAAAAAAACGCTTTTACACAATTGTCTAAATCAGGAACCATTATTTTGAATAACAAAGGATCACAGAGAAAATAACACTTGAACCTCTGGATGTACTTCAAGATAACGCTACTCTTTGTGAACTTCCACTTCTAAATGTTGGAGATGCACGAGTTATATTTTTAACAATCTTACAATTTTTTCGGGGTTGGCATATGCAATATTTCATGCATGATCACATGATCAAAACGTTCAGAAAAGGCCATGCATATACACTGTATATGCAGGGTGAGTAAAAATACCGCCTCAAAAGTATTTACTGTATAGTTATTTTTTTAGGCAGGACTTTTGACTCTCCCTGTATAGTGACTTCATGCATATCCTCCTTTTTGAAAAAACATTACAAAATTTTTCCTTTGTGACCTAAAGTTGAGATGTTTGAGATAGTGAGGTCTTCCAGCAATAACTTTGTCTTGGTTTGGGTTTTAAAGGTCCCCTTCTTCGGGACAGCGAGTTCTAACTATCGGTATCTCTTATTTTACACGTGTTGGGTTCTAGGGCCGACTAGAATAGACTACGGGCAAAACTCGACGCGAGATGCTCTTTTGTCGCGAACCCTGTTTTATCGAATCTTATCGTGTTATATAGAATTATGTGCCACAAACTTCCAACCATATTAAAATGAAACATGTAATGTGAGGCCGCGTAAAACGAGGGTCTCCCTCTCGCATTGAGTTTTCTTAAAAGAAAGAATGGGGCTATTTTATCTTGAGCCACCATATATATATATATATACACAAACTCAGAATGGTTCCCTGAGAACATTATATGTTAAACACAGACCGTGCATGGAACAAGGAACTCTTCTGGAAAATTAAATCCACTATAGTCCGAATAAGTAATGGTAAATGACAAATACCATAGTTTTTTTTTTTTTTTTTTTTTTTTTTTTCCTTTTTCATGATTTTAGCCCGACGTGGGCAACGGGTCTCTCGCAAAGAGATCCCATAAATATAGCTTCCCTCACCAGCTATCTGCAAAGCAGACAGGATCCAGCTTTGGGACGTGGATCTAGGGTTTAAAGCAAGCCTAGATCCCTACACTCAGAACCTCTATATAAGTAAAAGACTCGTTGCATTCACGTCGTGTTGAATAAATCAAAGAAAAAGGGGGTAACTATTGTATTTTTAGCCAAAAAAACCAAAACTTAAACCTCAACCGGGACATTGAGCGTCCACTTTTCAAGGCACGAAACACGTCCGTTTAGTATACACAAACTCAGAATGGTTCCCTGAGAACATTATATGTTAAACACAGACCGTGCATGGAACAAGGAACTCTTCTGGGAAAATTAAATCCACTATAGTCCGAATAAGTAATGGTAAATGACAAATACCATAGTTTTTTTCCTTTTTCATGATTTTAGCCCGACGTGGGCAACGGGTCTCTCGCAAAGAGATCCCATAAATATAGCTTCCCTCACCAGCTATCTGCAAAGCAGACAGGATCCAGCTTTGGGACGTGGATCTAGGGTTTAAAGCAAGCCTAGATCCCTACACTCAGAACCTCTATATAAGTAAAAGACTCGTTGCATTCACGTCGTGTTGAATAAATCAAAGAAAAAGGGGGTAACTATTGTATTTTTAGCCAAAAAAACCAAAACTTAAACCTCAACCGGGACATTGAGCGTCCACTTTCAAGGCACGAAACACGTCCGTTTAGTATACACAAACTCAGAATGGTTCCCTGAGAACATTATATGTTAAACACAGACCGTGCATGGAACAAGGAACTCTTCTGAGTGTAGGGATCTAGGCTTGCTTTAAACCCTAGATCCACGTCCCAAAGCTGGATCCTGTCTGCTTTGCAGATAGCTGGTGAGGGAAGCTATATTTATGGATCTCTTTGCGAGAGACCCGTTGCCCACGTCGGGCTAAAATCATGAAAAAGGAAAAAAACTATGGTATTTGTCATTTACCATTACTTATTCGGACTATAGTGGATTTAATTTTCCCAGAAGAGTTCCTTGTTCCATGCACGGTCTGTGTTTAACATATAATGTTCTCAGGAAACCTTCTGAGTTTGTGTATACTAACGGACGTGTTTCGTGCCTTGAAAAGTGGACGCTCAATCCCGGTTGAGGTTTAAGTTTGGTTTTTTTGGCTAAAAATACAATAGTTACCCCCTTTTCTTTGATTTATTCAACACGACGTGAATGCAACGAGTCTTTTACTTATATAGAGGTTCTGAGTGTAGGGATCTAGGCTTGCTTTAAACCCTAGATCCACGTCCCAAAGCTGGATCCTGTCTGCTTTGCAGATAGCTGGTGAGGGAAGCTATATTTATGGGATCTCTTTGCGAGAGACCCGTTGCCCACGTCGGGCTAAAATCATGAAAAAGGAAAAAAAACTATGGTATTTGTCATTTACCATTACTTATTCGGACTATAGTGGATTTAATTTTCCCAGAAGAGTTCCTTGTTCCATGCACGGTCTGTGTTTAACATATATTATATATATATATATATATATATAATATATATATATATATTATTAGCTTCAAGTCAAGTTTAGGTGAGCTAAGAACCTATTTAAACTACTCGTTAAACATTTCGCATCTCGTGATGGGTCATTTCGTGTTCACTCTCTGCCTCGATATTAGTTATTACCTTTATACATTTCGACTTCCTTCTTTGCGTACGCAAAAAAATAAATAAATAAAATTTGACCGTTTAATTAAAATGTTTATTGCATTTCAGTCTTCTTTAAAAGCTTATATATATATATAGACAGACAGACAGACAGAGAAAGGCTCGAAAATGAATGTTTGTTTTAGGATTTTCTCTTAATTTCATTCAGGTTTTCCATCATTTTCTTTCTTTCTTTTGTTCTATACACCTTTTTTTTTCAATACGTCTCGCGATATTTCTCTCTGATCTTCATTCTTTCTATTCCTTTAACCTTTTATGGCATGTATATCGTAATAACATTATATATATATATATATATATATTATATTATATATATATATATGCTTTCTCTATATTGTCGAAAGGCGTACCTGCCGTTTCTCTTTCAAGCACAACTTCCATGCAACTAATGTCGTTTGATTTCTAAATTATGATTTGGCAGTTTATGTCGTTTGAATTTAGATTTAACGCTCCAAAACTATAAACGACGTAATTTTTTATTCTTTCCACTAAAATTTCTTTATCCTTTTTTATCTACAGGGTGTCCCATAAGTCAGACCTCATAGGTAAAGTTACTTTAAATTAAATTTACCAAAGTAATACATTAGAACTAAAACGAGTATTCAAACTGATGTCTTGCTTTGGGACTTTTTTTTTTTGCAGGTAATATGGAATGGCTAATATGGAAGCGAGTTGTACTCGTGAGAAAAGGCCTATGAGACCGGACTTATGGAACACCCCGCGCAAGGAGGGTTGACAAAAGTAAATAGACACCTTCTTTTTTCAAAATGTTTTGATTTTGGTTAGAAATGTCAATAAATAATATCAAATTTATCGAATCAATAAATGCAAACTGGAAAGGAACACGATTTTAAATATATGATTCAATAAATTTGTTATTACTTATTGACTTATTATTTATTTCGATAAACATAAGGTGTCTGTCACTTTATCCGCAATATAATCTCTGGTCGGGAATTTCTGCTGGGGAAAAAATTAAAACTTTTGTTTTATCATCGTCTTCGTTGTAACGCCCCCCTCTCCATTTTTTTTCACTTTGTCTTTTTCCACAATGTTTAAAAAAAAAAAAACCCAAAAAAACACATTTTCCCCGAATCTTTAACTAATTACTTTACATTGACCTCATATATATATATATATATATATATATATATATATATATAACGTAAAGAACGACGCTTGTAAGGAGATATTCCGCGCGGAATATCTCCTATACAAGCGTCGTTCTTTACGTTATTTATACTGCGTGTTCTTTGCAGTTGAATATATAT
>JAJOZX010005717.1:0-162500 GCA_023014485.1 Bathynomus jamesi
GGTTTATTGGCAGACTATAGTCCATATTACAAATATTATTAATATGACAGTTCGCATACTAAGGATAGAAATATATACAGTTGATTAGAAATAATACTGTACTGTCGAAGTTAAGTGGAGCTACAGACAGACGTTTCGTACCAAGAATTCCATAACTTAGAGGATAAACGGCAGGACTCATGGATAGCTTCGATAATCGGGTTGGTCGATTTTTTAATTCTTTTCATTAGACTGTATTGAGCACGTTTTGTTACCTTCGGGAAGCTCGGGACATTGCGGGTAGCAAACATTTCCGAAGCTGAGCATCTCGGGGTAATTTATGTAAGAGTCTAAAAGACCTTTTGCACAGCAAATTTAGGGTTCTGCCAGAACCTTTTTTATAATTCACCAGAGTTGCTGTCCGTATATATTACTGCAGAAAGTTCGAAAGAGTGTCTTTAGCTTCACTTGTACAGAAACGAAAGTTCCTTATAGTCATATTCTCTTTAGCACAGAGGCTTCGAGATTGTTTTCTTATATCCGAGTCATCACTCCAGGAGCTGGTAATAGTTTGACCCAAATACTTAAACTCTTGTACTTCCTCAATTACTATATATATATTATAAGAAAAAAGTTCTTCGACTTGAAGGCTTTCGGAATTTTCTGTTTACAGTGTGCTTAATTTGATACTTTAACCATACAAACAAACATGATAATAAATCTACAGTAGTTCTTGTTTTTTATGCAGGAAGGAGGGGTCAAGCGTACGCTCCATAGAAGAACAGAGAGAAAAAAATCAAGGTCCGTGGTTTTCGAGATGCCTAGACACTCTGCGTTTGAAAGACGGGGGGAAAGATGGATTTAGGAAGAGTGTGCCAGAGTTAACCGGTTGAGTAGATGAAAGATTGAAAATACCGATTAACCCTTGCGTTAGAGAGGTGGACAGAGAATGAATGAGAATGTGTCGAAAATCGGGTATTGCGTGCTCTCCTTAAACGAGGAGGCATGCAATTAGAGAGTTCAGAAAACCTGGACCGTGATTTTGGCTCTCTTTTTTCCTCTATGGGTGAGGGTGTTTTCGCGGGCATTCGCCCTTGGCCCCTCCTTCCTGCATAAAAAGTAAAAAATAAATATATACATATAAGTGGTCACCTCTTTACACGTAGAAATTTCAACTTTTATCTTGTGAGTTACTCATCATTCTCTTACACAATTAGAAAGAATCTCTACCTCACGTGCATTTCACGTTTTCAGTAAATGCATAATTGAAGTAAGTAGACTAAAAATTGCTACTTCGTGGAAGGGCTCCAGAAGAAATGCTACGTATAATAGAAAACGAAACAAAACCTCTGTTACTGAAATACGTTCCGATGAGATAAAAATGAAATCGTAGCAGATTAGAAAGAAAATCAGAACGTTATTTAGACAGCGAAAATAAACCGTAAAAATTATCTACAAATGCAAAACGGAAGCAAGAAGACTCTATCTAGAAAATAAACTATGTAAAATACTGTGGAAAGGAACCTAACACAAACATTTATCCACAAGACAAACGAAGAGTTAAACAAGGTAGCAGAAAACAAAAAAAAATCCTAAAATACTTTTACGCTTTTGCAAAAAGGAAAAGGAAATGTAAAGAAAGTATTGGATAGTTAAAAGATGTAGTAAACTAATACGCAAATGACCTAGAAGAGAGGCGCGAATTGCTTAAATTCAGTGCTACTATCATAAATCCAGGATGAAAATAGAAAATTCGAACGAATTCTTTTACAGAGATAAAAATTAATAAAGAATAAGTACAGATAAAAATGTATTAATGTATTTGGAATGCTTGGAAGGGGATATAATTAAGGCTCTTTCAAACAACCACAAATTTTAGCCCCAGAACCAGACACATAGAGTGCCGTGTTTCTGAAGGAAACAAAGTGATAACATGCAAGCCACTACACTTACTCTGGAGAAATTCACTCGACACAGGGCAAATAATCCTACTCCCTTTAAAGAACGCGAACATCGTTCCTTTATTCAAAGTAGGTAACAGAGCATCGCCTGAGAATTATCGCCCACTTGTACTATCCTCCCGCCTCATAGAGTGCTTTGAACATGTAATTAGAAACAAAATTCTTTGCTATACCTACGGGAAAAGCAATTACACTGCCCAACAAAAAAACCATTTTTGCTGGTGATTTAATTCTAAGACCTGTTTCTGGATAATATTGATGTGCTGATTTCAAAAATCACCTTAGATTTTGTCCAACACATCAGGTTTTCGTGCAATGTGCAATGCAATATGCCTATTTTGGGTTATCCATGAATGGCACTTATCAAAATTGATGATTTTTGAGACCTGTTAACAGCTGTTTTGCTGTTAAAATTTTATCTGTGGAATACGCAAATCTGTGCATTAAATCTAAAGGTCATGTACAACATATTAAAATCTTGGGTATCTGTGATTTCCCCAGTGTGAGCGTGACGTCATGATCATGGATTCATTTTTTTGCTTATTTAAACACTTTTAATCACTTTATGTGTCAATATTACCATTGTATATTAAAGTTCACTCCCTGCACAATTGTTTACTTTTCAATGCTGATTCTGAGTATGTAAAAACTTATTTTTTGAAAAGAAAAATAATTGGGCATAACCCTGCCAAAATGCGATATCTCCGTATTTGATTGCTCGAAAACCTAACGTGATAGGCAAAAACTAAGGTGATTTTTTAAATCAGCACACCAAAGTTACCTTAAAACAGGTGTTAGAATTAAATCAGCAAAATTGGTGTTGGGCAGTGTTATTCAATCCGCACCAACATGGCTATAGAGCTGGAAAATCATGCCTATTACAGTTATTAGACCACCAAGACAAAATACTAAAAACATTGTGTTGAGATCAAAGTATAGATGTAATATACGGTACATTAATTTTGCTAAGGCCATCAATAAATATGATCATGAGATTATAGCACACAAACTAAGGAAAATATAAATTACTGGGAAGTTGGGACGATGGATATTGAAATATCTAACCCCAAAAACACGAAGAATATTAGTAAATTGAAATAAATCTGAAGTCTCGGAAGTCATGAGCTCTGTCGCACAAGGTGCGGTATTAGCTTCTTTACTGTTTATAATAATGATTGCAAACATAGATTCACATACGTATTAAAGACAGTGTCGTATAGTATTTCACGGCGACACAAAGATATGTAACAAAATACCAAGTGAAGGTGACAGAAAAACTGCAAAATGACATTCGTTGTCTTTAGATGGGCGGAAGACAATAGAGAAAAATTCCAACTAATAAGATATGTAACACTGAGGAACTACAGAAAGAAAGGTATAAAACAATACAAGACAAACAGATTCCACCAAACCCAGAAGTCAGGGATCTTGGAGAAACAATATCATCAAATGCAGAATTCAAATAACACTATGACATTAAAAATACAAAGCTAGAAAGGTAATGAGAATTATTTGTAGGAGCTTCTAGACCAGAAAAGTAAACATAATGTTAAATTATGGAAGAGTTTAGCCCTACCAATAACTGGATATTTCCATAAAACTGATCGAAGTCATGCAAAGGACTCTTACGTCTAAGATTCTAAGATAGAGGAAACGAAAGATGAAGACTACAAATACAATCCTTCAAACTCTACTACTTGAAAAGAAGTCATGAGCCATACATAATAACATATATATGGAAAATACTCGAGGGATATGTCGTAAACTTTATAAATTAAATAAAAGCACACTGGAATGACAGAAGAGGTAGACTGTTTATTCTCCCAGCTGCGTTGGGAGAGAAATGCACGAAAAGAAAGATGTAAAATATCCTCAGAATACGAGGCCCAGAACTCTATTTTACCGTGCTGCCGATAAAACTGAGGAACTCCAGCACACCAACCTGAATAACTTCAAGAACCAACTGAACAGTTCTTGTGCAAAGTCCTTGACTAGTCATGTTTGGCTGGTTACGAGGGCAGGATGAAAGTAATCAATCCCCTGAATAAGGCAGGATGCTGCGAAGGGGTCGACCGTAGGTAGGTGCCTCTAGTGACATGTTCATCGAAAAAGAGGGGGCTATGATGCGATCCTTCCAAATGCCACACTGTACCATCACCCGAGATGCACCTTGTTCCTTTGAAGAGGTATACCAGTGAGGGTTGTTTTGAGACCAGTAGCGGGTGTTCTGTCGATTTACCTCACCATTTCCATAAAAACAGCCTCGTCACTGAACAGAATGGTAGGCGGGAAATTGGCATCCCAAGCATATGAATTATGGTTTGTAGAAATAGAAAAATATAAATTTCTCCTATGATGCCGGACTTATGGGACACCCTGTATATATATATATATATATATATATATAGACACACACACTTGTATATTGTGACATAAGAAAAACCGTCATATATCACATACACTCAGCACTGTGTACAGTATTTAAATGGCTGCCCAATAAATTTTACACATCAATAAAATGCTGTTCTACTTTGTCGGTATATTCACTCGTCTAGCTCCCCTCCTCCAACTAAGTATTCTTAGTTATGCTTTTTCTTGCAAGATACAAGATAGGGGTATCATACCCAACTCAATTGTTTCACTCCGTATTTGAAAGGTCTTAAATTCAGTAAAAAAGGAAGAGACACAATTCAAAGTTTCGAATTTTTCATAGGTACAGTAATAATACTTTTTTAAGTCACTGTATTGATGAAAGTAGAATTTACTACCTCAGGTGGCAATTTATATATTTCATGCAAATTTGTAGTCGTCTTATATCTTTTTTTCTAAATTTGAAATTAATTAAATTTAAAATAATTAAGAATGAAAATAAGAAATGTAAATTATTTAGTAAATACTGTAGTACTTCTCTAAATATATTTAAAGGTAAGTTGGGCAAAGTCTTAAACGCATTTGTAATAATTAATTGATAATTAATCAATTAAACTTAAACATATAATTAAAAACACTTGGGAATTCTGGTTAATAGATGACGCAAAGCGTTTATGTTTAAATAACCATGGTTAACTTTGGTTTTGGTTCGGCCGGAATTGTTCATTCTAACGAAGGTCAAGAGTGTCACTCCAGCTCAGACCTACAGTTTTTAACGTGGAAACCGAACCACGCCCCACCAGCAGCCCAGCGTCTTAACCACAAGGCTATCCAGAGTACCAATTTATCTACCATTCATTTCTTTATTGTATGGAAGGATGAAAAGCTGGGTTTTGCTGCGCGCCGCCTGCTGTCACGGGGTCTCGATCCCGGTGCCTATAGATTCGTAGTCAGCAACGCTAACCACTACACCACCGAGGCGCATCACCAAAAAAACACTAAAAAATCACCAAAAGATTAATTTTCACTTTATACTTAAAACCTTTTTTGCACACACTGTATTATACTCAGAGTATACTTTAATTACGTGTACCTTAATTTTAATTAAGGTACTTTTAAAAAAAGCTTTTTTATATCTTCCATAGTGAAAATAACAGTAAATAAATATGAACCAATGAACGTAATGAAATTCACAGATTTACTCTATATTAACTACTAAAGAATTATTTAACATTCCTTAATTTCTTAAACATAAAAAATTAACGTAAATATATTTTAATTTTTTGAGCTATAAAGAAAGTAATTTATAAAAGTTTTTTTTAATTGTAAATGTTAAAATATGAGAGCCACTGAACCCGATTTCCTCCAAACTACTCGTACAAGAAACAATGAAAAATATATCTTATTTCCTTAAAGAATTTGACCACCCTTTTGCTCTACTGATGTTCGACGCCGTTCTGAAGCTGGGTTAAATCCGGTTTCTTATTTAAAGCCTTAATAATTATATATTCTTAAAAAAAAATCGTAGAAAAAATTAAATTCAAAGAAAATGTAAGCCGTAGACCTGATTGGTATATATATAAGAAGGAAAATCTCGTAAATTATTCCTCAGTCAAGATAAAAAAAAATGATGAAGGAAATTCCCAAGCTGTTGCACGTTCGTTTTGGGAAATGTGACGTAAAACATTATGTTTCTTGTTATTTGAAGCTTGAAGTTTATATATATATACAAGGTTAACCAAGGTTAACCAAGGTGTGTATATATATATATACTATATATATATAGGCCAGGTTGAAATTTTATATTGAAAAGGTACATATTGTGAGGGGTTTGAATGAAACACAGGAACCCCCCTCATAAATTATTTTCGCTGTTTAAGTCTCCTACCCCTGGCACAATTTTTCACTTTTTGACCTATATTGAAGAATATTCCATTTATACGAGACTTCCTCCACATTCAGGTTTTTTGACGACATAAATCTTTATTAACGTATAATATTTTATTTAATAATGTGCAGTATTAGGAAAATTAATTAAGTACAACGATATATTCCGAAGAAAAAATTAAAGCCATAATGTAGTATTTTCATATAACAATATTGTGAAAAATATCATAGTAAAAAATAGCCCTACCAATAATTCAGGCATTATCTATAAAATTGGTTGTAAACAATGTGATTCCTTTTACATAGGTCAGACGGGAAAGGATTTGCACACACGTATAAAACAGCATCAATATTCCGTTAGAACAGGACAGTTGTCCAGTGCCCTTTTTGTCCATTTGTCAGAGTTATCCCACTGTATTGATTGGAATAATGCTTCAATTTTATTTCACTCTAGCAACATTGTATGCCACTAACTTTTATTTTTCAATTTTTATATACAAAAAATAGGGCAGAGTGCTAAAACCCGGCCAGATTTCCAGTATAAATTTGTATATATATTTTTTATTTTTTTATCTATAACATTGGTTGGAAACAATTCTTTTAATATTGTGCTAAAAATCGATAATTGTTCAATTTTTTTTTATACAAAAAGAGCAGAGTGCTAAAACCCGGGCAGATTTCCAGTATAAATTTGTATATATATATATTTTTTTTTTTATCTATAACATTGGTTGGAAACAATTCTTTTAATCTTGTGCTAAAAATCGATAGTTTTTCCTTATAAATTTGTGTGCCCTCTTCCACAATCCTTTAATTTTGTTTTTCCGTTTATTGTATATATATATATATATATATATATATATATATATATATATATATATATATATATGTATAGGTTTTTTTTTTTCTGTAACCTATATATAGGTTGTAACTCTTTATGTACTTCAGTGTTCCTGAGGATTTCATTAGACGAAAGCGCTTGAGCACCATCTGTGTTTCCTTTCCTTCGTGGTTTTATTCATCATATATATATATATATATATATATATAAATTTGGTTTGCTTCCGCTCGAATTGTTCATTCTGACGAAGGTCAAGCTTTTCATTCCCTTAGACCTACAGTTTAACGTGGAATCCGATCCACGCCCCACCATCAGCCCAGCGTCTTAACCACTAGAAAACCGAGAATACCCATTTATCAACCAAACACTTTCTTTTTTATTTGTGTGGAAGGATGAACAGCTGGGTTTTGCTGCGCGCCGCCTGCCGTCACCGGGTCTCGATATAATTACAAACATTTGGGAATTCTGGTTAATAGCTGATGCAAAGCTATTACCATAACCATGGTTAACTTTGGTTTTGGTTCGGCAGGAATTGTTCAGTCTAACGAAATTCAAGAGTGTCACTCCAGCTTAGACCTACAGTTTTTAACGTGGAATCCGAACCACGCCCCACCAGCAGCCCAGAGTCTTAACTACTAGGCTACCCAGGGTACCCATATATCTACCATTCAATTTTTTTATTGTGTGGAAGGATGAAGAGCTGGGTTTTGCTACGCGCCGCCTGCTGTCACCGGGTCTCGATCCCGGGGCCGATGCTCATTACCAAAAAATTAATTTTCACTTTATACTTAAAACCTTTTTTGCACACACTGTATTATACTCAGTGTATACCTCAATTAAGTGTACCTTAATTTTAATTAAGGTACAGTGCTTACAAGAAGTCTCGCGCCTCTGTCTCGTCCCAAGCTAGTCTGTTAGGTATAAAATGGGCGGTCCTTATGGCAGCGGAGGTGTGTTCGGATTGGTGCACATAATTGCTCTAACTCCATCAATGACGTCCACATTATCATTGTGTTGATCACTCTATCTATTTATATATAGAGACATACTGTATATAGATATATATAGAGTATGCAGGGGATAACGTGTCTCAGTCCCAGCTATGGTAGTTGTCTTACAATTAACAGTCCCAAGTGCAAGTTACGTTAACACCTCCACATAAACTACCCTGGACTAAAATAACATACGTGAAGCCCTTACCCACAAACCATTTAAAAGGTATGATTTAAAAGCTCTCTGTCTCTCTCTGTCTCTCTGTGTGTGTCTCTGTGTCTCTCTCTATGTCTCTCTCTGTGTGTGTGTCTCTGTGTGGGTCTCTCTCTCTCTCTCTCTCTCTCTCTCTCTCTGATCACACCGCATGGCAATGTATCCATATAACGTTAATAATAACCGAAACTCGAGAAAATATACTCTCTGCCTTCCACTCTACTCCAAATCATTTTCTCTTAGTGACCTCTTAATACAAACTAATCTATCATATTTTGCGACTTTTTAACTCTGGTAGGATTCAATTCCATTCCTATAGTGTAAGAGATACTTAAATTCATGTGTATATTATGCCATATGATGTGCGTAATAAATAATCATTTTTAAATAGTTGGAGCGTTGAAGGTCATCTGTAATAATCTATAGACTACCCCTCAAGCCCACTCTCAACACTTAGATTCCCCTAAGACACAGGTGTCTTCAAGTAACATGAATGCGTAGAGATCTAAGGTGTTAGATTCCATATTATATAATTTATGTGCTAGGTTTAAGAACGCTGACATTGAAGGATGGAAGGAAGGGACAGTAAAAGCGATAATAGGCTTAATGAAGGAAGTGGAATGAGGATGGAGGTAAGCGTTGCTATGTCGAAGAAAACGAGGTTGGGTGGGGAATTACGAAAGGAGGAGGAAATGCTAAACACAAACTCAAATATTTATTTTAATGCCCTAGACCTAGAAAGACAAAGAGCAAAATACCTTAAACTAACAATGAATTGACAGAAACAGAAGAGTCTGGTCTTAGACGCACTGATAGGTTTAACGTATGTGGCTAGAGGCCGCCACTCAGAATTACCACTACTACCTAAGTCATAATAGGTTATTTACTATGACAGAGTAGTCATGAGTAGTTATGGAAATAAAATATGATTATACTGTTGATGGCTGACTATATTCAGTTGGGATATAAACTATTGCTGACAATCTTTGGATCCTTGGCTTTTAAGACGAATTTTTTATGCATATGTTCAACAAAATAGGAAATTGGCTGATTATTTATTATTACCATTCGAAGGGTTGGTACCCTTCACAACCGAAATCAATTTCAGAAGGGGTGCATGGTATCCTCATTTCCTTTATCGTCCCAGCACGCTTCACATAAGCTATTTACACAGAGATGGAAAGGCCGTCTGTGCACCACGAGACGACCCAGGCAATGCGGGGAGCAATGGTGACATTGCATGAATATGGTGTGCCAATAAGAGAACTATCAAGACGACTAGACGTTCATCGAAGCACTGTGGAACGGTGGATTCATCGGTATGAAGCAGAAAACTCAATCGCTACTTTGCCGAGGTCTGGTCCTCCGCGTTCAACATCTCAAGAGGAAGATGCTGCGATTGTTAATCATGCCAGAGAGCATCCGTTTGTTCCAGCGACGTATATTTACAGACACCTGAACCTTCGTTGTAGCGCAAATACAGTGAACAACAGACTTCACGAGGCAGGGTATTTTTCTCGCCGTCCAGCTATAAAACCTGCATTGACGATTGAGCAGAAAGAGGCGCGGATGGGATTTGCCTTGCAATACTTGCCGCAGGAGGAAGAATTCTGGAGAAAAATTGTGTACTGTGACGAAAAAACATTTTCAACAGATAGTCATGGTTCCCTGCATTGTTGGAGGTAGCGCGGAAAACGCTATGAAGAAGGAAATGTTTTCCCGAGCAAACGTAGTGGTCACATCAATCTCGGTGTGTGGGTCTGGATGTCTGGCTATGGTGTCGGAGAATTGACTCAAGTAGATGGACGCATTACTGGACAGCAATATTGCCAGATACTGGAAGAGGTGCTGCTACCCAGTGTTCGTGCGTATCTGGTTCCAGCACCGGAACCATTTTACTTAATGAAAGATAACAGTCCCATTCATAGGAGTAACGTTGTGAGAGCGTGGTACGAAGATCACCAGAAGATTATTAATCTAATTCTGCCACCACGTTCTCCTGATTTGAATCCGATTGAAAACCTTTGGGCAATAATGATTAACGAATTTGAGCAACGCAATGAAAGAACATTTGAAGCACTTTTAGCTCACACGAGGAATAGTTGGGAGAGCTTACGCCGAACACCAAATATTCTCTACAATCTGGCCTCTTCTATGCCGCAACAATTGCAAGAAATTATTGATGCTGGAGGAAGCTATACGAAATATTGATGTTAAAGCCATGACGTAAATGTGTATCGAATATATATTTATGTTAATATAGAATTTTATTAAATTTTTATGTTTGACATCTATAAAAGTATATATTGTGACCATGAAAGAACTTCACTTATCCTTAGTTAGAATCTTTTCTTGCAATGTCTACGCTCGTGGAGATGATAATATATGCATTGTTGAAACAAACTATGAGAAGGTAATAGTTTCAGGGAAAAAATAAAAACTGGCAACATCAAGGTCATCACATGTTTATGGGAATTGTCATATGATATGCTACCAATAATCTCTTATATACTACTATATACAGTATACTATATTACGTAATAATTACGATGAACAATTCAAATGCAAATTTCTCTGATTCACGGCCCACCAGTCTTGCTTTAGACTAATGACTTTCATAAGATGGAATAGGTTTAACATAGTTCGTTTAATAGGTTACCACTTAAAACAATGGATAAACTATCTATTAGTGAGACGACCGTAACTTCCTCGAAATGCGAGTGCGTGAGAGGTTCACTGAGGAATTTGGTCATTAGATTCTTCACGTACGATATATATCACAAACAACAATATTGACAACAATTCCCAACAATTACTTAATATCAATAATTGCATTTGAGCAAATAATTTAGACCTGCGTCAAAATAACTTAGGTATCATGCCATGATTTGGGATATTTGCCGAATTAGTCGTTCTCTATAGTCTACAGTATATATTGAGACGGTATAATGTAATGCCCAGCTGATATTATGATGACTAGGATTGCTCCATAACCATCCCAACATCCCGAAACTTGCTCCATTCTGCTTCTTAATCATTTGTATTTTAAACACTAAAATGTAGCAGAAGTGACGTAATAATGGACGTCATTGATTGTGTTAGAGCAGTTATGTGCACCAATCCAAACACACCTCCGCTGCCATAAGGACCGCCCAGTTTATACCTAACAGACTAGCTTGGGACGAGACAGAAGCGTGAGACTTCTTGTAAGCACTGTACATTTAATTAAAATTTATTTAGTTTCGTTTAGAATTTAGCTTTAAAAAGTTTTGCGCGTATACACACACACACACACACACACACACACAAGGATAAATAACTTAGTTTATGCCGACGATATGGTGTTAATAAGTCCCTCTGTTAAGGTCTGGATCGGCTACTAAAAGTCTGCGAAGAGTATTCGCAGAAACATGATATTCTTTTTAATGTAACAAAAACTAAGGTTATGCAATTTCATCCTAAAAGCTGTAATTAGCCAGCTGATGTAAGGTTTAAAATGAATGGTGAGGTAATTGAGGAAGTACAAGAGTTTAAATATTTGGGTCAAACTATTACCAGCTCCCTGGATGAATTATAAAAAAGGTTCTGGCAGAACCCTAAATTTGCTGTACAACAGGTCTTTCAGACTCTTACATAAATTACCCCCGAGATGCTCAGCTTCGTGAATGTTTGCTACCCGCAATGTCCCGAGTTTCCAGGAGGTAACAAGACGTGCTCAATACAGTCTAATGCAAAGAATTAAAAAATCAACCAACCCGATCATCCAAGCTATCCATGAGTCCTGCCATTTATCCTCTAAGCTATGGACTTCTTGGTACGAAAACGTCTGTCTGTAGCTCCACTTAACTTCGACATTGCAGTATTATTTCTAATCAATTGTATGTATTTCTATCCTTAGTATATGAACTGTCATTGTATTAATAATATTTGTCATATGGACTATAGTCTGCCAATAAACCTTTTCATTTTCATTTTCATTTTCATATATATATATATATATATATATATATATATATATACACACACACACATTCGTATATGATTTGCTTTATATAGCTTATCAAGTTAAATTTCACTGTTAAAAAAAGCTTTTTTTATATCTTCCATAGTAAAAATAACAGTAATTAAATACTATGAACCAATGAAAGTAAAGAAATTCACAGATTTACTGTATGTTAACTACGAAAGAATTATTTAACATTCCTTAATTTCTTAAAAATAAAAACTTAACGTAAATATATTCTAATTTTTTTAGATATAAAAAAGTAATTTTAAAAGCTTTATTAATCGTAAATGTTAAAATATGAGAACCACTGAGCCTGATTTCCTCCTCCAAAGACGGTAGAAAGAGAGAATCCGGGTTTTACCTTACACCAGAGAACAGATCTGGCCAGAGACGGGGCGCAGTGGCGAGATTACCGATGTCGGCGACGCATCGCGCGGGACCAAACCTAGAGACCTCCAGGTGGGAACTAAGTAAGTAAGTAAGTGGTGGTGGTGTAGTGGTTAGCGTCGCTGACTACGAATCCACCGGCCCCGGGATCGAGACCCGGTGACGACAGGCGGCGCGCAGCAAATCCCAGCTGTTCATCTTTCCACACAAATAAAAAAGAAAGTGTTTGGAAGATAAATGGGTATCCTGAGTTTTCTAGTGGTTAAGACGCTGGGCTGATGGTGGGGCGTGGATCGGATTCCACGTTAAACGGTAGGTCTAAGGTGGAATGAAAAGCTTGACCTTCGTCAGAATGAACAATTCGAGCGGAAGCAAACCAAAGGTGTGTATATATATATATATGTATATATATATATATATATATATATATATATATATATACAGGGTGGGGCACGGGAATCAAGTGTTTTTTGAATAGCTAGTAATCGGCCATTAGGAATGGGAGGGGCGTGCGGTAGGTAGCATTCCATTCCTGGGTTCATAGCATTTAACTTTAACTAACACTCACCTTTATCTTTCAGGTGCCATCATGGAGCAGTGGACGTTAGAACACCGCATGTTCGCGTATGATCATTTTGTTAGGAGTGGCGAGTCAGTGACAGCAGTTCAGCGTGCGTTTCGCCGCAGATTCAACATTCATCGAAATGACTCTGTTCCCGCTCGTGACACAATCTTACGTTGGGTTAACAATCTTCGAACAGGAGGCTCAATAATGAAAACAAAACCGAAGGGGCCGCAACGCACTGTGCGTACTCCAGAGAACGTTGAAAGGGTCAGACAAGCGATGTTGCAAAGCCCAGGCCGCTCTGCTCGGAGACATTCAGCTGCACTCGGAATCAGCAATCGTACTGTTAGACGGATTTTGCATGAAGAATTACATTTTCACCCATACAAGTTAGCGATGGTGCAGGAATTGAATGTAAACGATTGCCCCCAACGACTGAATTTTGCACAGGAAATGCTTGCACTTTATGAGCAGAATGAAAACATGATGGTGGTAATGAGTGATGAAGCCCATTTCCACCTTAATGGGGCCGTCAACAATCAAAACTGTCGGTATTGGGCTGCTGAAAATCCGCGACAACTCCATGAAAAACCGCTGCATAGCCCTAAGGTTACAGTTTGGTGCGCGGTGGGAAAGTTTGGCGTCATCGGTCCCTATTTCTTCGAACAAAATGGGGTTACCGTTACCATAACATCTGGGCGTTACATTGAGATGGTGAACACCTTTTTCATCCCTGAGTTACGAAGAAGGCGTATTGCTCGTCGACATTTGTGGTTTCAGCAAGATGGGGCCACGCCACACACCGCCAGAGCGTCAATGGCTGTTCTTCGCCCCCTGTTTCCCAACCATCTCATTTCGAGATTTGGTGACATTGCATGGCCCCCTCGGTCCCCTGACTTGTCCACATGCGACTTCTTTCTATGGGGGTACCTCAAGTCACGTGTCTACGAGGACAAGCCCCGTACATTAGATGCATTGAAGGAAGCGATCCGTCAACAAATCATCCAAATCAACAGAGACCTGCTGGGAAGAGTGGAGGCCAATTTTCGTAAACGCCTTCAACAATGCGTCGACGGCCAAGGACATCATATGCCAGATATAATTTTCGGTACATGATTATTATGACATGAAATGCTATGTTCTTACGAATGTTGTTCTACCAATATATTTTCTTTACAAAAATAAATATCATTTTCCTGATTATTCCAAAAACACTTGGTTCCCGTGCCCCACCCTATATATCGTAGCCAATTTATGGTTACCAGTTTGATGGGTAAATCGGCACCAGATCTTTGCAGATCAAATTATGTTATTAATTAAGTTATTAATTGGGTTGATTGATAGAATGAGTTTTCTTCTTTTATTATACAAAATAAATGATTTATGAATGAGAGAGAAATATGTTGTTTACAGTTGCAATAATGTGTACACTTGAAATAATGCTTTTAATATATAGTAATGGTTTGACATTTAATAACGCGCGAGGTAATGATTAGTGTTTATATAAAGTTAGGTAATACCAAACCCAAATGGGGCTTGCACAAATGGTGTTTACATGGCGATAGCTGGGTTGTCACTGAATCTTCGGAGGGAGAGATGAAGCCGCGTCCAGAAGTTCTTGTAACGAAGTTGAGTTGTGATGCCTTGTATATTCCCGCTCTGTGACGTCATCTTAGTCGTGCTTGTGTGACGTCATCTTGGTCGTGTTTGTGTTGATGGAATATCGCTAATTGTGTTCCTGGAACATTGCTAAGGTATTTGAAAACGTCTCTGCCACTTCAGTAGTCACTATATATATACAGGGTGTTTCAGGAGGAAAGGTCAATACTTCGGAAGGTGATAGTATCGGTCATTGTGAGAAAAGAAAGTTCATATGAATATGTTTAATTCTGAATGGTTACGGAGATAGAGCTGTTTGAATCTGATGCGCGCGCAGCTCTTCCTCCCCCTTCCCTCCCCTATAACCTTGAACCATGTAAGCTGTAATGTGAGCATGTAACATAAGCCAATCGACAGCTGACTGTTGTGAGTGACATTGTTTGGTGTTTGAAGCAGTGTTAAGAATGCCACACACCTTCACACATGCCGAATATGCAGATATGGTGTATGTCTACGGTTTTTGCGATGGAAGTGCAACAGCTGCTGTTGCAGAATACCGTCGACGGTTTCCGAACCGCAGAATTCCGGATCGAAGTGTGTTTACCAGGGTTTTCAACACATTGAGTGAGATTGGTACACTTCCCAGCGCTCATGTTCTCTGCCAATGTGTGGTGCGGTATCATCGATAATCAGCTGATTGGCCCTGTTACTTTAGAGAATCGTCTTACAGGACAAAGTTACCTAGAATTTCTGCAAAATGAATTGCCAGGACTATTGGAGGATGTTCCTTTGGCTACACGCGCTGGTATGTACTTTCAGCATGACGGAGCTCCTCCACATTCTACCCGTCTGGTGATGCAATACCTAAATCAAACTTTCCCTGGTCGATGGATCGGCCGCGGTGGTCCCATTCAATGGCCACCAAGGTCTCCAGACCTCTCTCCGTTGGATTATTGTTTGTGGGGGTGGATGAAAAGTCAAGTTTACAAAAGAAAGGTGGATACACGAGACGAATTGCTCGCGCGCATTTTGGATGCTGCTGCCCGCATAAAGGAACGTCAAGATCAACTCAGACGAACAGCACGCGATTTTTGCACACGAGTTGCAAAGTGCTTTGAGGTTGACGGTGGGATTTTCGAAAACGTATTGTAAACTGTAACAAATTTGTCATTTCTGTATCTGATACCATTCAAAATGCCAATGTTTAAACATTAAATGTTAGAAACTCTCTTTCTTGATTACCATTAACAATGCTTTTGTATTTGTAAATTCAAACAGCTCTATCTCCGTAACCACTCAGAATTAGACACATATTCACATGAACTTTTTTCTCACCGATACTATCACCTCCCGAAGTATTGATCTTTCCTCCTGAAACGCCCTGTATATATATATATATATATATATATATATATATATATATATATATATATATATAACTTCAAGCTTCAAATAACAAGAAACAATCTCTTACGTCACATTTCCCAAGATGAACGTGCAACAGCTTAGGGATTTCCTTCATCATTTTTTTTTATCTTGGCTGAGGAATAATTTACCAGATTTTCCTTCTTATATATATACCAATCAGGTCTACGGCTTACATTTTCTTTGAATTTAATTTTTCCTACTATTTTTTTTTTAAGAATATAATTATTAAGGCTTTAAATAAGAAACTGGATTAAACCCAGCTTCAGAACGGCGTTAACATCAGTAGAGCAAAAGGGTGGTCAAATTCTTTAAGGAAATAAGCATATATTTTTCATTGTTTCTTGTACGAATAGTTTGGAGGAAATCGGATTCAGTGGCTCTCATTTTTTAACATTTACGATTAAAAAAGCTTTTATAAGTTACTTTTTTATATCTCAAAAAATTAAAATATATTTACGTTAATTTTTTATGTTTAAGAAATTAACGAATGTTAAATAATTCTTTAGTAGTTAATATAGAGTAAATCTGTGAATTTCATTACGTTCATTGGTTCATAATATTTATTTACTGTTATTTTCACTATGGAGAATATAAAAAAAGTTTTTTTTAACAGTGAAATTTAACTTGATAAGCTATATAAAGCAAATCATATACGAATGTGTGTATATATATATATGTGTGTGTGTGTGTGTGTGTGTGTGTGTGTGTGTGTGTGTATGCGCGCAAAACCTTTTAAAACTAAATTCTAGGAGAAACTAAATAAATTTTAATTAAATGTACCTTAATTAAAATTAAGGTACACTTAATTAAGGTATACACTGAGTATAATACAGTGTGTGCAAAAAAGGTTTTAAGTATAAAGTGAAAATTTATTTTTTGGTGATTTTTTAGTGATGCGCCTCGGTGGTGTAGTGGTTAGCGTTGCTGACTACGAATCTATCTGCCCCGGGATCGAGACCCGGTGACAGCAGGCGTCGCGCAGCAAAACCCAGCTCTTCATCCTTCCACACAATAAAAAAATGATTGGTGGATAAATGGGTACCCTGGGTAACCTAGTGGTTAAGACAGACGCTGGGCTGCTGGTGGGGCGTGTTTCGGTTTCCACGTTAAAAACTGTAGGTCTAAGCTGGAGTGACACTCTTGACCTTCGTTAGAATGAACAATTCCGGCCGAACAAAAACCAAAGTTAACCATGGTTATTTAAACATAAACGCTTTGTGTCAGCTATTAACCAGAATTCCCAAGTGTTTTTAATTATATGTTTAAGTTTAATTGATTAATTATCAATTAATTATTACAAATGTATTTAAGACTTTGCCCAACTTACCTTTAAATATATTTAGAGAAGTACTACAGTATTTACTAAATAATTTGCATTTCTTATTTTCGTTTTTAATTATTTTAAATTTAATTAATTTCAAATTTAGAAAAAAAGATATAAGACGACTACAAATTTGCGTGGAATATATAAATTGCCACCAGAGGTAGTAAATTCTACTTTCATCAATACAGTGGCTTGCAAAAGTATTGATACTGTACCTATGGAAAATTCGAAACTTTGAATTGTGTCTCTTCCTTTCTTACTCAATTTAATACTTTTCAAACACGGAATGAAACTATTGAGTTGGGTATGATACCCCTATCTTGTATCTTGCAAGAAAAAGCATAACCAAGAATACTTAGTTGGAGGAGGGGAGCTAGACGAGTGAATGTACTGACAAAGTAGAACAGCATTTTTCATTGATGTGTAAAATTTATTATTTATTGGGCAGCCATTTAAATACTGTACACAGTGCTGAGTGTATGTAATGTATGACGGTTTTTCTTATGTCACAATATACAAGTGTGTGTGTTGTGTGTATATATATATATATATATATATATATATATATATATATGTGTTACTTTTGCTTGCTTCAAATGACTGTTCGGGAGTGACTTGCGGTCGACCCCTTCGCAGCATCCTGCCTTATTCAGGGAATTGATTACTTTCATCCTGCCCTCGTAACCAGCAACGCATGACTAATCAAGGACTTTGCACAAGAACTGTTCAGCTGGTTCTTAAAGTTATTCAGGTTGGTGTGCTGGAGTTCCTCAGTTTTATCGGCAGCACGGTAAAATAGAGTTTTGGGCCTCGTATTCTGAGGGTATTTTAAATCTTTCTTTTCGTGCCTTTCTCTCCCATCGCAGCTGGGAGAATACACAGTCTACCTCTTCTGTCATTCCAGTGTGCTTTTATTTAATTTATAAAGTTTACGACATATCCCTCAAGTATTTTCCATATGTATGTTATTATGCATGCTCATGACTTCTTTTCATGGAGTAGAGTTTGAAGGATTGTATTTGTAGTCTTCATCTTTCGTTTCCTCTATCTTAGAATCTTAGACGTAAGAATCCTTTGCATGACTTCGATCAGTTTTATGGAAATATCCAGTTATTGGTAGGGCTAAACTCTTCCATAATTTTAGCATTATGTTTACTTTTCTGGTCTAGAAGCTCCTACAGATAATTTTCATTACCTTTCTAGCTTTTGTGTTTTTAATGTCATAGTGTTATTTGAATTCTGCATTTGATGATATTGTTTCTCCAAGATCCCTGACTTCTGGGTTTGGTGGAATCTGTTTGTCTTGTATTGTTTTATACCTTTCTTTCTGTAGTTCCTCAGTGTTACATATCTTATTAGTTGGAATTTTTCTCTGTTGTCTTCTCCACACCTGAAAACAACGAATGTCATTTTGCAATTTTTCTGCCACCTTCACTTGGTATTTTCTTACATATCTTTGTGTCGCCGTGAAACACGATAAGACACTGTCTTTAATATGTGAATTTATGTTTGCAATCATTATTTTAAACAGTAAACAAGCTAATCCCGCACCTTGTGCGACAGAGCTCATGACTTCCGAGACTTCAAATTTAACTCAATTTACTCATATTCTTGGTGTTCTTTGGGTTAAAAATTTAAATATCCATTGTCCCAACTTCCCAGTAATTTATATTTTCCTTAGTTTGTGTGCTATAATCTCATGATCATATTTATTGATGGCCTTAGCAAAATTAATGTACCGCATATTACATCTATACTTTGACCCCAACACAATGTTTCTAGTATTTTGTCTTGGTGGTCTAATAACTGTAATAGGCATGATTTTCTAGCTCTATAGCCATGTTGGTGCGGATTGAATAATTTCTTTTCCCGTAGGTATAGCAAAGAATTTTGTTTCTAATTACATGTTCAGAGCACTCTCTGAGGCGGGAGGAGAGTACAATTGGGCGATAATTCTCAGGCGATGCTCTGTTACCTACTTTGAATAAAGGAACGATGTTCGCGTTCTTTAAAGGGAGTAGGATTATTTGTCCTGTGTCGAGTGAATTTCTCCGGAGTAAGTGTAGTGGCTTGTCTGTTATCTTTTTGTTTCCTTCAGAAACACGGCACTCTATGTGTCTGGCTCTGGGGCTAAAATTTGTTGTGTTTGTGAAAGAGCCTTAATTATATCCCCTTCCAAGCATTCCAAATACATTAATAAATTTTTATCTGTACTTATTCTTTAGTAATTTCTGTCGCTGTAAAAGAATTCTTTCGAATTTTCTATTTTCATCCTGGATTTATGATAGTAGCACTGAATTTAAGCAATTCGCTCCTCTTCTAGGTCATTTGCATCATTAGTTTACTACATCTTTTAACTATCCAATACTTTCTTTACATTTCCTTTTCCTTTTCGCAAAAGCGTAAAAGTATTTTAGGATTTTTTTTTGTTTTCTGCTACCTTGTTTAATTCTTCGTTTGTCTTGTGGATAAATGTTAGTGTTGGGTTCCCTTCTACAGTATTTTACATAGTTTATTTTCTAGATAGAGTCTTCTTGCTTCCGTTTTGCGTCTGTAGATAATTTTTACGGTTTATTTTCGCTGTCTAAATAACGTTCTGATTTTCTTTCTAATCTGCTACGATTTCATTTTTATCTCATCGGAACGTATTTCAGTAACGGAGGTTTTGTTTCGTTTTCTATTATACAGAGCATTTCTTCTGGAGCCCTTCTGCGAAGTAGCAATTTTTAGTCTACTTACTTCAATTCTGCATTTACTGAAAACGTGAAAACGTGAAATGCACGTGAGGTAGAGATTCTTTCTAATTGTGCAAGAGAATGATGAGTAACTGACAAGATAAAAGTTGAATTTTCTACGTGTAAAGAGGTGACCACTTATATGTATATGTTTATTTTTCACTTTTTATGCAGGAAGGAGGGGCCAAGGGCGAATGCCCGCGGAAACACCCTCACCCATAGAGGAAAAAGAGAGCCAAAATCACGGTTCAGGGTGTTCGAGATACCTTGAAACTGCGTTTGAAAGATTGGAGGTCACAGACTCACAGACAGAGAAAAAGATGGAGTAAGAAAAGTTGTTCCAAAGTTGGCCAGTTGAGTAGATGAAAGACTGAAGATATCGATTAACTCTTGCGTGAAAGAGTTGGACAGAAAAGGGATGAGAATGTGTCGAAAGTCTGGTACTGCAAGCTCTCCTTAAAGTAGGAGGGATGCAATTAGAGGGTTCAGAATAGCAGTGTCCGTTACAATAGCAATAATAAAGAGAGAGCGAAGCAACATTGCGGCGAGGAGAGTGGGACTGAAGACAGGCAGTAAGAGACGGGGATTTAATGAGACGAAAAGCCTTTGATTTCACCCGATCAAGCAGAGCTGTATGAGTTCAGCCACCCCACACAGTAGAAGCGTACTCCATACAGGGGCGGACAAGACCCCTGTACAAAGACAGCACCTGAGTGGGGGTAATGAAACTGCGGAGCCAGTACAGCACACCTTACCTCTTACAAGCTGTTTTGGAAAGAGCGAATATATGATCTTTCCAGGAAAGATCACGCGAAAAAGAAATATGAAGACTTTTAAGAGAAGAGGAAGGAGTGAGTTGTATATTGTTGAAGGTAAGGGGATAGTAGTGCGGAAGATTGACGAGTAGACAGGTGGAGGAACCGAGTTTTTGAGGCATTGAAAGCCACAAGGTTTTCTCTGCCCTACTCAGAGATAGTAGAAAGATCAGAGGTCAGGTGTACCATAACCGTCCCACGCGACTCATGGAGTGACTGTTGAGAAGAACGCTTTGTGCTTTCTTTGTCCCTTCTTTGGAACAGGCTGAATAAAAGCGAATTTCCAACAGGAAGTAAAAGTACCAGATGAAAGGCAAAGACAAAAGAGTTTTCCAAGGCAGGATGTCAGCACAGAAACAGTTCTTGAGAACAGGAGGGATAACATCAGGACCGTACGCCTTCCTACAGTTGAGCTCAGATAGGGTAGAAAGAACATCTTTGGAAGAGATTCTAATTTCAGACATAATTAAATCAGAGGGAGTTGGAGATGGAGGAACAGCACCGGAATCGTTCAGGGTTGAGTTGTAAGCGAAAGTTTGAGTGGAGAGTTCAGCTTTGTCAGGGGAAGAGCCATCATCTGAACTATCAGAATGGAAAAGAGGAGAGAAAGCAGTAAAGTTGTTGGAGAGGTTATTGACTGGATGCCAGAGAGCGTGAGAAGAATTAGAATTGGATAAGTTTTCACATTTTTGTCTGATAAAGGAATTTTTTGTCGAGTCGAAGAACAGACTTTGCACAATTCCGGGCAGAAATATTACAATGTATAGTAATTTAGAATATCATCAAAGTATAATTAATGCCATCGTATAACTGCCTATATGTGTGTGTGTTAATTAAAGTTACTGATTCAGTGTGTATTTTCAAATTGATTTAGGAACAACAGTAAAATAATAACGAGATTTGTAGTGAAGAATATAAATTATTTACAAGAAATTACATCGCTTTAAAAAATTTTCCCTTGATTTGAAATAATACTCGTATAGGCTGTGAGACACTTAAATTTCCACTTAACTCAGAATTTATCGTATCGCAAAAGCATAATTTTTCACATGGGTTTTAAAAGTCTTGTTAAAATTACTTATGTCTGCAAGCAGGAAATGTTTCTGATTTAAAATTTACCAAAAGTTTGGAAGTATTTTCTCATTTGAGTTCGTGTTTTTCGTAACTTTATACTGTCAAAATTTTGAGAGATGTCAGATTTTTTAACCACTCTTTTATGAACCTTTGAATGGTTTATTTAACGAAGAATATAAAATATTTAAGTGATCAAATTACAACTTGTATTTATTTAGTATTAATTATTTCTTTGTTTCTTTTTATCTAAAACTTGTTAGCGTATTAACAGAAAATCAGCAATTATGTTGGTTGGAAGCATCTTTACGATTTTAATGTATTTAATTTGTTCGGGTTTTGCACGAGGTAAGAAATATTTCATTTGAAAAAATGTGTATATTTTCATTTGTTTATGAATCACTTTTATTTCTAAAATATATTTACCTTTTCCAGAAATCGTGTTTCCAGAGTCCTCTACCGGATCCTGTCAAACAGCTTCCGGTACACAGGGACAATGCTTGGAAGTCTGGAAGTGTCCTTCTTCAGCCAAAGGTGAAAAGCCGACTCACTGTGGGTTTAACGGAAACATACCTGTAGTCTGCTGCCCGTTATCTGCCGGTAAGATTGTGGATTATGCACTACACTAACAAAGAAATATTTGTTTTCGCCTTTTGCTTACGGCGGAAATAATTATCAGTAAGATTACTTAAATAGGAAAATCCGAAACGTTTATTCAGAAAAAGGACGCAAGTTACACAAAATTTTACAAAATGTTTCAATTTTTTCTCTACTATATATAGTAGATACCTAATGTGGGAAGAGCATATAATTCACATTTTTCTAATCTGAATATGTCGTTGAAAGAATGGGAGGTTTTTTAGGCAAAATTAAGGGATCCACTTTGTTTATTACATAAAAGAAGTGAATATAGCAAGTACTACTGCTACTACTACTGCGGCTAATAATAATAATAATAATAATAATAATAATAATAATAATAACAAACAAAAGGTACAAATTTACAAAATTGGTATTTGATTATTTTGCAGAATTTGGCATGAAATAACTAATTGCATATTTTTTAAAATAACAAAAAATAAGATAAACTATTAAATTAAAAGTAATTAATGCTATAAACATATTTTACATATTTAATTATAAAATGGGAACTCATTTTCTTTGAAAATTTTTTGTTATTTGCGAAATAGAGTCAGTGATGAAGCCTGGCTGATATTCAATTCCATTGTATACAATGTCAACATGTTCTTTTTGCAATCTTTAACGAAATAAAACTAATTATTAAAGTATACTAACTTTTTGAAAGCTATAAAAGTTTATGATACAGAATCATCTTCATTCATAAATTTAAAGCGAATTGCATCAATCACATAGGGCCTATTTCAATTATGTGATTACTGTTACATAATGATTGAGATTTTATTTTTTATGATAAAGTGTAAAAGTTACATTTCATGTGAGGTTTCAATTAAAAATTTATCGTTTATATTTGGAGGAATTATTATTATTACAATATATTTAAAAATATTCGGAAATTCTTTTGTTTACATCTATTGTACCTTTATACCTTTGTTGTTGCAGTTGTTAAAGAAAATGTTACAAGCGGACTAACCAGGTTATATGAAGTTGCTCCACCAGAAAAAAACTTCGGTCGTCAAAGTAATCATCTTTCAGTCCATTAAGTATAAACAAACATTATGTACAAAGGCTTGAATTCAGCAAATCAAAATAAACAAATTACAAACAACAACAATAACAAAACAAAGCTTCCAATGATAATAAAACAATATTTCTTATATTACTGTTCAAACTATCTGTTTGCATATCTCTGACTATTGGTCATCCTCCTTTCAGGATTTCGGTGAAACTTTCGCTGTTCCGCTACACATATCAAAAGCTTTTGATAGAATCTGGCACAAATCTTTAATTTCTAAACTGCCCTCCTCCAGTTTCTATCCTTCTCTCTGTGCCTTCATCTCTAATTTCCTTTCTGGCTGATCTATAATTGCGGTTGTAGCTGGCCACTGTTCTTCTCCTAAAGCTACCAACAGTGGTGTTCCTCAGAGTTCTGTCGTGTCACCCACTCTTTTCCTTTTATTTATTAATGATCTTTTAAGTCGCGCTTCCTGTCCTATTCACTCCTATGCCGATGATTCCACTCTTCACTTCTCCACCCGCTTCCCAAAGCGTCTCTTTCAACAGTCACTCCATGATTCGCGTAGAACGGCTATAGTGCGCTTGGTCTCTGATCTTTCTGCCATCTCTAATTGGGGCAGAGAAAACCTTGTTGCTTTCAATGCCTCAAAAACTCCGTTCCTCCATCTGTCTACTTGTCGCAGTCATCCACACGACTATCCCATTACCTTCAACCAGGGCCGGTTTTAAGCCGATTAGACCGATTTGTTCAAATTGGGCCCCGCGCCCCGAGGGGACCCCGCGCACGCGCTCGAGTGGGGGACGCTATGATGAATTAATGAGTGCACGAAGTTTCTTGTTACTGTGAAGGCAGTGAAACTATTCAGTCCGTCCTCGTATATCTATGTTTCAATGTTTTATTGCTAATCGTTTGTTTATTTGTTTTGTAATTTCAGTTTATCGTCGCCGTTTAGCTTTTTTAAAAAAAAGGTAATTTGTGGACGATATTAAAACCCTCAACACAGAAAGAGCGCTGTTAATGAGATTATATAACATAAAGCTTGGAATGTAAAGTTGTGTTGTTTGTTAAATATGTCCAAATTGTTTATATGTCCAAACTGCAAACTTGAAGTGTCTTAAGCCTGCATGTAACAGAGAAACGTGGTGGTAAGTAGATCCTACATATTAAATTAACTAGTTTTTGCCTCATTATCATAGAGAGCATTTACATTTCTATTTACTAGAGCTTGTTCTTTTGCCCCCTGCGCTTTTCTTCTTACTCCCAGGCTTTTAAAAATCATGAAATCTTTTGCTTTAATCATTAGATGCATACATGCACATCTTTATTATTTTTCAGTGCCAGGGAGTCTTTATTGTGAATGATTTTGTTTTTTGTTTTGTAATTTCAGTTTATCGTCGCCGTTTAGCTTTTTTAAAAGAAAAGTAATTGAAAAAGCCCTTACATCATCGTCATCATGGCAAGCACAAGCAGAGATAGAGACAAAGGGCGAAAGTATTTGAGCGGCAATCAGAAACGAGCACTGGCCAAGGCTAAGGCAGCTGAAAATGAAAAACAAAGAGGTGCTCTAGCGAAATTTCTTGTCACTCCAACTTTGAAACGACAACGGGTAGAGGGCCCCGCTAGGCGCTAACAATTTTCTAATTGGGCCCCGCACTTCCTAGCGCCGGCCCTGCCTTCAACAACACACAACTCAATCCTACCTTTTCTCTTAATATACTTGGTGTTTCCTTTGGACCTTTTCCAGTTTGTGTACCGTTTTTCATATATTTTGACAGAATATTTTCGTTAAAACTAACGAAAATATCACGACTTAACCTAACCAATTATCAAGGGCGTACAGTTGATCTATTAGTAAATACTATTCCAGAAACAAACAATGTTATAATTATAATAATAGATGAACTGTACGCCCTTGATAATTGGTTAGGTTAAGTCGTGATATTTTCGTTAGTTTTAACGAAAGTATTCTGTCAAAATTGGTTGAGGGGGGGGGGAAGAACCTACAAGTACCCCCTTTTTATTTCAGATGAACTTTGTGTTTGTGTTCCAAATTGGTTGTTCAAATTGGTTGTTTATCTGAAAAGAAGCAAAAATAAATTATATGAAAAACGGTACACAAACTGGAAAAAGTCCTTTCCTTTTCTCGTGATCTTTCCTGAAAAGATCACATATACACTTTTTCCAAAACAGATTCGAAGAGGTTTAGCGTGCTGTACCACCTCCGCAGTTTTTTCACCCCCGTTCAGTCGCTCTTTCCGTACAGGGGTCTTGTCCCCCAATGTATGGAGTATACTTCTCACGTATGAGGTGGCTCAACCCACATAGCAGCACTTGACCGAGTGGAATCAAATGCTTTTCCTCTCATTAATTCCACGCCTCTAACTGACTCTCTTCAATCCCTCTCTCTTGTCCGCAATGTTGCCTCACTCTCTCTTTACTATCTCTATTATAACGGACACTGCTCTTCTGAACTCTCTAATTGCATGCCTCCTCGTTTAAGGAGAGCACGCAGTACCCGACTTTCGACACATTCTCATTCCTTCTCTGTCCACCTCTCTAACGCAAGGGTTAATCGGTATTTTCAATTTTTCATCTACTCAACCGGTCAACTCTGGAACACTCTTCCTAAATCCATCTTTCCCCCCGTCTATGACCTACACAGTCTTTCAAACGCAGAGTGTCTAGGCATCTCGAAAACCACGGACCTTGATTTTCTCTCTCTTCTTCTTCTATGGAGCGGACGCTTGACCCCTCCTTCGTGCATAAAAACAAGAACTACTGTAGATTTATTATCTTGTTTTGTTTGTATGGTTAAAGTATCAAATTAAGCACACTGTAAACAGAAAATTCCGAAAGCATTGAAGTCGAAGAATATATATATATATATATATATATATATATATATATATATATAGTAATTGAGGAAGTACAAGAGTTTAAGTATTTGGGTCAAACTATTACCAGCTTCTTGAGTGATGACTCGGATATAAGAAAACAATCTCGAAGCCTTTGTGCTGAAGAGAATATGACTATAAGGGACTTTCGGTTCTGTACAAGTGAAGCTAAAGACACTCTTTCGAACTTTCTGCAGTAATATATACGGACAGCAACTCTGGGTGAATTATAAAAAAGGTTCTGGTAGAACCCTAAATTTGCTGTACAACAGGGGTTTTAGACTTACATAAATTACCCCCGAGATGCTCAGCTTCGGAAATGTTTGCTACCCACAATGTCCCGAGCTTCCCGAAGGTAACAAAACGTGCTCAATACAGTCTAATGCAAAGAATTAAAAAATCAACCAACCCGATTATCGAAGCTATCCATGAGTCCCGCCGTTTATCCTCTAAATTATGGAATGCTTGGTACGAAAACGTCTGTCTGTAGCTCCACTTAACTTCGACATAACTGTATTATTTGTAATGAACTGTATATATTTCTATCCTTAGTATGTGAACTGTCATTGTATTAATAATATTTGTCATATGGACTGTAGTCTGACAATAAACATTTTCATTTTCATATATATATATATATATATATATATATATATATTTTCCACAAATTCCAATACAATTGTTTTTGTAATATTTACAGAATATATATATATATATATATATATATATATATATATATATATTGTTTATATTATATATTATATATATCTGACAGCATGAGCCATAAGCTTTAGGCTTTACTGGGCTCTCAAATTAATTATAAGATAAAAGCAATTCATATATAGGTTGTTACGATTTGGTACTATATTATGATTAATTATTTTATCACATATCTTTGTAGTTACGGTGATGGAATATTTAAATAAAATTAATTATGGTTGTGATTACATATAAGATAATGTAAGTTTTATTATTATTATTATTACCATTATTATAAGTATGTGTAAGTAAAAAATTAGACAAAAAAAGTGAACACAGTATTTAATCCCTAAATGCATTAGTACGAGTTCAGTATTCCTTTATTAAGATCTTTATTAATCTTTATTTATTATTTATTATTTTCTTTATTAAGATTTAATTTGTTTTTAAAGGCACTTACGTGAGGGATATTTTGAAAAGCTATGCTAAATTATTCCACAATTTCAACTCTACAAAAATAGATGATTTTTGAGATGTAGACAATCTAAGGTGAGGAATAACGTGCCTATTTCTCTATTTAGTTTAATATGAGTGAATCTCTCGATAAATTACAAAAATATTTATGTATCCACGCGAAGTTAATTTTTTATTCATAGATTTATAAATAAAAATGTGTCAATTTTATTGTCTTCCATTTTTAATAATTTTAACTCTTAAAGAATGCACTTCTATGGCGAAGAAAATTTGAATCAGATAATATCCTCATTGCTCGCTTTTGAACAATGAAACTATTGTCTAATACGTTATCAGCGGTATTTCTCCATACATATTTGCACTTCATCATATTAGGAAGAACAAAAGTAAGGTACAAAGTTAATAAAAACTTGTTTACGAACTATAAATGGAAGTTTAAACATTATACCAACACTCCTAGAAATCTTTTTATATATATAATTGAATATGGTCCTTCCACTATAAATTCTTATCTAACATAAAGCCTACAAATTTCGGTACATAAGTTTCTTTCACAAAAGGTTCTTCGACAATCAGGTTGTGAATATTTACCCTTATTTTGTTACTGAAAATCGTAAAAAAAATTTATTGAATTGGAAAGAGTTTATTTGAGGTCAGTCATTTCACAGCTTTCGTAAGTTCTGTTTTATAAACAGTATAACCTGCGCTGTATTGATATTTTTACAAGAAAAGGACACACTTGCATCGTCGGCAACATCATGAACTTAAGAATATTCGAAGAATGCAGGAGGTCATTTATATATACATTTTTTATGCAGGAAGGAGGGGGGTCAATGACCACATAAGCTCCCGGCCCCAAGAAGAAAAAGGGAGCCAAAATGAAAATCTAAAGTTTTCAAGATGCCTTGACACTGCGTTTGAAGATTGGAGGTCATAGACAGGGGAAAACGAATTGACGAAGATTGTTCCATAGTTGACAGGTTGAGTAGATGAAGATTAAGAATGCCGATTAACCCTTGCGTTAGAAAGTTGGACCGAAAAGGAATGAGAATGTGTCGAAAGTCTGGTGCTGCATGCTCTCTTTAAACGAGGAGGCATGCAATTAGAGAGTTCAGAAGAGCAGTGTCCGTTATAATAGAGATAGTAAAGAAAGATTGAGACAGCAGTGCGGCTAATAGAGATGGAGTGAAGACAGTCAGTAAGAGGCGGGGAATTGATGAGACAAAAAGCCTTTGATTCCATCTGGTCAAGTAGAGCTGTGTGGGTTGAGCCGCCACCACACACATGAGAACCGTACTCCATACAGGTGCCGACAAGACCGCTGTACAGAGACAGCAGCTGAGTAGGGGTGAAGAAATTGCCGAGTCGGTACAGCACACCTAACCTCTTAGAAGCTGTTTTAGAAAGAAAGTATATGCGATCTTTCCAAGGACACGAGAAAAGGAAAAAGGAAGAATATTAATAGAAGAGGAAAGAGTGAGTTGTCTATTGTTGAACGTAAGGGGATAGTCGTGTGGAAGATTGTGACTAGTAGACAGATGAAGGAACTGAGTTTCTGAGGCATTGAAAGCCAAGGTTTTCTCTGCACCTATCAGAAATAGTAGAAAGATCAGAGACCAGGCGCACCATAACCCTCCCACCCGAATCATGAGGTCATTGTTGCGAGGGACGCTTTGTGAAGGGGGTTGAGAAGTGAAGAGTGGATTCATCAGTATAGGAGTGAATAGGACAAATGCCATTCAAAAAATCATTAATAAATAAAATGAAATAGTGGATGACAGTTCAGAGCCCTGAGGAACACCACATTTAATAGCTTTTGGAGAAGAACAGTGGCCATCTACAACCGCAGCTATAAATCTGCCAGAAAGGAAATCAAGGAAGCAGGCACAGATAGAAGGATAGAAATTGAAGGAAGGCAGTATGGAAATTAAGGATTTTAAGACAGATTCTATCAAAGCTTTTGATATATCTAACGCAATATCAATGGTTTCACCGAAATCCCGAAAGGAGGATCACCAAGAGTCAAAGATATACAAGATCTCCAGTAAAGCGTCCCTTACGGAAAACATACTGACAATCTGAAAGAAAGATTGCCAGTACATAAGTGTTTAAGAATTTTCCTATTAAGGGTAGATTCAGACACTTTAGAAAGGTAAGAAATCAAATAATTTGGACGATAGTTGGAGAGTTGAGAGCGGTCACCCTTGTTTGGGACCGGCTGAATGAGAACGAACTTCCAGCAGGAAGGAAACGTACCAGATGAAAGGCAAAGACGAAAGAGTTTGCCTAGGCACGATGTCAGCACAGAAGCATACTCTTTGAGAACAACAGGAGGGACAGCATCAGGACCGTACGCCTTCTTAGAGTTGATCCCAGAGAGGTCAGAATAGGCAGTTTTGGAAGAGATCCTAATTTCAGAAATAATTAAGTGAGAGGGAGTTGGAGATGAAGGAACAGCACCGGAATCGTACAAGGTTGGGTTGGAGGCGAAAGTCTGAGCGAAGAGTTCAGCTTTATCAGGAGAAGAGAGGGCAACTGAGCCGTCGGAATGGAAAAGAGGAGGAAAAGAGGAGGGAAAGAAGTAAAGTTGCTAGAGGTTCTTGGCTAGGTACCAGAAAGAGCGAGAAGAATTAGAATTAGATAGGTTTTCACCTTTTTGTGAAGGTGAAGGCGCAGGCGACCCATTTGCATTTCTCATAGTCTCGAAAGTTTGTTGACTTACAAGATGAACACCTTCTAGCCGAAGTATTTTGATGGTGCGATGGTGACTCTTTATCTTCAATAATAATAATCTGAGGTCCTGAAAAGTATGCCACTTTCCCAAGTCTTTTTAGCTTCCCTGAGTTTAGGAATCATTCCTTTCTTTATTCTACAATTTTTTTAGTATTTTTCAATTTACTAATAATATTCCGAAACTCATTAGAAGTAGCAGGAAAAAAGAAAATAAATTTTGTGGACTGAGGAGCGTGTGATCCAACAACAATTGGTCATTCTTTGGTAGTTGTGAGCGAAGTTTTTCGGCTATTGATGTAAAATGGTTGTTGATAGAATTTGCAACAGTGATACCATTAGTAATTTTTTGGTGACCAATATTCAGTTTTTCTATAGATGTCATTTTAATTCTGTTTTTGATAAGACTCTTTATAGTTGACCATACATTCTTCATGTCTCCTTTATGCTTGGAAAATTGATTGTTATTATGGTTATATTTTTAAATTTTGATTAATTTGCTTTATTTTATTTCATTTTGTTTGAAAATGACCTAAAATGATTGATATCGAGACAAATAATATTTCCGTTGAAAGCCATTTTCAAAATAATTTAAAGACGATATCAACAAATAGCGAATACCAGTGAAATATGCAGAATTATCGCTTAGATGAAGTAACATTTCGAGATTTGAGAATTGAGATATTAGGCGGAACCAACTGCATGCCTCTCGAGTTGGGATTAACAGACGCCCCATTTGCATTTCTCATTGCCTCGAAGGTTTGTTGACTTACAAGATGAACACCCCCAAGCCGCAGTACTGTGCATCGATGGTGCGATGGAGACTTTATTTTTAATAATAAGCAAGATCCTAAAAAATATGCCACTTTCCCAGGTCTTCTGGCTTCCTTGAGTTTAGGCATCATTTCTTTCTTTAGACTATAATTTTCTTCGCAGACATCATCGTTGGCGAAAATATTGAAACCTTTCAACTTGTTCCTGTTTCTAGAAATTTGGGCCCTCTGAGATTCGTCCTTACAGATGACTTTTATCATTGCGGTTGTGTGCTTGGCTTTGGTGTTTTGTTTATTATGGGAATTGGCCTTAGTTGGTGGAGTATGCTTTTTTTTAATCTACAGGCGCTTTTGATTTTAACATTCCCCAATTTCAATTTCTCTGATAATGTCTTCCACCTTCTGCCTGAGCTTGGGTACCAATTTCCTCTTTACCATCTACCATCCCAGACGATAACATTTTTAGCACGAGATTTAAAATCAGAGCAACAAATCTTATTTTTTATTACGTGTTAATTTTTTATTAATTCTATAATCTGATTGTTTATACTCACTGAATTTAAATTTTATTTAAAGTCTTTTAATTCCTCATGAGCAAACTGGATACTCTTCTCAAGTCCTATATTTTGTAGTTTAACTTAGCATTGTCAATATTTAATAATTCATGGTCATATTGAACCACTTTTATTACTGCTTCGAGGTCTTTTATTATTTTATTAATTATTAGAGAGTTACTTTCGGGGTCATGATAAAGGAATTTAAGGTACTAAAAACTCGCTCGATACTGTCAGTTAAATGATGGTAAATGGTTTTTGGTTATTCATAAGATTTACACAATAATTTAGGCGCAGACGTTAAAATTTGTAAATAAAAGTAAATAAAAGCTCGTTCGTCCGTTTGTATTTCCAAGGACGGCATGTGTGCATGCGTTTCTTTGTTTGCGCTAGGGCTTCGGCTATTTGGCTCTGTATGGTATAAGGTTTACAATATTAGTGTAAAGTATATTTTTTTAATTCCAGTGGGACACGGTATACTATGACAGGATAGTCTGAAGATGTTTATGTATTTATGCGTATGATACGATAAAACCACTTCTCACAGGAGGTGATGACACTATAAAAAAATACTGATTAACTAATATTTATGTTTTTATTATTTTATAAATTTATTCTTTTATTTATTTCTTATTCATTTATGAACTGATCATACTTAATTTGATTCTCTTATAAATAACTCGTGTATAACCCTCAACTTGTATTGCAGGGTCAAATTTGACCCTAAAGCTTGTATCAAAGCAACCACAATACGCACAAAGTACCACAGCCGCACACGACCATGTCATGAATAAAACTGAGAATAAATGGAAACTGAGACACGCGCAAAAATGTAATTGGTGTACAGAAAAATAATTAATGATTTGGAAAAAATATTCCAGGAAATATTTAACTTTTTAATGAAAAGGGTCAAATTTGACCCCGCCATACTATGTACGTAATTTAACCCCCGCCATACCAGTTCAGGGATAACTTCATTATGTGATGTTATCTTATTGCAGAAGAATAACGATTTCTTTTTTCTTAAAAAAATCTGTAGTTTAACGTTTGGGTCTCCTCTTCAATTCTTTTAAAACTTTATAGTGAAGAGGCTTACATCTGTTTCTTCCTTAAAATTTATTATACAGTATAATAATAATAATAATAATAATAATAATAATAATAATAATAATAATAATATCCAAATTCTATTTCGAGAACTTGGATGAAGCGGAACTCATACGAAAGAATAAATAGAGTGGAAACAACTTCATATATTTTTTCATCCCTGAAAAAATATGTATGAAAATCATAAGTTTCAGCTGATTCAGGAAACGAGTTGAGAAATAAATGCTAACAAGTATAAAGTAGAGCTTTTCAGTTATAAGCCATTCATAAGTTTTATTAGGGTTACAACAAATTTCAGAAAAACATTCCTTAACAGCAGAATACTACTGGACAAGGATGAAGGAACGCGAGATGGCGTCCTCCACAAGTGATGTAAACAATGACAAATGAGAAATTCATAATGTTAACCGGACTGGTGCAGTCTAGGGCATATCATACTTTTCCGAGTCCGAATTTCACTTTGGCTAATATGTATTTTTATGTAAAATTTAATTCTAAGAGGGGTTTCTTTTCTGCAACTTTTCCCAAAAATCGCGTTATCATGTTCAAAATTGCGGTTTTCTGTTCTATGTTGAAATACCGAATATTCAATTGAACACAACCTCATATTTTTAACCCTTTGTCGTAATTTGTTGCCAATTACACACATTAACTTTGCTTAACTCTTACACAGGTTTATACATACATACATAAGAAAAAAAATCTACTCCATTTGAATCTTTATAACCATTTGGACGCAGAAGACGAAGTTCATCATTCTCTCAATAGATGGCTCTGAGCAATTACGCCAGTTATAATTGTGAAGTAGAAGTGAGTGGACGCCATTTTTTTCGGTAAGGCCGGTCATCTTTCCAAAGACAAGGCTTACTTGGCCATAGATGGCATGAAAATCTGGAGGGCCAAGGAGGAAGTAATGGCCTCATCAGTTGAAGCTCTCACGCAGAGGTCAGAGAAGATCTCTGGGATATTCTTTGATGTCAAATAGGATAGGAACACAAAGGTGTTGAAATATGACGAAGTGACAGGGAGATTTCATCCTGGCAAAGTGATCGAGGAGCATTACACTATCATGGGGAGCCTCAAGGAAAGTACCCTTCCATTTCACTCCCGAGGAACCTGAGGAAGGAGAAAAGCCTGCTCATAAGCTCGCTCAGGGCTTGCATGAGTGGCTTCTGGATCACGGAGCTGACGAGAGCCTTGTAATGATTGGAGGAGACTCTACCAACACCAACAGGGGGTTGTTTGGAGGCGCCATAGCCCTATTGGAGAAGATGCTGGGTCGCAAGTGCCACTGGATGATCTGTCAGCTCCACGTGAACGAGCTCCCCCTGAAGCACTTAATTATCAAGCTGGACGGCCCTGTAACTCCCCGGTCAGGCTTCAGTGGGTCTATTGGAAAACTTCTTGAGAAAGTGAATGAACTTGAGGTCAACTTCAACTTCAAACCAGTGGAAGGAACTGAAGATATCATAGAGCTGCCAGTAGGGATGGTCAAATCTCTCTCCACAGACCAGCACAACTGCTATCTTCTGATCAAAGCCATCAAGTCTGGAAGTCTCAGTCCACAGTTGGCTGGTCTCAAGTGCGGACCTCTGAACCAATCCAGGTGGCTCACTACTGCACAGGCCATCTTGCTGTTGTGGATGGTGAGCACGGACTGAAGGGGGAGGTGTTGAGGAGGCTCGAGGTCCTCGTGAAGTTCTGCCTTAACTTCTACTTCAAAATGTACCACGACATCAAAGTGAAGCACCACCTCAAATTTGGTCCTGCACACGTTTTTTCAAGCCTGAGGCTGCTAAGGAACCAGACTACGGAGGTCAGGAACATCATCTCTGCTGCAGTGATAAGAGGAGCTTACCACGCACATCCTGAGAACATCCTGGCTTCATTCTTGTGTAGTGAGGATGAGCATCAGAGAGCTTTGGCTGTGAGCCAGATAGAGAAGATCAGAGAAGGAAGAGACTTTGGTGAAATGCTCCCAATGTTCAGATCGAAACAGGACATACTTAAGAGCTTTTCAGGTTCGAGTGGCTGATGAAGAGGCTGAAGCCATCGTTAATGCTCATAAGAGCTGAAAGTCCTCATAAGATCATAATATAAGATCTTATGAGGCCACGCTTTTCATGGATCCAGAAAACAGGCGTGTAAAACCTACACGTGCAGGTGGCAAGTCTCCCGCTACTCGATCAGAGTAGAGCTGGTGAGTCGCGCCTATTCTTTGAAGAAAAACTTTAAATTCTTAAGTTTTACGTGAAATCTAAACATTTTTTCAGCACCCAGAGGTGTTGAAACACGCAAGAAAGCAAGGATGAGGTAAACAAAAGCAGCTTTTAGACTAAATCATATGCAGAACAGCTGCGCGCTTTGGTTTGGGTGCCCTGAGGCTGCGTTAGGCAGCCTTCAAATCAGAAAATCGCGATTTTGACCATGAAAATGAGATTTTTCGGAAACGTTGCAAATAATAAACCCATCTTAGAATTAAATTTTACATAGGAATACATATTAGCCACTTTGTTTTTCCAAAATTTCAACCCTGAACCCAGAGTATGATGTCCTACTGGTGCACGAAAGAAAAATACCAATAAATGTGGAAAATGCGAGCTAACAGTTAAAGAGAATGATAAAGCGGTAGAATGTGAGTTATGTAACTGCTGGTTTCACATCAAGTGCGAGAATATTCCTGTTCAGGTCTATAAGTTTATGATGGAAGAAGAGGCAGGACACCAGCTACATTGGAACTGCAGTTTTTGCAAAAGAGGGTGTGAAAAAAATATTTAATTACCTAAAGAAAATAGAAGTACAACAGTTGGATTTAGACACAAGACAGATAGCTATGGGGGAGGAAATCCCAGTTTTACATGCGGCTTTAGGGAAGGAAATACTAGCATTGAATTCCCGAAGAGATTGAATTCCCTGGAGGCTAAGGTGAACCAATCAGGTGAACCAAGTCAGTCAGTAAACACAGGTGATGCAAATAGCTATGTACATAATATAAATACATTGGATGTTTTGTTTAGCAATATTGATGCTTTGACTGTTGATAAGCTACAAGAGTTAAAAGTTGTGATATCAGAAAAGAATCCAGATATTATATCGCTCGCGGAGATAAATCCTAAACACTCAAGGTACGAAAGATACTTATCTGAATTTAAAATAGAAGGATATGAAGTCGCTAAAAATAGAGCCAGCAGAGGCATGTTGATGTACATTAGAAATGAAGTGAAATATACACCAGTGACTTTGAACTGTGTCTTTGAAGAATACATGTGTATTAGATTAAAAAGTACGTCAGATGAAGATATTATCATATGTTGTATATACAGTATGTATAGGAAGGAGCCCGTCATCGTCAGAGGAAAATAATTCAAGGATGTTGCATTTATTTGATATGAAAAATGAACAAAATATACAATATGAACTGTACATAGTATATTTTAATTTACCACATATTAACTGTGATTATATAACTACTAATAAAGACACTGATGACATTCACGTTAAGTTCATAGAGAAAACAAGAGAATGTTATCTAACTCAGTTTGTCAAAACACTAACGCGATATAAAGGATCAGATAAGGGAAGTTTATTGGACCTTGTCTTCAGTAATAACGAGAACTTTGTCATGCAAGTTGATACTTCTCCACCACTTGGCAAAAGCGATCACTGTAGCTTACATATCAAATATGATGTGGGTTTAAAAAAGCAGAGCAAAGAAAAACTGAGATATGCCTATGATAAAGGCAATTATCTGAAAATGAGAGAATTAATGAGTGATGGATGGCAAGATTTTATTGACATAGAGAGAGAAGACAAATGGAATTGGATGAAAAATAAGCTTCAGGAGGCTATAGATAAATGTGTACGAAAGAGAAAGATGAACAAGAATAAGAACGTGTTAAACGCTAAGTTACCAATGAATAGGAAACTATGGAGCAAAATTAAAAGGAAAAAAAGATTGTGGAACATGTTAACCAATTTGAAAAGAAGTGCTGAGTCAAACACAGAACAAGACAAAGAGATAAAGGAAATGCAGAAGAAATACAGGAGAGTCAGTAATGGGGTGAGATTGGAGACTAGGAAACTTGTGAGAAATAGTTAAAAGAGAATAGTTAATGAAGTAAAAGACAACCCCAAAAAATTCTGGGGATACGTAAATAGACGAACTAAGTCTAAGTCAGCAATACTTAATCTTTATGTTGATGATAATATGAATGAAAAGACTGAGAATGACCAACAGAAAGCTGAAACATTAGCAGACTTCTTTACATCAGTGTTTACGAGAGAGACAGAGGGAGATGTGCCTGAAGTGGAGTTGAAGACAGACAGGAAACTTGAATTCATAGATCTAAGTCAAGGAAAAATCAGGAAGTTTTTGAAGAAATTGAAGAAAAATAAATCCCCGGGTCCAGACCAGTTACACCCGAGAATATTTAAAGAACTGTCACATGAACTTGCCCAACCTCTCTCTGATTTATTTAGTCTCTATATGTTAAGAGGAGAAATGCCTGATGAATGGCGATATGCTAACAGAACAGCAATATTCAAGAAAGGAGATAGATGTAATCCCGGAAATTATCGCCCGTCAGCTTGACCTGTATAGTGGTTAAACTGTTTAAGTCGTTGATAAAAGATGAAATCATGAAGCATATGAAGAAAAATGGACTATTTAGCAAAAAGCAGTTCGGCTTATATCAGCAAGATCTACGGTACTACAGCTGATAAAAGTTTTGGATAATTGGACTAAATCTATAGATAAAGGATACAGCACTGATGTTGTTGTTGGTTAGCCGATCAGCCCACCTTGATCGAGCAAGCCGGCGGCACGCAGGTATAACCGATCGCCCTCTCCGGATTGGACCAGAGGTTCAGCACACTAGTGATGTGTTGTGTTCTATGTTGTGCTAGAGCGGTACAGTCTGTCATAATGTGTTCAATTGTTTGTGGTGTGTCCTGGCACAGGTAGCAGATGTCGTCTGTGGAGTTGTCTAGTCTGTGTTTATATGTCTGTAAGTTGGGGTGATGTCCACATCGGAATCGTGCTAAGTTAACTCGATCCGATCTGCTCAGGCTGGTCTCTGACCTGTCAATGGGTGGCGGCTTCGCACCTAGGACCGCATTCGGACGGAGTCGTGTCACTGCTTTGTTGGTTAAGTGTGTGTGTATGTGTTTTCTGTACTGTGTGATGTATGTGGGGCGTGGTATGGAATGGAGTATTTGGTTAAATGTCTCTCTGGTGTTACCTTACTGGTGCGAGGTGTTGGTGCATGATTGTACATGTAGTGGCAAGGGTGTTGTGGGTTAGTTGTCGCTGATGCCATGAATTGTGTTCCCCTCATGTCTAAATGTTCCCTAACTTTCAGTTTTTGTTTCTGTGTGCGTGTTCTATTGGTGTTGTTTGAGTGTATCCTGTAATGATACGAAGTGCGTTGTTTTGTATTGTCCGTAAGGTGTTTATGTGTGTGTTTGAGATAATGGGTGCCAGCATTGGCTAGCATAGTCCATAACTGAGTGAATATATTGTTTGTATATGAGCGATGTTGTTTCCTGCTGGTGTTCAAAGTTTGTGCCTGTTAGTACCCTAAGCGTGTTAAGTCTTGACGTACATTTGTTTTTAATGTCCTGAATGTGGTTTGCAAAAGATAATGATGTGTTGTATGTGACCCCAAGTATTTTGGTCCTGTGAGTGTGTGGAATGTTGGTATTGCTTAGTGTAAGCTGTGGAGTTATCTGGTGTTCTTTTGTGTTGCTTGTTAGCAAGTTGATGGTTGATTTTGTGGGCGCTACTTTGAGTCTATTGTGTGTGAGCCAGTCTTGTATACTGTTTATATATTTTGTAGGTTTTTGTAGCGGTGTCGATGTTGTCGTGGGTGGATGTTAGAGTGATGTCATCTGCATATGATAAGGTAAGCTTGTTATCTATGGATGTTGGAATGTCATGCATGTATAAGTTAAATGGTGTAGGTGAGAGAACAGAACCTTGAGGGACCCCGTTCGGAAAAAGTTTGTTTTTGGATGACTTGCCATTAAATGTGACATGTGAGTATCTTCCTGAAAGATAGTTGCTCAGCCACCTTTTGGTGGTATTGTGCATGCTTGTGTTGAGTATTTTGTTTATGAGAGGGAAGCGTGGGATAACATCAAATGCTTCACTAATGTCTATTGTTGCTAATAGTGTACGTTGAGCTGGTCGTCTGGAGTTGATGCCATCCATGATGTGCTGCGTGAGGTTAGTGAGTAATGTCGTGGTTGAGTGGTGAGGTCTGAATCCATGTTGAGTAGGCGATAGTGGTATGTGTGGGTTAGTGATTTGTAAGATTAGTCTTCCTGTTACTTTGGAACGTGTGCATAGTAAAGTAATGGGTCTATAGGAAGCTGGTTATGTTGGATTTTTGTTTGGTTTGAGTAGTGTAATAATTTTATCTTGTTTCCATATGTCAGGAATAATACAGTGTTGGTATGAATATGTGCTGATATTTGTGAGAGGTAGTATTCCCTGTGGGCCCAAGTGTTTAAGGTGTATGCTAGATATGTTGTCGAGTCCAGTAGCCTTCGAATTCTTAATGTTTTTGATGATCTTGGTGGTCTGGTCTGTATTGAAGGATGTAATGGTCGTGTCGAGTCTGTAGGTTTTCTTGTGTCTGGCTGTTTGTCTGTCTGCGTGTTTCTGGTTGTTGTCTCTGTTTAAGTGACTTATCTTTGCGTAGTGATTAACTAGAATGTTAGCTTCTTGTGTATATGTTGGGATATTATTTTGGCTGCGACAGAAAGCCGCGTATGAGGTGTAAATGCCGCTGTTAGAGTGGGTAATGCTGTTTATAGTCTTGTATAACCTGGATGTATCTGTGGAGTGGTTTAGTGTTGTTATGAGTTACCTAAATGTTTCTGTTTGTTTTTCTTTGAGTTTGTTGTTTATTTCTGTGTTGAGTTATTGTATCTGCTGTTTTATGGTTTCTGTGTGTGGTGTTTGTGTGTTATGTTTGAGGTTGTTACGTTGCCTTATGAGGTGGGCTTTCTCTAGGGTAATTTGGGTTGTATTTCCTAATGTCGCCCTTGGGTATGTATTTGTTTGCATTATTGATGATCTGATTAAATGTCTTGAGTGTTTTATTGATATTTATAATGGGTGTGCTGTTTAATGTGGTGAATTTTGTCTGTATTTTGAACTGTTCCCAATCAGCTTTCTTGTAATTTCTGTAAGTGTGCCTAAGGCTGTTGGGAGAGAGTATAGAACGTGTTGTAATGATGATGGGCAGGTGGTCTGATGACAGTTGTTTTTCGGTTATCCAGTGTGTGTGTGTGTGTTGCTAGTGATGGAGAACAGAACGTTATGTCTGGGGAGGAGTTTCAGTATCCTGCTTGATGTGGTATGTGTGTATGTTCTTCTGTATTGTTAAGAATGAAGAGGCTGTTTAGTTGTGTGGCTATGTTGGCGCCTCTGGTGTTGCTTTGGTTGTGCAGGTACCAACTAGTGTCTTTAGCGTTGAAGTCTCCTCCTAAGATGACATTAGTGGGAGAGGCCAGACTGTGTAACTGTGGATTGTAATTGGCTGGCACCTGAGTTGAACTATCTGGTGGGGTGTAAATGATGATTAGTGTGGTGTGTTTTGCGCGTGTTTTAATGTTAACTGCCTGTATTTCTATCGTGTTTTCTGCTTGGATTGTATTTGTAATGTTTTGGGTGGCATCAGTGTAGCTAATGCTTTTACGTTTGTAAGTGATGAGTCCACCCCCGTGACCCCAGTACGATCTTGACGGATCGCCGTGAAGTCAGGGATGGTGGGTGTTTTGTGTGTGCGTTTTAGTTTTGTTTCCTGTATAAGTGCTATGTGAATGTTTTGGTTGTGTACGAATTCCCTGAGCTGCATGATTTTGTTTGTGAGGCCATCTGCGTTGTACTGTAGTATGTTAGTATTATACTTCTGTATGTGTCTCATGGTCCTATTGTGTCTGTCTTTGTGTATGGTGACATGTGTACGTTGTAGTGGAGCCTGGATCAGTCTTAATGTCGCTGGAGAGTAAGAGTAGCCCGGGGAGCACGCAATTGCTCCCCGTAAATAAAAAAATAGCACGCTGGTGTAGGTCCGGCCCCGGGAGCCGATCAGCACTCTGACCGTGCCACGCAACAGGCCGTCGACTGCCAGTCTAGCCAACCGTAGACAGCCCGCTGCACGGAGATTTGGGGAAGTTTGGCCACCAGCGCGTTGATGTTTCGGTTTGACGTCGCCTCTTCTTCGCGTTGACGTGTCCCGCGCTGGAGGATACAGCTACTGTTAGAAGCTTCCTCGTCAGCTGTTAACACCTTTTTTTACGTTGTTCTAGCTAACTGTTCAGAGGTTTTTTATAAACAAATCCCAGTTTTCTGCTCAAAACGGCTCTTTCTAATTTTAAAATTGATTATTCAAGGAAGGAAGATGTTGACTTCTATTTTGCGGCAATAATACAGCAGTGATGTGACATATTGTGACTTTATGAAAGCTTCGACAAGATCCTCACAATAGATTGTTACATAAGTTAAAGATGTATGGCATGGGGAAATTAATTATTAAATGGCTCGAGGCATTTTTGAAGAATAGGAAGCAACGTGTGATAGTGGAAGGAGAGGCATCTGGCTGGCTGGATGTTCTCTCGGGCATACCTCAAGGAAGTGTTATGGGCACAGTGCTCTTTGTGTTATATATAAATGATTTACCTGATGTGATAAGGAATGATAGTGACATTTATCTGTATGCAGATGACCCTAAAATTTAGGAGGATTACATGTAAAGAGGATGCAGATAAATTACAGGGGAATATATATGAAATGAGAAGGTGGTTCGATAAATGGTTATTCAAGTTTCACCCGGACAAGTGTAAGTAAGCATATGCAAATAGGAAAAGATAGGATGGACTTCGGAGAAAGAAGGTATAAAATGTTTCTCAAAAAGGACTATATGGACAAGAGTGATAGCGAAAAGGACAGAGGAGTGATCATAGACAGTAATTTGAGTTTTGAAAAACACATGGCGGAAAAGATCAACAAAGCAAACAGGATAGTTGGACTCATCAGGAGGACATTCGAATACCTGGATAAAGATATGTTTAAGACGCTGTTTGTTTCACTGGTTAGACCTCACTTGGAATACGCGAATCAGGTTTGGTGTCCATATCTCAAGAAACATATAGCGGCCATTGAAAATGTGCAACGGAGAGCCTCTAAGTTGGTTCCGGGGTTGAGTCACCTGTCATATAGGGAGAGATTAAGGGAGCTATAATTATCAACACTAGCATACAGACGTGTACGGGGAGACATGATCTACAAATATTAACTGGTAAATATGATGAGGAGGTGACGAATGACTTGTTCCATATGAGAGACTACTCGAGAACTCGAGTAAGAACTCAATTTAAGATATACAAGGAAAGAGCCTCACGAAATATCAGAAAAAATTCTTTCACGCAGAGAGTTGTTGACATTTGGAACAGTATACCAGAGCATATCGTCAATGCACCAGAGATAATAGCGTTCGAGAAACTCCTGGATACACACTGGAGGGCACAGGACCTATTATACGACCACACGACAAAACTCCAGACAAATCTACCGGCTGAGAAGACTCTTCTAGAATCATTTCTACGATATTCTACGATACTCTATTATGTAAAAAGAGACTGGCGAAGTCTGTTGAACCCAAATGGTGGAATGCTAAAATTAAAAGTAGCTTAACGTTAAAAAGGAACGCGTTTTTTAAATTTAAAGAAACTATAATTCTCCGATGAAAATGCTTACAAGCTATCGAGAAGGCGAATCAAAAACCTTATTAGAAAACGTAAGCACAACTACGAGCTATAACATAGTGAACCAAATTAAATCGAATCGGAAGGAATTCTATAATTATGTTCGGAATAAAAAAGTAGCATCGTGGACAACTGGTCCACTCATAGGCGAAAACAACGAACAAATTTACGATAACTTACAAATAACGGAAGTTTTAAAGAAATTCTTCTTTTCCGTCTTTACTAAAGAAAATTTAAACAACATATTCCCGTTCCCGTAATCATGCTCAGTGAAGATCATTTAAAGCTTCACAATTTTACCATTAGTAAAACTGAAGTACTCTTGGCCAAAGGGAAAATTAATCCAAAAAACTCCGGGTCCAGATAAGCTCTATCCTAGAGTACTTGAAATGAACTGCGCAATAGTCTCTCCTCTCACATACTGTATATACACAGTATTTAATCCTTACTGTAAATGAGCTGATTCTATCTCTCTTTCTATCTATCTATCTATCTGTGGAAAAAATCGCATTAAATAATTACATACCGAAAAAGTCGCATTAAATAATTTCATACCGAAAAAGTCACAGTAAATAATTTCAAACCGAAGATTTTGAAAAGAAAGTATTAAGGGAGCGAAAGCTTAATATTTCTTTAAGTTCACGAGGAACTGAGATTTTAAATGCAGCTTCACAAATCTTGACACAATGGGTTTGGATGTGAAGCTTAAGAATTTTATGGCTGTTTTCTTTCTATAGTTTTATTGACCGAATAATTGACACCCCAGTAATTGGGGGGCCTGCAGTCCACCAATTACTGGAACCGAAGGCCCCATCACCGCATGTCTAGCTAAATAGGCCTGGAGAGCCCACTTTAGCTAGTAATAATAATAATAACAATAATAACAAATCGGGACAATCTGGAAAAGTTCCGTTCGAGTGGAAACTTGCAAACATTACGCCAATATTTAAATAAGGGGACAAATCACTCCCAAGAAATTATCGTCCCATTAGTGTGACTTTAATAATTGCTAAGCTTATGAAGACGATCGTTCGAGACAAAATAGTTAATCGCTTAGAAATTAATAAATTAATCAAAGACTAGCAAAAATACCCGTCCTACGGGCGGAATATTCTCTAAGCAAGTTAGAGTTTAACATTTACAATTAGCTCACGAATCACTTCAATTTTAAATGCAGCTTCACAGATTTTACTTGAAGCTCATGAAGCAGTTAAATTTCAAATACACCTTGTCGCATTTTTTTTTACTTATCATGGCTTCCGTTGCCTAGTTAAAATTTTTGATGGCTACATTCTTTTCTAAATTTATTCACCAACTTGATTTTCAAATAAAATTATGGTTATGAAAATCTTAAGCTTCACAAATCTTCTTGACACAGTGTGAAGCTCAAGATTTTCATGGCTGGTTCTTTTTTATAGTTTTATCGCGGTGCTGGGGCCTTCGGGCCCAGTAATTTGTGTGGGTGAGGGGGTTGGTCACAAATATATTTTCGTTTATTATTCATCACCCACATCCACCATACGAAGTTTGGTCGAAATTGGTTCAGAAACGTAAAAGTTTTTCTGCATACAGACAGACAGGCAAACACATTTTTGCAAAATTATAGTGGTAACTAGCATACCCACCCGTCTTACGGACGGTTTTTTTTTTTAGGTAAATATGCCGAGGCATAGAATTATAATCCGTTACATTGTATACCCGCTAGACCGCGGTGCTGGGGTCTTTGAAAACTGTAGCAACAAATTTTCTTTTTTATTATTATTACTGGCGGCAATGTGAAGCGCAAGATTTTCATGACTGCGGTCTTTTCTATAGTTATATTGACAAAATAATTGAACCGACAGTAATTGGGGGTTCAATTATTTTGTCAATAAAACTACAGTATAGTTATGAAAATCTTAAGCTTCACAAATCTTCTTGACACAATGTGAAGCTCACGATTTTCATGGCTGCGTTCTTTTCTACTGTATAGTTTTATCGCGGTGCTGGGTCCTTCGGGCCCAGTTATTTGTTGTTGTTGTTGTTGTTTAGCCGATCAGCCCACCCTGATCGAGCAAGCCGGCGGCAAGCAGGTAACCGATCGCCCTCTCCGGAGGAACCAGAGGTTCAGCGCACTAGTGATGTTGTGTTGTGTTCGTTGTTGTGCTAGAGTGGTACAGTCTGTCATAATGTGTTCAATTGTTTGTGATGTGTCCTGGCACAGGTGGAAGGTGTCGTCTGTGAAGTTATGTAGTCTGTGTTTATATGTCTGTAAGTTGGGGTGATGTCCACATCGGAATCGTGCTAAGTTAACTCGATCCGATCTGCTCAGGCTGATCTCTGACCTGTCAATGGGTGACGGCTTCGCACCTAGGACCGCATTCGGACCGAGTCGTGTTAGTGCTTTGTGGGTTAAGTGTGTGCGTGTGTGTGTGTTTTCTGTAGTGTGATGTCTGTGGGGCGTGGTATAGAATGGAGTATTTGGTTATAATGTCTCTCTGGTGTTACCATAATGGTGCGAGGTGTCGGTGCATGATTGTACATGTAGTGGCAAGGGTGTTGTGGGTTAACTGTCGCTGCTGCCATGAATTGTGTTCCCCTCATGTCTAAATGTTCCCTAACTTTCAGTATTTTTGTGTGCAGGTGTTCTATTGTGTTGTTTGAGTGTATCCTGTAATGATACGAAGTGCGTTGTTTTGTATTGTCTCTAAGGTGTTTATGTGCGTGTTTGAGATAATGGGTGCCCAGCATGGGCTAGCATAGTCCATAACTGAACGAATATATTGTTTGTCCAGTTATTTGTTGGAGGAGGTTGGTCACACATATTTTCGTTCATTACTCATCACCCCCATCCACCATACGAAGTTTGGCCGAAATCGGTTCAGAAACGTAAAGGTTTTTCAGCGGACAGACAGACAGACAGACAGACAGACAGATAGACACATTTTAGGTGATTTATAGTAGTAATTCTCAACACGGCTTTCGACGTAATCGTTCTTGTCTTATTTATTTGCTCGATTTCTTCAATGATATTGTAAAATATATGGCGAGAGTAAAACAGTAGATATTATATATTTCGATTTTCATAAAGCGTTTGATGAAGTGCCACATCGAATATTATTAGCTAAACTTCATTCTCACGGAACTGATGGTAATGTTCTCAAATGGATCGAAAATTGGCTGAGTCGATGTAAACAAAGTGTCTGACTGGAAAAGTGTAACAAGCGGCGTGCCTCATGGATTAGTTCTGGGAGCAGTTATTTTATTGTTTATATCAGTGACATTGACAAAGGAATTAAGAGTATAGTTTCAAAATTTGCGGATGATACCAAACGAGAAGGATGAACAAAATCAGCGGTACAACGTTCGCAGATTCAAGATATTAATAAATTACTCGAGTGGGCGGGAATTTGACAAATGAACTTTAATATACAGGGTGTCCATAAATTATTCACCCCATTATAAGCCTTAATAAATTCGTTATTATAGGAGCTATCTTAAAACGGTTTGCGGCAATTAATAACACAACAAGAAATTTTTGTTTTAATTCAGTAAACCTCCACGTGATCCCCATTGGTAGCACGCAGAACATCAAGGCGATAGATGATTTCGTTCCAAACATTAAGAGGCATGTCTTGCGTGATGGAAGCTAATGTCTCTTCAATCCGGTGTCTTAATTCTGTGATGTTATTAATAGGGCAGTCAAAAGTTGACCGAAAAAATTAAGAAAGTTGACCTTACGAATTGAAAAAATTGACTTATAAAGTTGCCTTTACTTTCAATAATAAAAACGATACTTTAATTACTTATTCTTGCTCTTCTACATCAGTTGACCGATTGTGGTAAATTATGAAGTATTTGCCGACATTTTCTGGCAAAAAATTGCGATCCTTACTTAATAATTTATTAAGCATGGAGAAAGATCTCTCTACAGCGGCAGTTGTTGGTTGACATTGCAAAAGCTGACCATAAACTGTTGGTGAGATTTCAGGTCTACTGAGGTTAATTATTTCACAAATACCATTTGTCTTGAGTCTTGTTTCAATGTATTGTTTGACTGAACACATATCTTCACCAAGGTTGATAGAAGAAATGGTTTCATATGCCTCTCTAATGGTGCAATCAGATGCTTCCATCCTAGTCACTAAGCTAGCAATCAAACTATAATTCATTTTGATTGACATTAGTTGCTTTGGCAGTTTTTCATTAGCAACACTCTTTAGCCTTCTGAACAATGATTCCTTCATCTTCAAAATTTTCCACAATTGTCTTCACATTTGGAAAATTGACTTTATTTACCTCATTGCTATTTTTTGACCTAACAGGTAAAAGTTGACTTTTGGTTGACCTATTAACTTTGGTAATATACCCCTACAGGTGTTTTATTGCATTTTTCAGTCGTTTCAGCGAAAAGTGCCCCATAGGAAACAATTTGACTTTATTGACTTTTGACCGCCCTAGTTATTAACCTTCTTTGCATACACTCTGTCCTTTGTGTAGCCCCGGACAGATGGAATGTTGCTTCATCACTGAAAACGACATTGTTCAAAAAAATGCTCATCATCATCAATACGGTCAAGAATGTCAACGGCAAACTGTACCCGTTTGGGTTTGTCATTTGGTAGAAGTTTCTGCAAGGTTTGCAATTTGTAGGCATAAAGTTTTAACCTCTTGTGAACCACTTTATGCACTGTTGAACGCGGTATTTGCAGTTCTCGGCTTGCTCGGCAGATGGATTTTGTTGGACTTCAGATAAACGCCTCCTGAATTCCTGCTCTCTTATCTTCAGACACACTAGGCCTACCAGCTCCTTTCTGATGTAGCACACTGCCAGTTTCTTGAAATTGTTTCAGCCATCGCTTGAGTGATTGCTTTGTTGGTGGAGTTTTCTGAGATTCCTCCCGAAAACGTCTCTGTACAGTAATTGGAGATTTGGTTTCCCACATCCACAGCCACACACATTGCTTTCTCCTTCACTGTCGCCATTGTGCCCCTAGTGGATGTTCTGCGAAATAAAGAAAAAAATTCCTCGAGTTGTATTATTAACTGCCGCAAACCGTCTTAAGATAGCTCCTATAATAACGAATTTATTAAGGCTTATAATGGGGTGAATAATTTATGGACACCCTATACTGTAGATAAATGTAAAATGCTGCATATTGGTAGAAATAATGTTAAAGAAAAGTATTTAATGCACGACAAGACAAGAACGAGTGTTACGGAAGAGAAAAATTGAGGTATTATTGTTGCCGACACTCTTAAACCGAGGAGGTAATGTATAGAAGCAGTTACAAAACCAAATAGAATCTTAGGAGTTATTGGTAGATCATGTGAATTTAAGTAGGAGAAAACAATACTAACATTATATAATTCTTTAGTACGCCTCCTCCTGGAATACTGCGTTCAATTCTGGTTCCAATATTTACGACAGGACATAGAATGGAGAGAGTGCAGGGACGGGCAACCAAGATGATTCCTTGACTTAGAAATAAATCATACTTTGCCCGTTTAGAAACGTTAAATTTATTCTCACTTGCAAAAACGCGTATTCGAGGAGATTTAATCCAGGTATTTAAGATGATTAAAGATTTTGATAATGTCGACGCCGAAAAATATTTCACCTTTGGATATCCAGACAGAACTCGTGGTAATGGTCTCAAATTAGTGGGTAAACATTTCAGTTCTAATGAAGCTAAACATTTTTTCTTCAATCGTAGTTATTTTGTGGAATGGATTGCCAGCTACCGTAGTTCAAAGTAATTCGGTCGAATCCTTTAATGATATAATGTATATTTGCTCTAATCGTTTGGGCTTATGCGTCAGCTGTTAAGAACAATGCTTGACGTATCATTTCGTAATTTCTTCTAGATTTTAATAATGATAGATGGGGATGGCCCCATCACTTTCACCTACTTTTGTCAATGTAACTTTTGTTCCATTACGAGAAATAATGTGACAATGAATATCCACTCGCATGTCGACCTTCACAACTTAAATATTAAACATAAAGTTATTAAATATACGATAGTCTAAAAATAATAAAACTGTCATTTTTCGACGTAACTTTGGATGGGAAAGTTTATCTAACATTTTGAAAATTGAGCTTAATATTTTTCATTTTTTTCACTTCGGTTTCAAAACTAATTCCGTTCAAACCGTTCTATTAAGCCCTACAAACTCTTATTCATACGATTCCTTTCATCGTGATTTGGTTGTAAGTTATATTTTCAAATAATGGCTGCCTGATTTTATCATAAAAATCCAAATGAAGGAAATTTTTATGAAACAAATATTATCTAACTTACCTGTATTTCACATTCCCAAAGGAGAAATTGTATTCCTCCTTTTCCATTTTCTCGTCTCAGTCTGCACGAGACTAAAAACTGAGTTCAAGTCCTTACTAATCTTCTTTTATTCTCGAAATGACTTTCAAATTATTTTAAAGAACTATCGGATCACCTGAAGATCAGGACCCTCAGCCTTCTTTAATTAGCCTTATAAGGCTAACTAACGAAAATATCACGACTTAACCTAACCAGTCGTCAAGGGCGTACAGTGGACCTAACGATTGGTTACGTTAAGTCGTGATATTTTCGTTAGTTAGTCTTATAAGGCTAATTAACGAAGGCTGGGGGCCCTGATCTTCAGGTGATCCAATAGTATCGTACGTATTGAGAGCTTCACCCACTATTTTACTCAGCATATCAGGTGGTCTGCATAAACAAATTAGTTTCTATACAAAACTTGGCTCTCCTCTTCTTCTCGCATGCAGCTTAGTTCTATAAAAGAATTTGCGTTTGCCACGACGGTTTAAAAGAATTATTATTAATATGTATTTAGTTTAGTGACATTTAGGAGTTTTGAAATTCACTAGAAATTTATTGTTGGTAACAGCAAGATTTTCTGCTTACTTTCTGATTAAAAAAAAAAAAGTGGTGGCGGTTCTTGTGACTTTTGCTATTAACCTTTTGACACCATTGAATTTTTGCTCTTGAAATTGAAACTTTAATAAATTCTAAAATTGCTTTTGAGTATTGTAAGAATTGTATCTCTTGTTCTTTATTGTTTTTTTTATTGTTTGTGTTGAACCTTGCCTGATTTCCATTTAGGATAAGCTAAGTTAGACTTTGGACAGCTGGCTAAGGATAACCAGGCTTCGTTGTTTAATTGAGTTATTGTTGGCTTCGTTGCTAGTTTAAATTGCTGTTTAAGTTTCTGAACTTTAAACAAATTAATTGCGAGTGGAATAACATAAATTTTACCTTATCCAAGTAAAATTATTTGGAAATCTCAAGACTGTAACTCTTATAACATAAAGGAAAATAAATAGAAGGTAAGGATAAATCACAATTATATATATAGAATATATATTATATATATATATATATATATATATATTATATATATATATATATATCCAATAATAGGTTAAGGTTAAAATTTAAATCTAACAGGTTTCAGTGACGAGAAACATCCAGTTATATTCCCCAACACAATAATGATGAGGAGCATCGCAAGTGTATGTTCACATACATTCTTTGCTGGAAGAATCGATTCGAAACTGGTTAAATGATTTAATAAAGTGAGCATTGGCAAGATGTTCTCAAATGGATTGTTGCATTTATCAAGTTTTTTGGATTCAAGAGGTTTAGCGTTCCGTGGAGATAATGGAACAGTAAGGTCATAGCATAATGGCAATTACTTGAAAGTTTTGCAATTACCCCCTCCAATTTGACTCATTTCTGAAAGAACTCTTGCAAAACTATGGCATGTCTGGTGAAAGAGTCCCGTCATATCTTTCGGCAAATAACTGTCAAAAACTAAACTCATTAATGGGAGAAAAATTACTTGAAGACACTATACGATAGCTGTTAGAAGCGAAATAGTATTCATTCAGCATAGATTCGACGTCCGATATTCGTCATGTCGATTAATTGACATTCGCTGTGAGATATGTGCGAGGAAATGTTACAGTTATAAGGTATCTTAAATTTATTCCAGTATATTAGTCTGGAAGCCGGACCTCATGACCCAAAATTCTCGGTTAAAGGTTTTTTCTCTGCTGATTGTTCATCTTTGGGGTGTATATGTTACAGTAAATGTTCGTAATCAGGAAATACACGTATTTCCTAACACATACAGAAAATACGTGTATTTCCTGATTCACCCAGGAAATTCATGTATTCACTAAAAATGCTAGGGTATACGTGTATTTCCTAAAGTTAAGGACCAAGTATTTCATGAATTTACTGATGCGAAAACTCGATTAACCTCGATACACACGAGATGTCGCGAGTACGAAGAGAAGAGCGAACTCGCCACATTGGCGATTTTGCGATTGCTCCACGAATGGTATAGCCAAATCGGGTCCGGACAAAAGCCCCCTAGGACAAAAGCCCCCTAGGACAAATGCTGGGTAGGGCAAGTCAGGTGGTCACATCTAATCTGAAAAGATCAGACGATATTTAGGTGAAATAACCAATACTAACCAGTTAGGTCAACTGAATGCCCAGTTAGGTCAACTGAACGCCCTTGATGATTGGTTAGGTTAAGTTGTGATATTTTCGTTAGTTTAAACGAAAATGACGAGAGCCAAAATACATAAACTATAAACATAAACTAAACTATAAACATAAACTGTAAATAATAAAGAATAAAAATAATGATTAAAAAAATTCTTATTATTATTTTTCCTAGTGGGCTTTTGTTCTAGGGGGCTTTTGTCCGGACCCGATTTGGCTATACCATTCGTGGAGCAATCGCAAAATCGCCAATGTGGCGAGTTCACTCTTCTCTTCGTACTCGCGACATCTCGTGTGTATCGAGTTTAATCGAGTTTTCGCATCAGTAAATTCATGAAATACTTGGTCCTTAACTTTAGGAAATACACGTATACCCTAGCATTTTTAGTGAATACATGAATTTCCTGGGTGAATCAGGAAATACACGTATTTACTGTGTGTTAGGAAATACGTGTATTTCCTGATTACGAACATTTACTGTAACATATATAATGAGATCCAGGGGTGTGTGGAGGTTACACCCTTGGTCAATTTGAGATATACAAGATGGCCACCAAGAATACGAAAATATACCCAAAAATCAGTTTTCGACATTTCACAACCACACATCATGCAAATACAAATAATACATGCTTTTCTATGTTTTGGGCCATGTCAAATCTAATTTCATAATCATTTTAACTCTAGGATTGATTAAAATCAATATGGCGGCCATATTGTCATTAAAAATGTATTTTACAGGGCTCAATAGGACCAAGTATTATACATATCACTGTTTAAAAAAACACAGAGGCCAATCAATGCCCTGATACCTGCCAAATATATGCACATTAATAATTATATGACAATGTCAATTATATGACACAGTGTCATTAACACGCAAGCATATCAAGCTGGATGACAATAAAGTCTTTGACACTGAAACCATTTATGCCAGAGCCATGGGTTTGCAACGCAGTGCCCGTAATCTAGACATAAATCATTTGCTCTCTCATGAGCTAGCCCCTCATCCAACTTCAATGTTTGATGAGGCTGTACACATGCGTGAGGTGAGGCAAATCTTAAGAAACCACTAAAGGTGCATGTATCTGGAAGGCTTGCACTGAACAACATTAAAGTCACTTTTCTTGATGATTGCGCTGTTCTTTGGGTGGTGCCATGGCCTGCTAGTGGTACAGTGCAGGACTATTTGGATCTGTTCCGAAGCTACATCGCCAATCAGCTGAGGAAGAATGATGTCTACCTTGTGTTTGACAGGTACAAAGAAGGAAGCATCAAAGAGTCCACGTGTCAGAGTAGAGATCAGAGAGCCAGTAGAGTGTACTCATTACGTGAATCTACTCGTCTGCCACCACAAAAGGTCATCCTGACTGTTTCCACAAACAAGTCCCAACTCATTAATCTCATCTTACAGACCTCATTTCGCACACAGATGACATCGCACCCCACAAGCTTGTCACAACAGGAAGAACTCGCCAATGGAATAGTGATAAGACGACATGACATGGCTACAACCCAAGAGGAAGCTGACACTATAATCGTACAACAACTGGTTAAAGCAGGTAGTCAGGCAACTCTTATGGTGGCAGATGATACAGACATCTTCGTTCTCTTATTACACTTTGTGTGTAGTGGGGATATTACTTGGACCGTCATGATGATGTCTCCCATGCAAGGCCGGGCTGTGATTGACATCAACGCCATAGCACTCAAGCACCATGCCATTATTCCTGACTTGCTGGCTGCTCATGGAGCAACCGGTTGTGATACCGTTGCAACTTTCTTCGGAATAGGTAAGGGCGTAGCCTTGAAGGTTCTGCGTTCTGGTGCTCATCGCCTCAACTACTTAGGGAACACAAACAAGACCATGCCCAATGTTGTAGACCAGGTTGAGCAGTTTATTTTGGCTTGCTATGGGCAGTCACGATGTCAGTCGATGACAGAAGCACGTCTAAAGGTATGGTCCGCCAAGGTCGGCAAGAGTATGGCTGCTGGTGCTCCAAAAGCACAGACTCTGCCTCCCACCAATGAGGCGTTCCGGGAGAATGTGGCACGAGCGCACCTCCAAGTTGTTATATGGCGCAACGCACGTGAGTTGGACCCACCCGTTCTCGACCCAATTACACACGGTTGGTCAAAGGAAGACGGCTCTAATTGTCTGACCCCCAACAACAGTGCCCAATGACACACCTCTGGCCCCAGCAGAGTTACTGAAACTCCTCAAGTGTTCGTGTAGCAGTGAGCAGGCCTGCAGCAGTCAGCGATGTGGCTGCAAGAACAATAGCTTAGCGCGTACAATATTCTGTGATTGCCAAGGAGGCAATGCGTGTTACAACGAGTACACTATACAGGTACAACAAATTGAGAATGATGAACTTGCTAACAGTGACTAATGGATAATAAACATTTTTTATTTTCATGATTATATAGGGGTTTCTTGAGATGCTACTGTTGCAATCTGCATTTGTGTACCTTTGTATTGTTAATTAATAATTGATAGAACTTTTGCTATCTCAATGTTTCTGTATTAAACGGCAATCAACGGAAATGGCTATAATGCTGAATTGTGTATTATGGTAGCTATCTTGACTTTTGTGTGCTGGAATAATATATTATTGTAAGTAATTAAAATCCATGATTTTATAACTCAAGTTATAAGTGGGTATTAGTGACCATTTTGCGGTAAATATGGCCTCCATATTGTTTTTATCAATCCTAGAGTTAAAATGATCATGAAATTAGATTTGCCATGGCCCAAACCATAGAAAAGCATGTATTATTTGTATTTGCATGATGAGTGGTTGTGAAGAAATGCCGAAAACTGATTTTCGGGTATATTTTCGTATTCTTGGTGGCCATCTTGTATCTCTCAAATTGCCCAAGGGTGTAACCTCCACACACCCCTGGATCTCATCTATATACACCCCAAAGATAAATAATTATCAGCAGAGGAAAAACTTTAACCGAGAATTTTGAGTCAGGATAAAAATCCTGGGTTGGCTTCCAGACTATATGGCCATGCCGCTGAAAGTCTCGCCGATTTTGTGGTGAAGTAGTGAAAAGAATAATAATGCACCGAACATATCGGAACGGTACCCAGGTTTACAAACGAAAATAAACGGCATGAACGAGTTTGCCATTTATTTCCCTTGCTGGTCATTCCTTGAACTTAGTCGGTACAGTAGCATGGGCGCAAAAGGAGAGTGCAATGCAATTGCAAATGTTGATCAATGTTGCATAAGTTATGCAACAAAGGGGGAGGAGGAATGTTGCAAAATTTTATGCAACAATGGGGGAGGTGGAATGTAGCAAGGACAACAAAGGTTATGCAACTTGGAGGCGGAGTTATCCCCCAAGAGAAAGAGAGAAGGAGAGAGAGGAAGAGAGGTGTTCGCCTGGCAGGAGCCAAGCGCCAGTTGGCGTATCTGGCTGAGCTGCCAGATTGCGCTATTTATATAATTAAGCATATATTCTCGCTTAACCAGCCAGTTGACTTAGTAGGCGTAAATGGCTTGTTCAGGTGTACATTATTGAGCTGCCAGATTGCGTTTATTTATTTAATTAAAGCACATATTCTGACTTAAACAGCCAGTTGACTTAGAAGGCGTAATTGGCTCGTTCAGGTGTACATTATTAGGGTTGCCAGATTGTGCTATCCAGATATATTTAGCAGTTGGTTTAGAAATCCGTTTTAGAAGGCAGCCATTTGCTGTAATTAAATGTCGTGTACAACCAAATGAGTTAAATAAAACACCATTATATCATTCTGTTTATTTAGACGAATTAATGGATTCATATACAATGGAATATATATGATCAAAAATAATAATAGCATAAGAAATACGAACGAGAAATATATAATCAATAATATACAAAATTTTGTAAGGGGTTCCAGAAAACCTTAGTTCCCCCATTTGCAGCTTAGCTTACATGTTTACTTATGTCGAAATAGTTTTTAGTGTTTATAAAAATATATAAAATTCTTTATTTATTGCAGGTATTAAAATTACTCTAGCTGATAAAGTTATAATATAATGGCTTCTCAATTAATTGGTGATTCGGAGAGGCAACGTGTGATGCTGGAGCCACCTTTATAACACGTTCATGGGTTGCCAAAAAGTTGCGAAGAAGTGAGGACTTCGTCAAAAGAAATTGGAATAAAACTTTGGATGAATGTGAAATGGATACAACCAAATCTGGGCGGCCAAATTTGCCACTCTCTCAGGAAACAAAGGACATCATTGAAAGCGGTACGCGTGAGCGGAAAAACAGCTGTGCTAAACTTTCTAGAGAGATCGAAGTGTTGAGAGGAAAGATCGTTAGTGGTGAGATCATTCGACTGTACCGTCATAGGCAAGGTTTAAAGCCTTGGCATGAACTTCCAAAGCCAAGAAAAACTCAACTTAACATCGATGACAGAATGTAGTTTGCCCATTATCTTGAAGATTGGGATGTGGGTGATTTCATGCATTTAGTTGTCTCCGATGAATTTTTTGTTTACGTAACACGTCGGCCTAACTACCAAAATGATTGAGTGTGGGCCACAACACCAGATGAAATCGATGACAATGAACATTATTGCGAATTATTAAAAAGTCCAAACTGTGTTAGTGTGTTTGTTTTGTTCACTGCAAAGAAGCTCATGTGGGTGCTGAAGCCAAATGGTCAGAGTTGGGATGGACAGTATTTTCGCGATATTATTCTATCCCAGCATGTCCTTTTTTCTAAGAAACCCAACAATGTTATGGATGTCGATCAGGTCACACTCCTGCACGATAAGGCCCCCTGCTTTAAGGCATTAGCCACTCAACAGTTGTTGCGGAACCATAAGATCGATTTCTTTGGAAATGAAGAATGGCCAGGAAATTCTCCTGACATGAACGTCTGTGAACACATTGGATCAGTTATAAAGGACAAGGTTGAATGTCTCTTGTTTCAAGAACCTGCAGCAAATCGATTTTCGAAGGATGCAATGACACAACACATTGAAACTGTTTTAGCAAATTTGCATAACGATCAAGATCCATTCACGTCACTTTTGGCAAGCTACCCAAAGCGAATTCAGGCTGTCTTGGAAGCCAATGGCCGGAACACCAAGTTTTAATTGTTTCTTATTAAATGCAGGATTAAATTCTCTTTTGTAAGGTATGTTTAGTTTTACTGTACCTCTAATGGTTTAGGCCATGGGCGGGGGGAGCTAAGGTTTATTGGAGCCCCGTAGTATAACCATCAATATATTAGTACAGGAAAAAAAATATATATCTATATATATATATACAAAGTTATATTAAAATTAAAGATATTGAAAATAATATACGAAACGTATAATCAATTCCATATTAGTAGAGGAAATATATATATACAGTATATACACAACTAAATAAATAAATATACATCAAAATACTTTATGCTCTACGACGCAAAACGCTAAACTCACACGTAATCGAGTCTACATTCACATCGTTATTACTTTGCACTACACGGTAAAACCTTCCAAGCAATACTTCACCGCTCAAGTTATACGGATGCCTATACTCGACATAAATGGCTTTCATATCGTTCAATACTATTTTTGTGTCCACTTTACATTCGGTTGGCAAGTTATCTTTAAAAACGGCTAGAATACAATCAAAAGCACGCACAAAGAGGTCATCGTTAACCACAACATCATTATTAAATACAAGTTTATAAACACTCCTTTCCAATCAAAAGTTTTTTCTTAACGTCCCGAGCTTTTCAATCGTGAACTCTTCTTCACTCTGCATAGCGGCAAGTGAAATAATCTTCCAAGTCGTAACGACAGCTATTCATTATATAGAAATACAGCTCTTCAGGGTGAACAGTGTAGGCAAGCTCTGCCCTGTACCGCTCAATGCTTTGTACCAAAGTTCGGGATATTTCGAAGAATCTAAACCCTTTAAATATCCATCCAGCTTTAGACAATTCTCGCCTTGTTCATTCCTACATTCGATAAATCCATCGAGCAGAGCGGTGTATGCGTATTCAAGAACCGTGTCAAAATAAATCATATCCGTAACACGAGCGTCTAATATAGGCTTCAGCTTGCGGAATCCGACGATTTCAAACATTCTGTCGAGGATGAATCGGTTTCGCGTAGGGACAAGAATGTTATTATCAGATGCATTCTTCCACATCAGTCGTATATCAATGCATGGCTGATCGTTATGTATACACAACGTGCAAACAACGGCATATGAGGGGGCATCACTAATCTGCTCTCTTCTTGTACCTACACCACAGGTATTTTATAACGGTCCTCTCCCCACTTCTCAATTATCACGAAGATTCTATTCATCTCCTCAACACTTAAATAAATAACATTACGTTTGCTTGCTTGCATGGCCGTAACTACCTATGAGGTCACCGAGGTCCGGACCTCGGTAATTATTTCCTAAAAAAAAAAAAGAGACTGAACCGTTCTCCGTGCAGCTTTAATAAAAGTATTTTTGCTAACAGGTCCCTTTGTACAGTATTTAATTATAGACAAGGGTTTTGTGTTTAGTGTATAGCTTGGGTTGTGTTTGTAGATGTCATTTTGGTCTGAATTTTGCTCGTCCCGCCGCGCTCGAAAAAAATCTGGACCTCACTAATTTCTAAACCCTAGTTACGGCCCTGCTTGCTTGCCTGCAAATCGTTTCAAGTACATAGTTAATGGTGCCGGTTTCACGCCTGAACACGCGCAACGACTTCGTCACGGAGACATCGTACGAGGCGTGGAGAATGCTTCCCAAAGGAAGTTCTATCGTATTCACACGTCCAGTCGGTTCAAGCTCTGAAATGACTATGAGCCACAGGTGGACGGATCGGCTCGACGGGCGGAGTGAATCACGCTGATGAAACGTGTACTGGTTTGTTCGAACTCGTGTGTTTCGGAGGGGTGAGATACACGGGTGGGGGGCTCTATGGGGGAAGCGAGTCACACCATAAACTGCTGAAGCGTGTACAGGCTTGTTCGAACACTTGTGCCCCTGGACAAACAGAATTTTCCGGTACATGAAGCAATACCGGCTTTAATATTTTATTACTCACCAGACGTTTATTTCCACAAACTAAACATCTTCACAATCCGGCGCACTATTTGAGAGAAACATATGCCCATATTTATCTTTTTTGTTTAACAAGCGAAACTCGTCTCTAAAGTCTGTTAAAAACTCACACAGCCCATTAGCCACAACCTCACTACAAACCTCGTCATCATATATATTAATGTAGTGGTAAAAATACTTAAGATTCTCCATGATGACAAGATTTACATTCTCAACCGTAGGGTACGGAGTAGTCGGTATGATGTAACATGATATAATATCGCTTGTCATACCACACATCAACAAGACTCACTATCTATAACCGTTGATTATCTTCTGAACGTGTTGCTTCTTCTACTTCGCGGTATATGTGAGCTTTTATAAAGGTTAGGTCTACAACATACTTCAATACATCGTTTGTACTACGAAATCCTGCAATGCCCTCGCCAGAATACCCGTAGAGTATTTGAACATCTTGGTCCTTCGCACGGTTCAATGTAACCTTAAAAGTATCAAAGGAGGTGGGAATAGGGAGTTTTTCAGAATCCACCACATTTTGGCACTTTGCCGAATACCACTTCATAAACGTTGAACAGGCAATATTAAAGGTAGCCATTACTATTTTTCTTCTACGCGGGAGAATACACGTCTGAGCTCAAGGGTATGCAGAGGTCAACTGAGCACGCAGGGATAGAGATATGCTCAGGTAGTGGCAGGAGTCACGTGGCCGATCTTACAGTGGGCGGAGCTTATCTTTTTACTGTACACACACACGCACGCACGCAAAGGAGAAAATGAAACCTTAATTGAAACAAATATACGTGATAAATAAACATATCGTTAACAATACACGTATATAAAAATACAATCAAGGATTAAGGTAACCAAAGGGCACGGTATCATAGGTACCAAGCACCTGGTAAGGCTTCCTATAGGTGTTACGGCATGCTTTCGTGCCCCTAAGTTCCTTCACACATCCCAGTTTCTGCGCCAGAAAATTGTGCGTCCCCACAGTCAGTTGGGGTGGCTGGTCACCCTCATCTTCCAAGCACACTAGATCCTTCAACGCGTCAAAGTTAACGACTCGACGGTTCGCATAGTTAAGCGTGATACCCTTAGCCTTCACGATATACTTCATATCATCCCCTACCCTCACCCGTACCCCATAAGTTTTTGGCCCTGTTGACACAAACGAGTCTGCGTATGTACCATCACCATACTCGTCCTTCATCTCATCAGATAGCTCTCCGAGGAATTCCCCAATAGCAGGCATGTATTCACCTTCCCTCGCTGTGAATATCACGCTATCTGTGTCAGCGTACAGCTTCCTCCGTCCAAGAGAGTGCAGTAGACCCGAAAGTTTGATGCGAGCATAGGCCGTTGTGAAACTGGCTAGAGGTATGTTTGTAACCCATGAGGTATCTGTGGCCAGTTCGGTGATGTTGTACTTTATTATGTAGATACAGTATTACATACATTCACGATCTCCATTCCATAACCTCTTTATCGGGAGCGTTGACAATCCCAGACTTCACTATAACTTTGTGCCAAATGAACGTTCCCTTTGCCAGTATTCTATGCAAATTTCCCCCAAAGACTGTTTAGGCACAACGTTGCACTAAAGCGCTTGCCAGGATTCTTAACAATTTGGGATCGGTCAAGCTGCATACCTTCATGAGCACGGTAACACTGAATATAAGCCGTTTTTTCGTCTTCGGTATCAACCCCTCGCGGATATCCTGATGCTTCTACTTTTTCCATCAAAAAGCGTTTATATATGGCTGGGTAGCTTCTGAAACCTCCACACCTCCTGTATCTTCAATATTCTATACTCATGGCGAACGGCTAGGGCCAGCTCAGGGCTTGTATATACGCCTCTGATCTTACGCTGGTTGGTTGTATGGTCACAATCACCGTTGTTCTCTTCTGCGCACTTCACGCACAGGGGAAACATGAGCTTGTGATCTATAATGACAGGTAAGATCGGCATCCATAAATCGCGAGGGGGGAGCACATCTACGAAAGAGAGTCCAAAGTATCGCTCATTCAAGTTAGCTGAAAACTCCTCGATGGTTGGCTTGGTGGGACCCACCATTTTTTCAGGCGCACCTACGGGGTACGTATTGTTCTTCATCACGTAGGGTAAAAAGCAGAAGTCGTAGTAGTGGAGTTTCACGCCCTCCGTAGGCGGAAAGTATAGCTTGAATGGGTTTGTACGCCCTCCAAACAAGCTGTCACCGCATTTGAGGGGGTCCAACACCATTGAACGTTTGATGGCCCTTATTTCTTCACGGTACTGGGCATCTGTTTCCATCCGTGCATCATACTCATGCTCCCACACGATTTTGTGAGTGAACTGGGAGCCTATAAGTTGATCACGGTTACGGGTCCATGCGAGGCTGTCGGCGGGATCTTCCATAAAGGTCCCTGTGACGGCACATTCAGAGCGCGGGCATCCATGCCACCAGCAGCCGTTAAAGGAATACACAGTCTTCTCACCAGTGGCTGGATCCTCACTTAGGCCGTCAACCCAAAAAACACGACCATTGACCTTAACGGGTACTTCACCCGTGTTGCGGGCATGTTTTATGTATACCCCGGTCTGTTGCTGTAGGTGTATGAGCCAGTAAATAGCCTTGTGCCCATAACTGCGGGGGTTGTTTCTGTGAATGATTGCTAAGGTGTCTTTAGGCATGAAGTTATTCTTGAACACTGTAAAACATAATGAGGCGATCGTGGTCGCGACTTGCAGCGGATCGCATTTGAAACGGGTTATGTACATCCTTCTAAAGGCTTGAAAGCATACTCTAAGTACACGTACGTCATTCACGCAATAACGTTCACATTCATCGGCTATATTGTATGGATTAGCTTCATTAAAACTGTTGTAGTAGCGGTCAAAATCTTCACGCTCACTATCACTCATGTTGGTGTAGTTAAAGTAATGTTTGGGTGGAGGTAGTCCTACGTAATTCAAAGTTTCGTTAGTGAGGAATGTGTAAGGGAAATACCTTTTGAAACTTCAGCGGCTACGCCCATGACCTTGGGTAGCTTTGCTAATTTACAAGGTGTGAACAGCAGGGTGTCTTTAAACTGTACATTACCTCTTATCTGTATTAGTTTGTTGCCTCTTTTCAAGGGATCACCTGTAAATATCGCAGACGACTCGTGTTCAAGCAGCTCCTTATAAAGGAACTGTGTGTCAAATTTCGCCCCGTTATGGGCAAGAATATACAGTCATTTTTTTAACTTGTCCGCTAATTTGACAATATAGGATACAAAGAGTTTCACAGGGCTGTCGTGTGCATTCGTTTTAAAAACGTTTGTCCGTTTTCCACATTTGTGGCACTCATCACACTCGATCTCCATGCACTCATCACAGATAGTCTGACTTACGAGTAAATGTGGTAACCTCTTTGGTTTCAGCGTTCGTGTAAGTTTCTATATCGTAGTACACGGTTATACAAGGGCTATTTTTAGGCTTAGCATCTTTCATATAACATACATGCTTCACTCCATCCGCCTTATATTTTTCATGACATGTAGAACAGTGAATTTCATCGCATTTATGTTTGAAATTCCCCCAATTATCCATCATGTGAAACATACCGCACTTACAAATCCTCATTTTCCTGCAAGTGCCATTTGATTTATGGAGCTCAAAGCATTTATTATTGAAAAATGTACGTCTACACACATTACATTCCCTCTTCTCGGTTTCAACTACACGACTTTCACATTTGGGGCTTTTACACTGCTCACATACCATGCAGCAATCCTTACAATGTTTCACCATATCATCAGCAAACTCGAGACAACCCTTACACAAATCATGATGCCTTCCATATTTTCGACTTTTATCATAACTGGCGTAGAGAGCCCTGATATTACAGATGGGGAGATACGATGTTCCTGACAATCCTAAAATAAGAAGAGGTCTTGTACGATCTCTCACGCTGCTTTTAAAAACATACACAGTCCTACGACGATCATCTATTCCAAATACGACTATACGTGCATTCATTTCCTGCTCGGCCCTTCTCAGTTCTTCAGGACCCATATTACACTCAAACTCAAGCTTACAATCTGAAGCCAGTTTACGGGCACGCTGCACAACCGTGGGCAGCCAAATTTTTTGCGTCCAAGTATTTAGCACAGTGAACATATGAGCTAAGATTATTGCTATAAAACCACAACCACGATCGACGTTTAAATGCTTTCTGTAAATAACCGGAGAATTGAAATTAAGAGTATAAGGTGTGGCACTATGACCCGCAACCCGGAATACTCTGTCAATATCTACCATGAAGTTGTCCATATTGAAGGATGTACCACTTTGAGAGGCTTGCATTATACGGCCCAAGATATATTCTAGGTCTACAGCCGCCAAACGTCTGAACGGTATTACCAAAAATCCCCCTCATCTGACCCGAACCTGAAGGATAACCTCGTCCGGACTTCACGTTCGTCGCGGTTCTGAAGGGCAAACTCCACAATACGTTCAACTACGCGTCGCAGTCCGTTGGTATACAGGGATCCAGGGTCAACCCTGACCACGTACCGATTTCTAGTCAGGGCAGGGGTGGGGTAGCGGTGCGCACCAACTCGAATGTTATACCATCCTCCACAGTATGAGAAGCTGCTGTGGAGGAAGTACCCGGAACTGAACAATGGGGCATATTTGAGGAAGGTACTATTGTGGGGGTTGTGTCGTAAGACGTAGAGGGTTGGGGCTCTATTACTGGGGGTCTAACAACCGGAGCAATCCTGGCACGCTTTATACCTGACGTGGAGGGCTCTTCATCATGCTTCCGCTTTGAACTGTCGCATGCTACAGGTGTCGCTGGTGAGGGTTCGTCAGCGGGGAAGGGTTCTGTAGCTGCACGGTCATCGGGTTCGTCTGTGATATCGATGATGGGGTGCTGTACATCGTCGTCATTCACGGTTCTGTGGAAGAAGAAAACAAAATATAAGGAACAGCACTCAAAATTTGTAATATTTTGTAAATGACCCACTTAGGGGTGTGACGTGTTAGAGATGGAATCTGTAGAAAAATTCAGGTTCACAAGCCCCTCCACATGTATTATATCTGGCCCTACAGGATGTGGAAAAACTGTATTTATGCTTAAAATCATTAAAGATAAGGGGAGATGTTCTCAAAATTTGTGCATAAAGTAATATGGTGCTATTCGACGTATCAGTCAGTGTTCAACGAGTACCAAGATGAAATTTTGTTCCACAAAGGTGTCTATGACGTTAATTCGTTAAAAGGTAATGAGCATACAGTTATTGTAATTGACGATCTCATGTTGGAAATGGATAAAACGTTTGCCGAGACATTTACAGTGTTTTCCCACAATCTTAACATAAGATATTCTTCATCAACCAGAATCTATTTTTCAAAAATAGATACATGTGCGATGTGTCGCTAAATACACAATATCTAGTCTTATTCGCACAACATAGAGATGTGTCACAAATTGGGGTATTAGCCAATCAAATGTTCCCGAATCAACGTAAGGAGTTTTTGGAGGTTTATAAAGAAGCCACAACCAGCGTTATGGATATTTGCTTTGTGACCTTCACCCGCGAAACACGTTTAGGGTGCTTCTAAGAACGAATATACCAACGAACCTGAAACGGTGTATATTCCAGAATGACAAATAGGCTGAAGAAATATCGTGAATTAATAAAAATCTATCAACGATTGCCCCGGGCACTGCAACAGATGTTTGTTAAAAATATCGACTCGACTTTTTAAAATGCATCTGTGAAATCTCTTAATGTTATAAAATGTAATGTGCCAATGAAACCCCTCAGAAGGCTCGCTTACGTCGTTACAAGAACATAATACGAGCGCTCGCTCATAAAAGTCAAACTGTGGGTAAGAAAAAGCGAATTATTGTACAAAGAGGAGGATCATTCCTACCCATCTTATTTTCAGTTTTGGGTCCTTTACTGACTAGATTAATATAATGAAGAAGGTGGTTGTGATTCCGCACGAGGTGTATGCTTCATTGCAAAGTTCAAAGATTCCAGACACGGCTCTAGAACCCCGTAAAAGTAGGCTTAAAAGAATGGAAAGCGAGTTGCTAGCCCTATTAAACAGTGAAAAGTCACCTGATGAGAAAAGGATCTTGTACCAAGAGGCTTTGCAGAAATTTCTTCATGAGTACGAAGATTATAAGATCCGACAGAGCTCCCCGTGGTTATTAGGCACAGCGCGAGTAGCGTGAGCATGGCGACACAGGACCTGGCCCGACGTTAGAGATGACCAACCAAAGAACAACGGAACAACACATCGAACATGTGTTAAAAAACAGTCTCCCACATACATTGAGGAATAAAGGCTTAAGTCTTTATAATCTATTGAGTGAGGACCCCATCATACAGTGGGCCGATACAGGCGAGGTCATTGTTGAAGGAACAAGGGTACAAGGATCCAATATCGTTGATATTGTTCATGATCTGGTGAGAAAGTGGGACAGCCTCACCAACAGGATGGAAGCATATTAAAGCAAGACTACAACAAATAAATGTCCCCAAAACATTGATAGGTAATCTGAATAGGTTAAAAGACCTGGATCAAGTCTCGCATGTGTCACAACTGAGTACGCCATCCCCCAGCAGCAGCGTCTCTGAAGAAGGAAAGAAGAGAACAAACGGCCAACCTTATCCACGTGTCTCTAAAATACGCAAATGGCTAACATATTAAGTAAACGCTATTATGACATTTCTAACCCCGCCTCCTATGGTGGCGTTAATAGACTGTACAGAGGTGTTTACGGAGTAGGAAAAAAGATGTTGAGCGGTTTTTGCGGGAACAGGATGCTTATACACTTCATAAACCGGTGAAAAAGTTTTAAAACGGCCAAGACAACCGCGGATTCGATTGACTCTATTTGGCAAGCGGATTTAACAGACATGCAAAGATATTCAGTGTATAATGACGGATACCGCTACATCCTATTCATAATAGATGTATTCTCTAGATATCTGTGGCTAATTCCCTGAAAAATAAATCGCCTGAAACAGTTGCTAAAGCGACCAAAACGTTGATGTTAAAAGAAGAAAGGGTTCCTGGCTATTTTTGTACGGATATGGGAAAGAATTTATAGGTCGCGCTTTTCAGAACATGCTGACAGAGTTTAATATCAGTTACTACACTAGCAGTTCTATACATAAGGCCTCTTTAGCTGAAAGAGTTCAACGTACCATAAAGGAACGCATGCATCGCTATTTTACACATAAAAACACATACAGATATATAAACGTTCTCGGGTCATTGGCATCATCATACAACCGTTCACACCACCGTACGATTGGCACAACACCTAACGAAGTTTTAGAAAGAGGTGCGCTGCCAGAGGTGAGAAGAGATGGAGCACCGCCACCACAGTCTACACATTTCAAAATCAATGATTATGTAAGGCTATCACGTTCGGGAAATAAATTCGCGAAGGGATTTGAGCAAGGATGGGCACGTGAGATTTTTAAAGTTCGTGCTATGAGACCTAAAGGTGAGATAATGATGTATTACGTTGAAGATTTGAATGGGGAAGAGATCGCTGGAGGCTTTTACCGCGAGGAGTTGCAGAAAGTGACATTTAATTTAGGAAAAAGTGTGTTTAAAATTGAAAAAATTTTAGGCAGCAAAGGTTCAGGAAAGAGAAAAATGTACCTGGTGAAATGGCTGGTTACCCAGAAAGCTTCAACACCTATATAAAAGCTGCTGCAATAATGAAGCTTAAATAGTATGCAACATGGCGCCTAGCCTCCTTTTCTCTGTTTGTACATCCTAACAACACCCTGGCCAACTTTGTGACAGAACTCCACGGACCCATTGAATTGGAGCGTGATTCGTATGAGGTGGGTTTATGTGAACTCCAGTTAGTCTCCAAATTTTTAACTCTTGAAAATGAGCAAATCATATTTCTGATCCTTAGAAGAATCGATGAGTGCGAAAAATTAGACATAACCTTAGACAATACTATGCGATCAGTCCTGTTCGGTGAGGTACAGTACTATAGCACAAATGTTTCGCTAGGAATCGGCCATTATGATACAGCCATGGACATTGTGACGGGGTTAAACAAGAGTCTTGAAAAGTCGTACCTGACAAACGATTTACTTTTGAAGTCGTAAACATAGACACGCCTGCATGCACATTGAAGTTAAAATCAACGCTTAGTAGAAATATTAAAGATAAAGAGCTGTTCACAATTGTGGCTGAGGGCCGATATAGCGCAGCTCTCCAAAGAGATACCTTTCACGAGGCACAGCATGACTTGTCCAGCTTAATGTATCAATTGAAGATGGAGAAATTGGGTGAAAGCTCTCCACCTCCAGACATGTGCTATATTTACAGCAATATCGTAGAGCACCAATTTGTTGGGGACACCCAGGCGCGCCTGCTGCGCATTGCACACATCCCCAACCATAGAGGGAAAAGTTTGAGCATTACATATGACAAGCCCCATTATGTGAATGTTGCGACTAATCATTAACCAACATCTCGATATATATAAGAACGATTGAGGGAAAAAATTTCCCATTCGGTGATGGGAGCTTAACAGTGAAACTACACTTTCGCCATTCACAGTCTATCGAGGAGTGAGATACCAGCGTGGGAGTGGCTTGGATCCATTTTTTCATCCATACTACGCACCGCTGTCCCACTGTTGAAGAGGGGGGTACCTAGGGAGGAAGGCGTTACAAACAGGTTTTAACGCGGCAGAAGACATAATGGGTGGAACTAAGCCTAAAGAAGCTCTAAAAAAACATTTAAAACGTACACGGGACGAAATCATCAAAGATGCAAAGAGAAAAATGCGTGGTGGCGGAAAGAAGAGATCTGCCAGGAAGAAGGGGTTACCATCACGTGGCGCTAAACGTAAAAGGAAATAAAAAAGAAGTGCTCTAAGCGTATGAAACCTATGGCTGATCATTTTTTTAACTGATATAAGCTGAGGACACTACTCTCACGTATCATAGGCTGATTACTAGTTGTCGAGAGAGGTGGCACTATTTCTGACTCGTCATGGCGCGTTTCATCCATCCGTGTAGTTCACAATGCTGTATATCTGAACTGTCGTTCTTTGATATGCCCCACACTCAGGTCTCTATTCAGCATAGCGAATTTATTACAATTAATCCATTAAACACAATTAGTTCGCCGAGTGCCCCTATAGAATTCGTGATACCCAGCTCAGGCTGCATGCACATGTACGCTAAACTGCGTACAGCCCATTCTGATGCAACGGATTTCGATGATAGTTACTCCGCGTACCCTGAAACCAACTTTTTACACTCCATATTCAGCCAGGGTGAGTTGTATTTAAATCAGGTTAACATCTCGGCAAGAACGGGGTATTATCACCTACGAGCCTATCTGGAGAATGTCCTCAACTTTACAAAAGAAGCGGAGGACACCTTTTTAACCGCCGAGGGATATTACCATACTAAAGATGAAAATGGTATAAGGATAAATTTAAAATTCTAAAAAAAAAGATATACGTGTTTTGGACGTCTTCATACAGATTTCACATTCCAGGAGAAACTGCTTATGAACGGGGTGGATATGAAGTTGAAGCTTACCCGCACGATTCCTGAGATCTGCATAAATCTGGGGTCTGATCAAGAAGAGGGCGCGAAACCCGTTGTGATTCACATAATGGAGCGTATTTGCGTATACGCCGAGTGAAATTAAGTTCGCCAAAACAAATAGAATTGAGAAAGACTTAATACACGCCACAGTAAAATACCCAATTAACAGGGTACAGATCAAACTATACACGGTGCCCGCCGGGTTGGCCTCGAAGCAACTAGAAAACGTGGCCCTTGGAGTCTACCTAAAAGGATATTAATTGGAATGCAGGACCACGCCTCGACGAATGGAAAATAAAAAGAGTGCCTTTAAATTCGAGAATTTCGGCCTTAAAAATATTACTATACGTAAATGGCATCGCTTTGGGAGGGACTATATACGGACTACTCATCAGACGCTGTGTTCCCGCTCTGCGCGAGAGCTTATAGTAGTCTGGCTCATAATACAGGTGCTGTGACGAGCTTGGGTTTGGCGTAACGCAGAAAGAATTTGTCGAAGAATTTAACATTTATTCATTTGATATTACGCTGACTTGTCTGCTGGCGTAAATACGCACTTAAGTCCACAACAGAGGGGAATATCTCAGTCAGGTTGGAATTTGCCAAGCCTATAGACGCCCTATTAGTGTACTCGTGTACCTCGAATCAAGCACTAATAGAAGTTGACCGTTTCAGGAACGTGGTCACAGACTTTTAAAATGGACGCGAATACACTCCAGAGATGAAAAGTGACCGAATCACACGTCCAAATTTATCGGTGTGTTTGCGAAGAATGAAATATTGAAATTGCCAACTACGAAACTGGTACGGGATTATCGTTAACACCGACATTGTGGGGGTGAGGGGATTCATTGGTTTGCAATCTATTTTAAAAATAGGGAAAAATGTACTATTTTGACTCACTCGGCACTCAGCCCTGGAATGATTCTGTAGTGTACAGTTTATCAAGCAATACATGTACCTGAGATTGTGTGGAACCCGTATCGCCTTCAAGGATATTATAGTAACACGTGCGGCATGTACGCCCTCTCATTTCTATGCACATGTCACGTGGGAAGGGATTTATAATTTTTTAAATTATTCGATTTGTGCGACACTGAAATGAATGATAAAAGGTATGCAGACAGATAAAAAAAGGTTCCCATATGTTAGCACCCGCTGTATTGTGTAAAGGTGTATATCTATATTGTGTAAAGGCCTATTTGTAGCCATTAAGCTTATTTAATGGACACTGGTTCCGCTTTGTACATGTTTTCTACCATTTAATAAATTAAATGAAAATACAATGTGTTTTGTTCTTAACCCCCCAAAAATACTTACATTAGTTCCTCGTGACCTGGCATTCGTTGGACCGGATGTGAGCCAATACCTCGACCTCTGTGTTCAGATCGCTGGTTTGGCTGTGCGATAAAGCATATATCATTTATTCCCCTTTCATCAAAACGAAAAGTAGCTATAACACGATCAAGTTCCGCATCGGTCCTATAAAGTTAAGTAAAAATAAAGTTTATTAAAAAGCTACAATAAGAGAAAATGCCACGAATTTAAAAAATTATAATAAAAAAGCAGATATCCTGACAGTTTTCAAAAGTAAGAGTGCTAAGACATCGTCTGCCGACACCGGGTCTCGAACCCACCGACAATTCTTAGTTTTTAATATTTGTATTGTACTTTTTAATATTTCTAAAATCCTACCTTTACAAGAAGTGTGCAAATAAAACACCATATATATATATAATATATATATATATACGAAAATTATTTCACGAAAGTAACAACTGAAAAATATTTATAATGAATAAAACCACGAAGGAAAGGAAACACAGATGGTGCTCAAGCGCTTTCGTCTAATGACATCCTCAGGAACACTGAAGTACATAAAGAATTACAGCCTATATATACCGAGATATTCACGAAGGAAACAGAATAATTAAAAATATTTTTCAAAACGCATTTATTGTGGCCTTTTATAAGTTAACGCCGATTGAAACGTCATATATAGACCGAGAATAAAGCACAAACTAATTTCAAAACGCATTGATTATGGCCTTTTATAAGTTAACACTGAATGAACTGCAATATGTATAATCACATATTTACTACTTACATCTCTAAGTCGTTAGCGGGAAATTTGTTCCCGCTGTCACAAATTTCTGTAACAATTTGCATAGTTAGAAGATCATTCTGTTCCACCGCGATGAAAAGATAAATTGCAGAGAGTGATGAGGCATCGCCATCTTCAAACAAATCGGGGGAGCTGTACAGCTGGTTCATGGCTAAGTAATTCAAAAGCACTGTTCCAGATAAAACACTGAAATGAGGCTCTGAGATGAAAGGGTACCCTTTTATAAATGGGATTGTGATCAATCTACAACGCACGAACGCTTGCTTCCTATTTGGCCATCGGTGAATTTTGGGGGCCTTGACGCGTAGGCCTGCATAGCGGCCAAACAGAGGCCCTGGGCTCCGCCCACAGGGCTGTGCTTGGCTGCCCCGTGAATCTGGGGCGTGTCAGATATTCCCATTCGTCCCTATCTAAAATAGGATCGGGGAAAATGTATTGTCTGTGAAGTATAAAACCAAAAGGTAATTTCCCATGAAGAAATCCATCAGGGCGCGAAGTTCTCAGCCCTTCGAGACAGTTCCTCCCATCTGTACCATGAGCAATTCGGGCATTTTTCGTCTTGGAGTAAAAAAATACTGTTTTGAAGGCATTTTTTATAAGAGATGAATGAGTACCATATATATATTATATATATATATATATATATATATATATATATATATATATATATATATATATATATATATATATATTTATAATGTTTCAGACCAACAAAGACCCTAGGATCCACTCATGGCTGGTCTACCTGTGTTCGTAATTGTGTATTGTGTATGTTCTCCGTGGTGGCGGAGGGAACTACAATTTTACGCGGGTTCCGAACCACAAGAACATAAGAAATTTATGTAAAACTGCCTGTACATTGGCAACGACCAATTTTTACAAAACTAAATAATTATCAATTTAAAACTAAAGATAGAATCTCTGGATCCAGAGGATCAACTCATAATAGACTACTATCCACAAATATGTTACACTCTATATCTATTTATAACCGACGTGCAAATATATCAGATCCAAAGAATCCAGTCAATTTCATTACGGTATCCATCAATACTAGTACCTTGCCAACCAAAAATAAGTCACGGTCCATATCGATTGCGGACCAAGTCAAAATTTACAACCATATACATTACAATATATATACTTAGAAGGAAAAGTGTAAGTGTGGCTGTAAAGACTGTACAGTAATGTAGAAATGTGTGTGCACCCATTTTGGGTCTCCCATTTCAAGGTGTTTGTGGTGCAAGTGAAGATCATGAGTTTTTCAATACTTCACAGTACTATGGGGGGCACCGCTCGGCAGAGGAATCTCTTTAAATGGAGTGTGTAAGGACAGAGATTATCCCCTAACCCAAGATGCTGCCTCCCTATATCCCACAACACTTGTGTTGAGCTGTGGGATCTATCACCACAAAGCCTTAATTTTACTACCTTAAACTATACCCAATCTATCAACATATGCGTCTAATCGATTTTTAAACATGTTTATAGACGTGCTACTAATTACTTCTACCGGCAAACTATTCCAGCTGTTTACTATTATATGCGTAAAAAAGTTTTTGGCAACTGCTGTCTTGAACCTTCTACTTGTCAACTTACACCCGTTATTTCTAGTCCTATTATATTGAGATATTTCGAGAAAGCTATCTCTATCTACGTTATCGAACCCATTCATAATTTTGAAAACCTGGATTAGATCACCCCTGAGCCTCCTAGTCTCGAGTGTAGTCAATTTTAGCTCCTTAAGCCTATCCTCGTACGACTTTGACCTAAGCGACGGAATCATCTTAGTTGCTGGTCTTTGAACTCTTTCGATTTTGTCCATATCTTTGAGCATATGCGGATTCCAAAATTGGACCGCGTACTCCAAATAGGGTCTAACTAATGATTTATAAAGAGGAACTATAATATCGCGCGATTTGTACTCAAAATTTCGAGCTTAAAACCTAACACTTTGTTCGCCTTATTGACCGCTCGCTGTACTTTGTTTCGCTACTTTTAAATCACCAGTGACTATAACTCCTAAATCTTTTTCCTGCTCTACGCTTGTTAAATCTTTCCCTGACATACTATACGCAAAATTACCGTTACGCGAACCTATATGCAAACTTTTGCACTTATCAACGTTAAATCTCATTTGCCATGTGACTGACCAATCAACGATTTTATTCACATCTTCCTGGATTTTACTTCTATCTTCGTCATTAATCGCCCTACCACCCAGCTTCGTGTCATCCGCAAACTTTGAAACTGTACCGACTAGGCCGACATCTAAATCGTTAATATATATAAGAAAAAGCAAGGGGCCCAATACAGAACCCTGAAGAACGCCACTCGCTACATTAGCCCAACACGACTCCGCTCCATCAACGACCACCCTCTGTTTCCTACCTCGCAACCACTCTTCTAGCCAATTTATTACTACACCCCTGATTCCGTGTGCCTTAGTTTTTTCAATGAGTCTTTTGTGCGGTACGGTGTCAAACGCTTTTTGAAAATCTAAATACACCACATCAACCGCCCGATGACTGTCGTAAACGTCAACCACGCTTTGAAAAAATTCTAAAAGATTAGTTAAGCAAGATTTGTTTCGCCTAAAACCGTGCTGCGTATTTCTAACTAGTTCATGTCATTCTAAGTGCTCGACTATACGATCCCTAATTATTGATTCCAGTAGCTTACCTACAACAGACGTTAAACTGATTGGCCTATAATTTCCCGCCGCACCTTTATCGCCTTTCTTAAAGATAGGTGTTACGTTTGCTAACTTGAAATTATCTGGTACGCACCCCTCAGAAATAGACGCATTAAAAATCTTTGTTAGCGGCACAACAATGCCATCTTTTAATTCTTTTAGTTGTATGGTATATATGGAATCCGGCCCCGGTGATTTACGCGTTTTCATTTTATCAATATAGCGCATTACTTCCCCTTCACTAACCACAATATTATCCAAAATATTTCCATCATCAAAAGGTATTATGTCTATGACCGTAGGGATATACGTTACATCTTCTATAGTAAAAACTGACGTAAAAAATTCGTTTAGCAAGGTAGCCATTTCCTTGTTTTCAGAAACTAGATCTCCGTTAACATTTTTCAACGGCCCCAAGATACTTTTTACTGGATTTCTATTGTTGACGTATTAAAAGAATCACTTGGGGTTTTCTTTACCGTCACGAGCTATGGAGATTTCAAATTCGCGCTTGGACTTTTTTATTACACTTTTCGCTTCACGCCTTAGAGATATGTAGTTGTTTCGTAACCACAAATTGTCTTTCTCGCACTTATGTACCCTATAAGCCCTGTCTCTACTCTTTATAATGTCTCCTACTCTAGTAGTAAACGATAAGGGCTTGTTGTTTACTTTCGCACGTTTAATTTTGTACGGTACACATTCCTCATTTATAGTCCTAAATACTGTTTCGAACGATTCCCACATTAGTTTTGCATTGGAGTTCCCATTACGTTTTCCCAATTGACGTGTGACAATTTATTTCGAAACTTACTAAAGTCTGCGTGCTGGAAGTTAGGAATTTTAGTCGAGTTAGCTGGTTTCGAGTGACTTACTGAGAGGACAAACTCTACCATATTGTGATCGCTATTGCTTAACGGTTCTATTACTTGAAGATCAGTAATTAGCCTATCATCCGTAGTTATTACTAAATCTAAAATACTGTCCAACCTCGTAGGTTCCCCAACCTTTTGAATAAGAAAGCTATCCTCGAGAAAATTAACTAAACGATTACCTTCCGCGTCTCCCTGCATTGTATCGTAATTCACGTTGGCGCAATTAAAGTCACCCATAACTAAAGCCTGCTCACTACCGATTATTCTCTTTAGTTCACGATATAACGCTTCGTCCGTATCAGCTGTTTGATTAGGGGACCTATATATAACCGCAACAAGAAGTTTGAAATCGTTCAATTTAAGTTCTACTATAGTCGAATCTATCGGTTCTGGAATTGTGTGCTTTACTTCTATAACGTTCACAATATTATCTTTGATATGCAACATAACACCGCCTCCTCGCCTACCTATTCTGTTTTAACAAAAAGTCTAACCTTTAACCCTTAACCGCCGTGGTGCCCATATTTGGACACCTTCAAAATAATCGAAATATATTGAATAATTATTGTAATATCGTCTGCTACGCCGAGGTGGCCTTTCTTGAACACCTAACTGTAGATGCCAGATACCTCTTTCGGCAATATCTCGGTTTTTTTTTTATTTCATGGCCTTTTCAAACGAGGGAAATGTTAGTTCAAAACCAAAAATATTTTGAAGAATGGAATCATTTACAGGTAAGATACAATGTTCTAATAATTTTTAGGGCAAAAACATATATCCTGGATTGTACATAAGATTGCTTTTATTTAAAAAATATATTAGCATAAATATTAGATGTCATTAGAGTATAGTGCTAAAAAATGAGCAGCTAGGCATGGCAAAGTCCTCCTGGGCAAACGTTTTCTTTCATAGATTGAAAATTTTTGGGAAACTATTTTATTTTTTTAGAATAGTATTGATAGATATTTTGTAGACTAAAATTTATATATATATATATGTATGTGTATATATAGTATTATATATATATATATATATATATATATATATATATATATATATATATATAGATATATATATATTTAATATATATACTCAAACACTCTTTCCAGGAACGAGTGGATTATCCGAGAGGCCAGTCATTTCAATTGCAACAGGAAGCTTTTATGCTGGAAATCGCAATCGCAAGTCTCTATTTCTTGCAAATTGCTGAAACAAGCGACGAAGAGAATGGATCAGGAGACGAAGAAACAAACATTTGGAAGAAAGAGGACAGTCACAACAGTCGTTCAGAATCAGAACAGGAACAGGACCTTTCATCTTCTAGCAATGTTGTTTTATGTGTTGACAACAGTTCACCCTTGCCTTCATCACATGTAAATGGTCGGAAGAAAACCCTTCAAAAGAGAAATCCCATTTGGGAAAAGATTGAAGCACGGGATCATATTCCACAACATCCAGATTTTGAGGATATCATCTTGGTATCGGAAAATCCTGAAGATTGCTTGGTTAGTCCTTTTCAATTCTTTATGAAATTTATTGGTCTTGTGGCACTGTTCAATCAAGAAGGCTACCTGGTTCTATCATTCACCCAAGATGAAATGAAGGCTAAGGGTAGAGGTACATTTGAAGAGTGGGATGCAAGTGTAGATGGAATAAGAGTAACAGCAGTAAAATGGTTTGATAGTAGAGCTGTTACAACTTTGTCAACCTTTGCAACAGCAGAGCCTGTTGTTCAGAAAGAGAGGTTTGACCATCACCAAAAGGGAAAGATATCCATTATTTGCCCCAGTATTGTACACGAGTATAACAAAGCAATGGGTGGTGTAGACCTGCATGACCAATTGGTATCCTTGTATATAGGTTTTCTTTTAAGTCTAAAAAGTATTATCATAGGATTGTTTGGCACCTGTTTGACATGGCACTGGTCAATGCTTGGCTACTGTACAGGCGATCATGTGATGATATGAGTGTTCCCCGTAAAAACCAAAATATTTTGGCACAATTCAAGGCTACGGCAGCTAAATCTTTGATGTTTTCTGGTAAAGTAACTAAAAAATTTAAAAGGGGGAGACCTTCTATAGACGCCACAGAAGAACCGAAAAGAAAAATTGTTAACCAAGGTTTACCTATACCTGAAAATGATATAAGATTTGACAATCTTGGCCATTTACTTAATGTTGGTTCAGTTAGACACATGTGTAAGATGATTGGTTGCAAAAGCAGAGTTATGACACACTGCCAGAAATGTAATGTATATTTGTGTATTACACAAAAAAAGAATTGTTTTGCAGACTTTCATACAAAAAATTTGTAAAGTAATATTCAAATTTCATTATTATATTTGCAGAAAAATGTTTGAATAGTAATAAAAATAAGTCTTAGCTGTTCATTATCCATAAAAATGTTTTGTATTAGTTTTATATTTTAATATCAGTAAATTTTTTTCCAGATTTTGTGTTTTATTCTCCGTAGATTTTCACATTAAATTTGTCTCGTGTGCCTAGGTGCCAAAAATAATCCACCTTCATTAATTCATTAAAAAAACAAAAATAAATTATGTAAATACATACATGCCTTATTGACTCCTGTTAGATCACAATTTTCAACAATTTAATTTTTTTCAGAGCTAAATAAAAATTTAGGCGTTTAAGGGTTAATTTGATACTCCCCTACAAAGTCACGAGTTTCAGTGGTAAGCCACGATTCATTTATCGCAATTATATCATAGTCTTTAAAGCAATTAAAGAAAAAATTCGTTTCTTTTATTCCGTAGGCTACGAGCATTTAAGGATAAACTCTTCAAATTGTTTGTAATTGCGACACCTTCGCGAGCACAGGGGAAGTTTGTGGAATTTACGCTGGGACCATTCGAGTTACGGCAGTCTGAAAAGAAGAGACAGTATTATGAAATAGTCTTCCTAAACGCGCAGCTCCAACGTCATTAAGATGAAGTCCATCTCCGAGGAACAAGTCCCTCCTGCCGTAGAAAGTGTTCCAAAAATTCGTAAAAATGCACTCCTTCCTGTTGGCAAAGACTTTAGGTTATTGTTAATATAGGTCGCCTTGCTTTAGAAATCGTTACGTTGGATAATTCGAGGAAGTATACCTGTTAAAACAATCTTATTAGTTTTTTCCTTAATCGCTCTAGTAAGTCCCTGTACCTAGCCAGCAGTTCTTCCGATCTAGAATTTAAAACGTTATTAGTACCGACATGAATAACACGTTGTGTCCTCGGAGGTACCGCCTGTAAATTGGTCAACACTATTAGTTATATCCTACACCCTTGCCACCAGGGTAGCAGTAACGGCGCCTACGACGAGGGTTTCTCCCACAGAATTCCTCGAGCTGCCCTCGAACAATGGAATCGCCAACGAGTCGTATTTCCGGTTCATCAGCATCATCGAAACCTAAAACAGAAAACTTATTGTTTGTTATTACTGGTAGACATGTCTCAGGTTTTCTCAATGGGGCTCTATTACGAACTCGAACGAAGGGTTGGGAACTAGGGGAAGAGAGAGGGCTATTAATACTATTTATATTATTAGTAGAAACTGAGGCAGGAGGGGTCGTAACTGGAGTCTCAAGGGATTCTAATTTTGCCGTCAGGAGCATCACGCTTTCTTCAAGCCTTACTCCGGCCTCCTTCTCACGTTCTAACTCGTTCCTCAGGACCCATGCTTGAGCACCACCTGCAAACTAACTGTTCATTATTATAGCCATTGTAAACGCGTAAGCGGCAAATTTCCCTTCACAGCGACTGCAAATACTTGACGGGGGGCCATGCTTTTAACTCGTTAAAAAACAAAAAACAAAAAAACAAAAAAGAGCGTTTAGAAATTAATAAATTACAACGTAGGTCTACCACGTTCTTGAAACAGAAACAGGTTCTTGTACAAATTTATACTAAATGAATATAGAATTAAGCTACCGACAAAGATCCGTAAAAGAAGAGTATTTATAATACTTATCTGTCCGCGATTCGACCCGACTTTTTTCCTTTTTTTCACACGGTGGTGACCACACTCTACCTGACCTCTGGAAGGAAGGAAAAATGAACCTTATGACTCCACGTTTTCTGATAGATTTGAAAAACAAACAAGGCAAGCCACGTGCAGTAGCCTTGGTTGATCAAATAATATAGTACTGAATAACGTAAATAAATGAAATATATTCGTTAATGAATGCTTAGTAGCACGAAGTAATTTAGTTAAGAATGCACCGAACACTATTTTTTTTAAAACAATTCAACGAAAACCACCTATTCAATTGATAACACTGGACACTCGATAAAACACGTCTGTTCACAAGGAAAGACTGATCACATCTGAGAAAGACTGATAGATAGATAGATAGAGAGATAGATAGATAGATAGGCAGATAGATGGATAGATTAAAAATGCCGCGTTTGACACTCAATTTTGAACCTTATACCCTTAAACAAAGAGAATGCACAGGTGAAAATGAATGTATAGTCAGTTTAACTATACGATGAAAAAGGACTTAGTATAATATATATATATATATATATGCACTAAAATCACAGAACAACACGTGCTCTTATTAATAAGCAAACAACCACAGGTAAAAGGAAAAAGAACACGAAATCCGAGCCCTTTCGTGATATATTCACATCTTCAGGGAAAAACAAGAAAGGAAATATTTCTTGTTTTTCCCTGAAGATGTGAATATATCACGAAAGCGCTCGGATTTCGTGTTTCTTTTTCCTTTTCCCTGTGGTTGTTTGCTTATATATAATATATATACATATATATATGTGTGAATGAACTCAGAATGGTTCCCTGAGGTTTTTATGATTACACAAACCGTGCATGGAACAAGGAACTCTTCTAGGAAAATTAAAATCCACTATAGTCCGAATAAGTAATAGTAAATGAAAAAATACTAGTCTTTGTTTTTCATGATGCTAGCCCGACGTGGCAACGAGTCACTCGCAAAGAGGTCCCAAAAATATAGCTTCCCTCACCAGCTATCTGCAAAGCAGGTAGGATCCAGCTTTGGGACAGGATCTAGGGTTTAGATGCTGTCCCAATCCCTCCATCCCCCAATATAATGATCTGCGGAAACTTTAACTTCCCATTTGTAAAATACAAATAAGTGGATAGGAATATAGTATATATACACCAGGACAAGGGGGGCACAAGAGAAGACCAGGAGCAAGCAAAAATGTTGATGGCTCTCACAAATGAGTTTATGCTGACAACAGATAACAGAAAATACCAGAAAAAATAACTGCCTAGATCTGGTATTCACGAATAACACGAAATTGATTGCCAATATAAAAATAACCCCAACCATTATCTCAGATCACAACTTAATCGAGATATCAACAAATATGACGACAACATTAAAAGACTACACATATTGAGGAAAGAAGCAAATTTGGGGCTTTCAACTTAAACTCCAAGACTATAAATTGGGAAGCAATCAGATCGCACATGGCCCAAATAGAGTGGAGAACAGTTTTGGAGAATATAACAACTGAGAATGCTATCAACCTTGGAAGAAAAAACGCTGAGAATTTAGAAAAATATGCTCCGAAATCACAGCCAAAGGAAAGAGGAGCTGTCTAGGTAGCAAAAGAGAAGAATATTCCGCAAAAGAAAGAGAGTCGAGGCGAAGTTAGCCAACTGCGGAGATAATGCCATGAAAGTAATAGAAAAATAAGCAATAAAACTGGAGGGTATTGACAGGGAAATACAAGCCCTGATTAAGGACCATACAGAGAGAGGGAAGAGGAAAAGGCGGTAGAAGCGATAAAGGAAAATCCAAAAATACTTCTATAGCTATGCGAAAAGGAAAACAAAAACGCGCGCCGCTATTGAGCCCTTAAGGAAAGAAATAATGAACTAACCGACGATCAAAAGAAATATCTGAAACATTGAGAGCCAGTAGGAATCAGTTTTAGTACCCCAAAAACGTGACAAAGCGATACCTGACAAAGATGCAATCTTTGAAGAGAAATTGCAAGGAGAGTGTATAACAGACTTTGATTTTACCCCAGAAGATCTAGCGAGAGCTATAGGACAAATTAAACCACATTCAGCTGCAGTCGGGACACTTGGAACCCATTATTGATTAAAAACTAAATATGAAATAGCTACACCTTTATACTGGATATGGAGAAAGATCCCTAGACACTGATGAAATACCAGCATCTTGAAAAAGAGCAAACATTGTCCCTATATATAAAGGAGGGGACAGATCTCAAACAAAGAACTATAGACCAGTGCCATTGACGTCTCACCTCACGAAAATAGTTGAAAGAATAGTTAGAGAGAAAATCTATGACTCTTGGAGACACTGGAAAGATTCATCGAAAATCAGCACGGATTCCGATCAGGAAGATCATATCTATCACAACTTATAGAGCATTATAACAATGTCCTAGATGCACTTGAAGGCAGTGAACACTATGTCATATACACGGATTTTGCTAAAGCTTTCGACAAATGCGATCATGGTATAATAGCACATAAATTAAATCTATGGGAATAACAGGCAAAGTGGGAAAATGGATCTACAACTTCCTCAGAGAACGTCTACAGGTCGTCAAAATTCAAGGGTATCATCATCAGAATCAGAAGTACGCAGCTCAGTACCACAAGGGACAGTACTGGCCCCACTCCTGTTCATATTACATGCTAACAGACATACACAGCAAAGGCAGTAAACAGCAACAGGATAGTAACATCCTTTGCAGACGATACAAAGATCAGCAGAAAAATCAGCGAGCAAAATAAAGTGGAGGCCTTGCAGAAGGACACGAACAAAATATACACTTGGTCAGAAGACAACAATATGGCATTTAACACCGAGAAAATTTCAGCTCTTGAGATATGGTAGAAATGAGGAACATAAACAGACGCATATATGCTCCAGATAGACAGGAAATTCAGAGAAGCACGAAAGCGCTTGACTAGGGGGTATAATGACCGAGACGCAAAATTCGAGACACAAAATCAGATAGCGATATAAACAAAGCAAAAAAGAGTCGTGGGAAGGTACTAAGAACGTTCAAAAGGAGGGACAAAACAGTAATGATTCCCTGCTGCGAACACTGATCATACCAAAACTTGAATACTGCTCAGTTTTGACGTCCCCATATAAAAAGGAAGAAATTAATAAATTAGAAGAAACGCAGAGACATTTCACAGCCAAGATTGATGGCTGCAAAGAACTCAACTACTGGGAAAGACTACGTAAACTAAATCTGTACTCCTGGAAAGAAGAAGAGAGAGGTATACCATAATCTACATATGGAAAATGATCGAAAAACTGGTACAAAACCTCAAATCAATTAAACCCAATTACCATCCAAAAAACACTGGAAAATAGGAAAGGCAGAATGTGTAGTGTTCCCAAATTAAAGGCCCGACAAGGGACCTCCTCAACATTGAAGGAAAATAGCTTGGTTGTCAGGGGGCCAAGACTTTTTAAACAGCTTCCAAAGGACTTCAGAAACGTTACAGAGGTCAAAGTTGAAGTCTTCAAGAGAAAACTAGATGGCTGGTTCAGGACGGTACTAGATGAACCGGGTGTACCTGGCTATGTGCGGTGGAAAGCGCAAGAGAGCAACTCGCTCATCCACCAAGCCAGGATTAGAGGCGGGGCCAACAAAAAGTTCGACTTTGACAATAAAATGAATACAATATATTCTATTACGTACAGTTGCGCTCATTATTCTTAGGACACTCTTGAGAACATATAGCGACACCTGGCATATATTTGTTGTGTGTACTACAAACGGCTATAACATTTTATGAATGAATCTGGGTGAGTGAGTGCTGATTGGTTAATTGACTCATTGCCAAATGTCTTTAGAACATAATTATTTCCATTCATCACTCTGGTTTACATATATAGTGGCCTACACATCACCAATTTGATGTGGCGTAGAAAGTAGACTTACTATAATTTATGAATTAAATTGAAATGAATAATGAGGGTTACCAGTTCGGGGCACAGCCCAAACAAACAGTTTTAATAAGGAGAGAAATTACTTTGTTGTTTTGTGTTTAGAAAAATAAATGGATTATTTGTTCATGGTGATCAACAATTCTGTATACGGTAATTGTACTGTATTACAATGACTGATTCTTAGCAATAAGAAATGGTTTATACAGTATAAGCGTTATGTGAATATAATAATTACAAGAAACACTATTCAGGTAGGCCAAGAAGACATGTGGCAGTGAACGCACAGTAATAAGTAGTTAAGCCCAATAATAACTGAGGTTTCGTTTTATAGCCTTTGTTTAGATTCTATGATGAGAACGTCGAGGAAAGGAATTTCCGGTCGATTTCTATAAGTAGTCTTCTCTCAGAGACTACACAGGAACGATACTAAGAATTACCATTTCGGAGCGAAACTGACAAAACCACTCTGAGTTTTGATGCTGGGTCTGGTATTTGGTGGGATTCCTGTCGCAGGAGGGAGGAGAATGAAAGGTCATCTCTGACTGGGGAGAGGGGCAGAGGAGGCGCTGCTGTAGTGGGGTGTAGAGGTCCACAGGAGGATGGGGTTGGCGTACGGTAGGAACGCGGAGCGAGTGGGAGAAAGGGAAGAGATGGGAAGGGGCAAGGGAAACTGTATTGAGTTCGCACGCCGTGCCCAAAACTCGTCGTATAGCAGTTTTCCTCGATGAATGCACTCCTGCCGAAGGGAAAGAAAAAGCGTCGTTCATGAAACAAGCAGGAGTAGACATTCCACGGAATGATGTAACCAGACAGTTGAAGAAGATAGGGGACTGTTACCATGTGCCAAGTTTGATGCTGTGCTTGCAGTGGGCCTGTTGCGTGAATGCGTGTGAGAGTACGTGCGTGCTTGCTTGCTTGAAGAATGCTTTTTAAGCCTTCCCATGGAGTGAGTGGGAAAACACACTTAGTGCTTGAGGAAGAGTTCGCTGGTGCAATATGGCGCGTCGTCAGGATTTCTGCCAAATGATTTTCCGTACAGCGGCCGAAAAGGGATCGTTCAATATATTTGGGCAAAGTGTTGACGAAACAATGCGCCGTGCAAAGCGAATTGAACTTACTGCAGCGACGGGGGTGAGAGTGCGTGATGTCCTGAGTGTCCGGTGGTGGAAGCGGGGCAAGACCCAATGCCATTGGTGGCTCTGCCTGGGAGTCGCCTCGTCCCTGCTGTCTGGAGGGCAGTGGGACTCATGGGGATGCGCTCTGAATTCGAAAGTTGCATTGGTTGTGCAGCTGCACATGACAGCGGGACAGTAAGGCAATAATTAATAACATACGGCACGAAACAACGAAAGTCAATGTCATTGCAAGTAGGCCTAGTTAATTTCACTTTGGATTTATGAGTACTGTATTTAAGTGAAAAGTTATTTAATATCACTGCAAAAAAAAAATTAATTTTCACTAGAAGCTTAGCACAAAGATCACTGTGATAAAATAACGTTCGGTCACTCCGGCGTCACCACTTATAGTGGCCTCCACATCACCAGTTTGATGTGGCCTAGAAAGTAGGCTTACTATAATTTACGAAATAAATTGAAATGAATAATGAGGGTCACCAGTTCGGGGCACAGCCCAAACAAACAATGTTTAATAAGGAGAGAGAAATTACTTTGTTGTTTTGTGTTTAATTAGAAAAATAAATGAATTACTTATTCACAGTGATTAACAATTCTGCATACGGTAATTGTGCTATATTACAATGACTGAGTCTTTTCAACGAGAAACAGTTTATACAGTATAAGCGTTAAGTGAATATAATAATTACAAGAAACACTAATTCAGGAGGGCTAAGAAGATCTGCGGAAGTGATCACACAATAATAAGTAATTAAGCCTAATAATAACTGCGTTCTAGATTTGTATTTGTAAGTGTTAAAACACCAACTTTTAACATTAGAGAGAAAGCCATAAAAATAATCTTTTATAGTCTGTTAACTGTTATTTGCTGGATCTTAAAATAGATGTCATTTAATGTTAGTAATTCATGTTAGTAAAGAAAAAACCTCTTTCATTAATACTAGGGGTATTACTGTAAGTACAATGAGAAAAAAAAGTCATGAACATTATATGCATATTTCAGTAACAAAATAAAAATGTAAAGCTTGTTTGCCGTAACAAGTATTTACATTCTTTTATCACTAATTGTCAACATCGTAAATGGGGGTGTAATATTAAAGTTCATCTTTTCCGTAGCGAACCCTTCTTCGCCCGTTTCGGAGAACACGATTACAGTCCAGATGTTGGTGAAAATCTCGCTGAGATTATTGTAGACATTAATGTAACTGATGTAATATTCCATCCCAAATATGTTTTCGGCAAAGGATATCATGATATTGCTCTTCTAAAGTTGGCAAAGAGAATTTGTTTTAGGGTATGTCATACACAATGGTAAATGGAAAAATTTTGAGCAACATTCAGCATTAGTTTGTGTTGCAAACTTTATATCAAAATATCCTGTAAAGTGTGAAAGTTCTTTGCATTGACTTATTGTTGTTAAGTGTGACCGGTGAATGAGTTAAAATTATCAAATGTTCGCCAACCAGTAGCGACTGTTTTTTCAAATTAGAGATTAAAGCTAAAAGCATCTCGTGACATTAGAGTACCTCCGTTGCTACCGATTAATCACACCTGAATGAAAATACAAATGTTGTAGAATTTTTAGTGCAATACAGTAAACACGGAATATAGCAGTTTTTTGGACCTACCTTAAAATTTGGACCTACAATAAAGTCTTTGCCCTCTCCTCCTCCTCTTCAATTGTATGGAATTATAAGAATAATTCTTCCTGAAAAACTCATTCACTGAAGAGCTGTTGTCCCTCAACAAAGAGATGCAAACACACAGCAAGGGAGCACTTGGTCAGGTTATGTGCCACATTCAGTGTTCCGTCGGAGCATTGTAAAAAAGAACCCCTGAACGAAACCAGCTTACCTTGACGACAAGTTTGAGTTATAAAATGGGTTTTAGTATAAATGGTTATTTATATAAAAATATTTACATTTGCAAGGAATATATTTATGCATAAAATTTACTGGTTAAAAATATTAATATAAAATAAAAATTTATAGGCTCAAGTAAATCCAATGTGCCTTCCGTGGGGAAGTCTCGCAAAGTAAGACCTCATCGACGAACAAGCCACATTAGCAGGATAGGGAAAGATAGGATTTGGTAAAAGAAAAAAAATAAGTTTTGGTATTTTCAGTGCTTATATAAATTCATATCTAAAGATATGATATTAGTTCATCATATCTCTCTTTCAAAGTGATACAACCAAAGAGAAATTACGACTTTCAACACTTGTTCTGTTTGCAGGTGGACCAGTTTCGACAGTTCTTCAAGAAGTTAATGTGACAATTTTCCAGCCTTCCGTCTGTAAAAGGAGTTATTCTACTCTTAATGACTATAATACAAAATTTCCAGAAGGAATGAATCGAGAAAATATTATTTGTGCCGGTGATGTCGAGGAAAGGATGCTTGTGAGGTAAAAACCATTACATGCATGCAGTGAGTGAACTTATTATTAAGACAAACGGTATAATATTATTGTGTTCAAATGTTAAGCCATAATATACCAAAACACTGTAGTCTTTTAGCGTCACTCGTAAGAAAACATCTGAAATAATAATAATAATAATAATGTTTGATGTTGTTGAACCTTCTTTGTGACTGCAAAGGTGACGGATGGGACCTACAGCTCTATGTGAGATTCGAACCACAGGCAGCTATAACATCTGAACGAAGAGAACTGTTACCCATCAACTACTAAACAGATTCAACGTCGCTTTTAACTCCGCTGACCTAACAGGAAGCGGCGTTGCGTAGTCCAAGTATATACGATACGACGGTAAAGCCTAGATTCAACACCCATTTATTATTTTAGGAAATAACTTGATTTAACTCCTTTTAAATTTAAAAAATCACAGTAACGTCATATGAATATGATACAACATATATTGTTTTGGTCTTTTTGCACGAAAATCTCTTTCACAGACGTTATCTCTAATAACCAATATACACTGAATCTTTACATCCTTGAACAATTGTTGGATGACACTTTCTTTGAACACTTATTTTTCGAATTTCGGAATAAAAATTTATCCTTTGTCCGTAAAGAATTCACATTTCATTTCTCTGAAGTGCGGAACACTGAGTGGTAAGTAATTTTACTATGTATATATATATATATATATATATATATATATATATGTATGTGTATGTGTGTGTGTGTGTGTGTGTGTGTGTGTGTGTACATTTATACTTTGGAACCGCTGACTGGGAAGCCCTTTGGAAGTAATTCTTTGATCTTTCATGAAATGATTACTGTGTCTGTGGCCGGGGCCCCTACGAGTGCACTGAACGCATCACAGAGGTGATTCTCACGGGCTTGGAGGCGTACATTCCATATTCTTTTCCAACTACTAATGCGAAAAAAACCTTGGCTTCACTTGTTTAATCTGTTCTTCGACTCACCAAAAATTTTCTCAGCGGACAGAAACGGGAAAATCTCTCTCATTCTAATTTCTGTTAACAATGATTTGCATTATAGAAATAATCCATTTCACTTTTATGAGTTCACTTTGGTGAACTCATAAAAGTAAAAGGCATAATCACTAAACATTTCTTTCATTTAGAGGGAGATTCCGGAGGTCCATTGATGCATTACAACAAAGAGAAAGATTCTTTTTCATTGGGGATTATTTCTACAGGCTATGGCTGTGGTAAAAAAGAGTTTCCAAGACTTTACGCACCGCTCAGGAACTACGACACACTGCAGTGGATCAAAACCATTGCGTTTTAATGTCATCATTATGTTAAAAGATATTAGATTAGATATTCTCTTTTGTCACTCATAAAACATTGAGTTACATTTTAAAATAATTTTAATTAACTCTGATTCTTTATTCATAAAACATTTTATGTCGTCTGGCTGTAGTCAGTAATTAACTAATATTTTACTCATTAAACATTTTGTTACTTCTTGTAGCTATAATTAGGAATATTAAACCACTAAATAAAAATCTTTTTGACATATGTTCAAGTAATAAGTAATAAATTTAATTCTGAGCTCTTATGATATTTATTCCACTTTCTCGACCCATTCCACTTTCTATTTTGAAAACTTCTGCCCAAAATCAGATTTGAGATGATCAGATAAGAGTTCGATTTCTATAAGTGACCAAATTTTTGTAATACATACAGTAGGTTCTTAGCATTTCCATGTGCTACATTCTAAAACACTCTAAAACTCGGTAATATTCAAACAGACCAGTGGTACATTTCTGTATTAAGTTCATTTGTTGTGACATTTTTTAGAACGTCGCAACGAAATGTCATTGCTCTGCCATCTTTCGTTGTGTTCTCAACTGCCTTCGTGTGATGTATATCATGATCATATACAAGGCCGCCGAGAGCTGCCACGGGCCCCGGGGAAGGATTGGTATATGGGCCCCCTTGTTTACTCACTATTTTATTATGAATGTTTTTTGTGTACATAACAAGCAAACTGATTATATGCCCAAGTCACTATTCAAAACATACAGTATGAATAAACAACTCAGAAGAAAATGACCATTTTATTTTTCGAATCAATTATATTAATTCTATGACCATACAATTTACAAATGCAGTACCAGTCCATGCAGGCAAGACAATTGTTTACTGCAAGATTTTCATAATTAGAAGTGTACCTTATTTGCCTTCTCTCTAGCAAAGTGGTAAATGATTCTGATGAAATTTAAAGTACGGGCTAACTGGCTTTCAATTACGATGGTTCCCAGATCTGTCAGTCGGTCTTGGGCATTGGTAGACCGCAGATAATATTTTATCTGTTTCAGTTTGACTATTATAATCTTATAAAATGTATGTTCATTAATTATATTTCTGCTCTGTTATTTAATCAATTGGTTTATTAATATTTTTAGATTTTATCCTCCCTTTTTCGGGTCCCGTAGAGGGCCGGGCCACGGGGATTTATCCCGGTTTCCCCGCCTTCACGGCGGCCCTGATCATATAATACCTCAATAACCTTATTGTAGAACACTTCTTTTCTAGAAGTGACACTGTCAGTTCAGGGGATTTAAGATATAACCCTTACATGATTCCGAGGATTAGTGCACGATTATCGGTAATCATCGGGAGACAGTAGGACAATACAACAACATCCTGACGACAGTTAAACCTTTAAGGCTATTTTAGTGGCCACTTTACTGATTTTATTTTCGTTAACGATGATTTTAATCAGTATGGACAGAAAAGTCCTAATTCTGGGTTTACTTCTCCATATCAAACATTTAGAAACAGCAAAGGCCATTCAATTTCCAGTCAAAAGGTAAAATTTTGGAGGGAACAAAATTATTTAAATATTAAACACTCACTTCAAGATTAATTTCGTGAACGAAACAGCGAAAGTGTCATCCACGAACCGAAAGGAGGGGCACGAAGGAGAGGCTAAGGGCGAATACCAGCACAATTGCCCTCGTACAGAAGAAAAGAGCCAAAATCAAGGGCCAAACTTTTCGAGATGCCTGGACACTCTGCGTTTGAAAGAGTGGAAGTCATAGATAGGAGGAAAGATGGATTGAAGAGGAGAGTTGACCGGTTGAGTAGATAAAAGATTGAAAATACCGATTAACTTTAAGTTAGAGAGTTGGACAGAAAAGGAATGAGAATGTTTCGAAAATCTGGTGCTGCGTGCTCTCCTTATAGGAGGAGGCATGCAGTTAAAGAGCTCAGAAGGGCAGTTTCCGTTATAATAGCATTAGTAAAGAGAGAATGAGTCAACAATGCGGCGAAGAGAGAGGGATTGAAGACAATCAGTAAGATTCGAGGAACTGACAAGACGAAAAGTCTTTGATTCCACCTGGTCAAGTAGAGCTGTGTAGGTTGAGCACACTACACGTGACAACCGTACTCCATACAGGGACAGAAGACCCTGTACAGAGACAGCAACTGAGTTGGGGTGAAACTAAGGAACCGGTACAGCACACCTAACTTCTAAGAAGCTGTTTCAGAAAGAGGGTATACGTGATTTTTCCAAGAAGGATCAAGAGAAAAGGAAACACGAAGAATGTTAAGAAAAGCGGAAGGATTGAGTTGGATGTTGTTTGAGTTAAGGGAATAGTTGAGTTCAAGATTGTGACGGGTAGACAGATGAAGGAACTGAGTTTCTGAGACATTGAAATCCACAAGATTTCCTCTGTTCCAATCAGAAATAGTAGAAAGATCAGAGGTCAGGTGCTTCATTGCCGTCCTACGCGAAACATGGCGTGACTGTTGAGAGGGACACTCTCAAGCAGTTGGAGAAGTGAAGCGCTTGGAATCGTCTTCAAAGGAGTGGATAAGATACGAAATGCGACTTAATAGATCAATGATAAATAAAAAAAAAGTGGCTGACAGGATAGAAACTTGAGGAACACCAGTATTAATAGCTTTAGGAGAAGAACAGTAGCCATCTACAACCACAACTATAGACCGCCCAGAAAGGAAATCAGAGCTGAAGGCATAGATAGAAGAATAGAACCTGAAGGAGAGCAGCTTGGAAATTAAGGATTTGTGCCAGACTATCAAAAGATTTTGATACGTGTAGCGCAGTGAGAAGAGAGGTGTTTAAGAATCTTCCTATTAAGGATAGATTCAAAAACTTTAGAAAGGAAAGAAATCAAAGTAATTGGACGCTAGTTGAGGATTGAAAGCGGTCACCCAATGGCGGGTATTTTTGATAATTTTTCTGCGACAGTGTTTACCGTAGAAGACGTCAATAATGTCCCCGATGTGGACGATATCGTTCCATTTAGCAGCGAGACTCTTTTGGATGAAATAACTGTTTACGAGCGTGAGATTGCGCATTATATCGATAGGATAAAAGTTAGCAAGGCTCCAGGCTCTGACGCGTTTTATCCTAGACATCTGAAAGATTTGAAAGACGTTATCGTAGGCCCCTTAACGAAGATTTTTAATCAGTCACTTGAAACGGGGATTATTCCTGAACACTTCAAATTAGCTAACGTCACGGCCATTTTTAAAAAGGCAACCGCACAGTAGCTAGCAATTATAGGCCCATTAGCTTAACGTCAATTGTCGGTAAACTTTTGTAATCCGTAGTTAGGAATCGTATCATCGATCACTTCGAAAGTCGCGATTTGATTAATAATAGTCAGCATGGGTTTCGACGCCGTAGATCTTGTTTAACTAATTTGTTAGAATTTTATAACGAAATAGTGCGCGAATACGATAGGCATAGAGCGGCTGACGTTATTTATTTAGATTTTAAAAAAGCGAAGGTTAAAGCGCACGGTATACGCGGTCAGGTAGCTAACTGGTTAGAGGAATGGCTTCATGCTAGGAGACAGAGGGTCGTTGTTAATGGTAGTGAATCGGGGTGGTTGGATGTAGGTAGAGGTGTCCCACAGGGTTCAGTGTTAGGCCCATTGCTATTCGTAATTTACATTAACGACATAGATGTAGGGTTCACTAGTAACGTGTCAAAATTCGTGGACGATACTAAAATAAGCGGTAAGGTTGTTAATGAGAACGATAGAAATAGGCTCCAAGACGATGTAAATAGGATTATGGAGTGGACGGATAAGTGGCAGATGCAATTTAACGTAGACAAATGTAAAGTTTTGCATATAGGTTCTCGTAACAATAATTACACGTATACGATGGATTTTAGAGAGTTAGCGAGCGTTGACGAGGAAGTAGATTTAGGCGTACGCGTATCTGAGGATTTAAAAGTTAGGAACCAGTGCCTGGAGTCTTGCGCAAAAGCTAATAGGATGTTAGGCTTCATAGCGCGTAATTTCGAATTTAAATCGAAGAATATGATAGTGCCCCTTTACAAGTCCCTAGTCAGGCCTCATTTAGAATATACCGTTCAGTTTTGGTGCCCGTATTTGCGTGAGGATATTGATAGGTTAGAAAGGGTTCAGCGTCGTGCCACGAAACTAATTCCGTCATTGCGCAACAAGTCTTACGAAGATAGGATTAAAGAGTTAGACTTGCATGCATTCGAAACTAAGAGATTAAGAGGGGAGCTTATTAAAGTTTTCAAAATCGTTAATAAAATCGATAACGTAAATTTTGACAAACTGTTCACTTTCGATAATAGCAATACTCGTAATAACGGATTTAAGTTGCGTGGCAGACGTTTCATTACTAATATCGGTAAAAACTTCTTTACGTTTAAAGTAATTGATAAATGGAATAATCTTCCCGCGTCAGTCGTGAACTCTACCAGCGTTAATATGCTTAAGAATTGTTTAGATAGGCATTTTAAAAATATTAACGTTGTTTAAAATAAAATAAAAATTAGCAACAGGAGCTCTGGGGGGGATCGAGGATGAGTCTGTTGACATGCCAGCGTGTGATCCTAGCAATAAAATTATTATTAAAAAAAAAAATTAGACTAACACGAAGGTAGATGTAGCTCGTAGCGTAAATTAACCCACTTTTTGTTATACTTTACCTACTTTTTTTTTTCCTTTCTTATCCTCTCCTTACTTGCATGTCTGTAACTCTCTTTACTTGCATGTCTTTAGTTTGCATGGTATGACAATGAGTTAAGACTGTGTTTGCATGGTTTGTAAGCCTTCTTATTTTACTTCTTTTCATCTTTCACCCCTTTCCTATTCTCTTCGATTATTTTTCCGACTTGTCGAGAGTGGCCGGCGGATAATGATGGGGAGTCTTTCTTTCTCTTTTTCTGAATGAATGTTAACCCACGAATGATAGGTTTTGCTACTTACTTAACCCCTTATTCTTCTCTTTTAACCCCCTCCTCTTTCCTTTCTCTCGGGCTAACCTAAGAGTGGATCTTAGGGTCTTTGTTAGCCTTAGCATCTGTAGATCTGTAGATCCTCCTTTCGGGATTTCGGTGAAACTTTTGCTATTGTGGTGTATATATCAAAAGCTTTTGATAGAGTGTGACACAAATCTTTAGTCTCCAAACTGCCCTCCTTCGGTTTCTATCCTTCTATCTGTGCCTTCATCTCTGATTTCCTCTCTGGTCAATCTATAGCGAGGGTTGTAGATGGCAACTGTTCTTCTCCTACAGCTATAAAGTGGTGTTACTCAGGTTTCTGCTTTGTCACTCACTCTTTTTCTTTTATTTATCATTAATCTATTAAGTCGCACTCCCCATCCTATCCATTTCTCTGCCGATTATTCCACTCTTCACTTCTCTACCAGCTTCACAAAGTGTCCCTCTCAACAATCACTACTTGCTTCGCGTAGGATGGCTATGGTACCTGACCTCTGATCCTTCTTCTATCTCTGTTTGAGACAGAAAAAAGCTTGTGGTTTTCAATGTCTCAAAAACTCAGTTCCTTCTTCTGTCTACCCGTCACAATCTTCAACTCAACTATTCCCTTAAATTCAACAACACACAACGCAATCCTTCCTCTTCTCTTAACATTCTTCGTGTTTCCTTTTCTCGTGATCCTTCTTGGAAAAATCACATATACTCTCTTTCTGAAATAGCTTCTAAGAGGTTAGGTGTGCTGTACCGGCTACGTAGTTTCTTCACCCCAACTCAGTTGCTGTTTCTGTACAGGGTCTTCTGTCCCTGTATGGAGTACGTTGTCACGTCACGTGTAGTGTGGCTCAACCCACACAGTTCTACTTGACCAGGTGAAATCAAAGGCTTTTCGTCTTATCAGTTCCCCACTTCCTACTAATTGTCTTCAATCCCTCTCTCTTCGCTGCATTGTTGACTCTCTCTCTTTACTAACGCTATTATAACGGACACTGCCCTTCTGAGCTCTCTAACTGCATGCCTCCTCCTTTAAGGAGAGCACGCAGCACCAGATTTTCGACACATTCTCATTCCTTTTCTGTCCAACTCTCAATCTATCTTTTCTTCTATCTTTGTCCTCCACTCTTTTGAACGAAGAGTTTCAAGGCATCTCGAAAACTTTGGCCCTTGATTTTGGCTCTGTTCTTCCTCTGTACGGGGGCAATTTTGCGGGCTCTTAGCCTCTCCTTCGTGCATAAAATCCTCGAACAAATTAAATATATTAAAATCGTGAAAGTGCTTCCATCCAACATAAATGGTAACTGTTAATATGATAACATTTTTCAGGTAAACAGAGAGAGAGAGAGAGAGAGAGAAATAATTACCGTAATACCAAATAAATACAAGTTATACAAGTTTTATGGAGTTTATGGTTCCTGGAGTTAACTATTTTTGGTACGTGGATGACACTTTCGTGGTTTGCTTCAGGAAATTGATCTTAAAATGAGTGTTTAATCTTTAAATAATTTTGTTCCCTCCAAAATTTTACCTTTTGACTGGAAACTGAAGGGCTTTTGCTGTTTCTAAATGTTTGATATGGAGAAGTAAACCCAGAATTAGGACTTTTCTCTTCCATACTGACTAAAATCATCGTTAACCCTTTCATACCCAAATTAAGTCGAAAAGTAAAAAAAAAAATTGGGATATAAAAATCGTTTAATTGGACCCAAAATAACTGAAAAATATATTTTACAAAGTTTTATTGTTCATAATTAATAAAATACGAAATGTGTTAAATTTCACACACTAGGAACTGGAAGGTGTAAAATTGCTTCCAAAGTTAACGATGAAAATTTCACACACTGGGCATTAAAGGGTTAACGAAAATAAAATCAGTAAAGTGGCCAGTAAAATAGTCTTAAAGGGTTAACTGTCCTGAAGATCTTGTTGTATTGTCCTACTGTCTCCTGATGAGTCTCGATAATCGGGTACTAATCCTCGGAATCACGTAAGGGTTATACCTTAAATCCCCTAAACTGACAGTGTCACTTCTAGAAAAGAACTATGTTCTACAATAAAGTTTATTAAATATATGATCATGATATACATCACACGAAGGCAGTTGGGAACACAACGAAACAGATAGCAGAGCAATGACATTTCGTTGCGACGTTCTAAGAAATGTCACAACAAAAGAACTTAATACAGAAATGTCCCAATGGTCTGTTAGAATAATGCCGAGTTTTAAAGTGTTTTAGAGTGTAGCACACTAATAAAAATCGAACTCTTATCAGTTGACAATCTCAAATCTGATTTTGGGCAGAAGTTTTCAAAATAGAAAATGGAATTGGTCGAGGAAGTGGAATTAATATCATAAGAGCTCAGAATTAAATTTATTACTTATTACTTTAACATATGTCAAAAAGATATTTTTTTAGTGGTTTAATATTCCTAATTATAGCTACAAGAAGTAACAAAATGTTTAATGAGTAAAATATTAGTTAATTACTGACTACAGCCAGACGACATAAAATGTTTTATGAATAAAGAATCAGAGTTGATTAAAATTAGTTTAAAATGTAACTCAATGTTTAATGAGTGACAAAAGAAAATATCTAATCTCATATAATTTAACATAATGATGACATTAAAACGCAATGGTTTTGATCCACTGCAGTGTGTCGTAGTTCCTGAGTGGTGCGTAAAGTCCAGGAAATTCTTTTTTACCACAGCCATAGCCTGTAGAAATAATCCCAGCCAATGAAAAGGAATCTTTCTCTTTGTTGTAATGCATCAATGGACCTCCGGAATCTCCCTGTAAATGAAGGAAATGTTTAGTGATTATGCTTTTTACGTTTATGAGTTCACCAAAGCGAACTCATATAAGTAAAATGGATCATCTCTATAATGCAAAATCATTATATTCACAAACTTATGAAGTTCATGTTGAATTATTACTGAGGCGTCCTCGGTTGAAGCCCTGCAAGAAGCAGGTATCTTTACGTTTCCTGTATAATAAGTTTATTTGTTTAAAATAAATGTAATTACCATCACAAGCCCAGTGAACTATTCATTATCATTACCACATTTTTCAGATTAATGATAGTACCTTTACAGTAATTCTCAAATCTGCGTAAACATTATACGTCTTTTAGATGCTTAGGTTTGTCTTTGATTCGTGACTGCGCGATTTGAACGTGGAAATGGGATAAATTTGAAATAAAGATGAAAAAAAGTGAAAATGAATCAGTTTGTGAAAATTAGGGACTTCTTCATTCTTTTTCCTGAAGGTAACATTATATTTCTGAGAATAATTTACTTTGTTATTCTCATGATTTTGTGTTTATATAAGTCGGTTCGGGACCGAAAGTTTCTAGTCCTAAATACAAGAATAAAAGCAGTCCACCTATCCCGATAGAGAATAAGCTGGTAATAAATAATATAAAACGTATGTACTGTATTCGAGTTGTCAACTCCCAGGTTTTCGTTGCCAGAGTGCGGCTTTATTTTCAAAGTTAAACCGAGGACGAAACCTGAACTGAATTGGGATGAAAAAACTGCGGAACCGGTAGAATAACTAATCTCTTAGGAGCTGCTATAGAAAGAGAGTATATGTGATCTTTCCAGGGAGGATCACGAGAAAAGGAAACACGGAGAACGTTAAGAGAAGAGGAAGTATTGAGTTGTGTATTGTTGAAGGTAAGGGGATAATCGTGTGGAGATTGTGACGAGTAGACAGATGAAAGACCTGAATTTTTTGAGGCATTGAAAACAACAAGGTTTTCTGTGCCCCAATCAGTGATACCAGAAAGATCAGAGGTCATAGCCGTCCCACACGAAGCTGGAGTAACTGTTGAGAGGGAAGCTTTGTGAAGCTGTTGGAGAAGTAAAGAGTGGAATCATTGGCAAAGGATCTAAATAAAAGGAAGAGAGTAGATGGCACTCTAAAAACCTGAGCAACACCACTATTAATAGCTTTACGAGAAGAACATTTGCCATCTACAACTGCAGCTATGGATGGGACGGAAAGAAAGGAAATCAGATATGAAGGCATAGATAGAAGGATAAAACCTAAGGAGTGCAGTTTGGAAATTAAGGATTTGTACCAGACTATATCAAAAGCTTTTGATATACCTTGCGCTACATCAAAGGTTTCACCGAAATCCCGAAAGGATGACCAAATGTTAGGGAAATATGCAAGATGATCGTACCTGGAAGAAGCACATCCTGACGATTTAAAAATAGGATTGTGAGTAGAGAGTTTTTTAAGAGTTTTACTATTAAGGATTGATTCAAAAACTTTGGAAAGGCAAGCGATCCAAACTATTGGACGATAGTTGAAGGGCTGAGAGTGGTCATCATTTCTTTGAAACATGCTGAATGAAAGCGAACTTCCAGAAGGAAAGAAAAGTACCAGATGAAATATGACGACAAAAGAGTTTGTCTAGGCAGGGTGTCAGTGAGAAACAGTTCTTGAGAAATGGACCCCATCAGGACTGTATTCCTTCCTCGAGTTGATCCCAGATACAGCAGAAAAAAAACCACATTTGGAAGAGATTCTAATTTCAGACATAATTAAATGAAAGGGAGGAGATGGTGGAACAACACTTGAATCATCCAGGTTGAGCTGGAGGCAAATATTTAACCCTTTCCCTGCTAACTTAAATTGAAAGATTCTCGCCACGTGCGCAAATTAAAAAAAAAGGTGTTCGAAACCTTACCTTCTGAAATAATAGTGTAAGTGCGGGCGGGAAACATTAAATCACCGACTGACACGTATAGCAGTCTACCGTATAACATCATTGATGACCATAGCAGCAAAAGGGTTAAGCGAAGGGTTCATCTTTATCATGAGAAGAGACAGCAACTAAATTAATCAATCAGAATGGAAAAGCGGAGGGAAAGGAGAAACAATGATGTCGGAGAGGTTTGGTGCAGGAAAGAGCGAAAAAAATTGGAATAAGATAGGTTTTCACATTTTTGTATGATGAAAGAATTTTAGGCGAGTCGAAGAACAGGTTTTGTACGATTTCGACCACAAATATAAACAGAGTGAAAGTCGGGAGTTGGATGGCGACTCTGTTGCGGATAGCATTAGAACCAACAAAATTAAACCAAGTTTTTTTTGCATTAGTAGTAGGAAAAAAATATGGAATATACGCCTCCATGTCCGTGATAATCACGTCCGTGATGAGTTCAGTGCACTCGAAGGGGCCACGGCAAACAGACGCAGTAATCATTCCATGATTGATCAAATAAGTACTGTCTCAGGGCCTCCCAATCAGCGGTATCAAAGTGTGTATGTATATATATATATATATACACACACAGTATAGGAATACCCCGTTATTCATAGCTTCGCTTATACGTAATATATTTTTTGACACCAAATTCCGCTATTCGCAAACCCAGCTCCGTTATTCGCAATGCCAGATAAGGGAAAATAATTCACAATTCCGCCTGCTACCAAACGCAGCACGGCATGCCCGTATCGCAGGCCATTATTCAAGAAAAGGCACGGTCTTTGTGGCGAGATGTGAGGAAGGAAGTCGTTGGTGAAGGTGTGTTATTTTATTTATTTGTCGGGTTCAAAATCCCAGCTGAGCCGTGAACGGCCAAATTCTAAAGGGCCAGTTCTACCTAAAGCCCAAGTTAAGCTAAATTAAAACTTTACGGATTTGAGATCCTATTAGGTCCTACCTCAGGGTAACCTCAGGGTTGCTGACTCGATGCGGGCCTACCTTAGACCTTAGTTACATAACTTTAATGTAAACAAAAAGGGTACTATTTATGGTCTTCTTTCTCAACCTTGCAACAACAACGCAACCTGGACTATTGCACGGTGTAACAATCTTGTATCTAAACAACCAAACTGAATTGCAAGAGAGCTCTCTACAAGACCACACCCTGTACGTACGACATCCCACAAACGAGTAGAAAAGACGCGCAGCGCCCCAAAAATGATGCCACCAGCGTCCCAAACACTGATGCCACAAGAGCCCAAAAATGATAGCTCTTATTAAGTGAATTTTTCACTAACCTTACAATTATGAGCTGGATATATATACACCTTAACTTAATATATACAAGCAATGCTGCATCAATCAGCTTAGTCATCATATCGCCTTGGGACAACAATGGTTCTTCCTCTTCTAGATTTTCTAACAAGGTGAGAGCAGTGGTGGTGAAACTTTCAGTGCGAGTCGGAGGTGGTTTGACCCCAGTCGGGGTTGGTTTAAGGAAATAAAAGTATAGTACAGGTATGTTTATTCTTTTATTGATGTTATTCATAACTTACAATCTAATACAGGCCTGTATTTGTGTTTTATACTTGCTTTTATGTATCGTATGGGAACGTATCCAAACATCTTACCTTCCGAAAAATGGCCACCGGAAAGAATCCCCGCATAAAACATGTATTTATATGGGAAAAATTATTCGTTATTCGCAATTTCGCTATTCGTAATGAGTCTGAGGAACGTAACTCTTGCGAAAACCGGGGTATACCTATATATGTAAGAATGAACACTGAATAATTCCTACATTCATATAATTCTTACATTCATTCATATAATTCTTGTTTATTCGTATACTTCGTATATTTATATAATCCTTATATTCTTATTCATATATTCATTTTGACATATAAAGTCCCAAATCGTATAACGCTGACACGAGTTTGGATAAATTTTTTATTTGCTTTCTATTTTAGAATTGGTGAATTATTTCTTTTTAAATTACTTAATCACTTTTTTAGCTTAATAATGTAATCTTGTTCATTCCCTGTATACATTCTCTCTTCGTTGTAAAAGATGAAGTCATGTCCTGCTTAACGTTTAATTTTGATTCTTAAGCATTTAATTTTTGCTGGTGTGCATGTTTGTTTGTAATTCGTGATGGGAAGGCATATTTTCAATTTCCATTTTCAGTTAACTCGGCAGATCATGATAACATCAGATCTGTCAATATGTGGTTTAAAATAAAAATATGGCTTCCTCTTGCTTAGCAAACTAGACCTTACTACAGTTAAAATAGCAGTCTAGACCTTGCTACAGCTAAAATATTTGTTTTGTCTTTAAATAATTTACAAAGTAAATCAGCCTATTGAGAATAAAAAACAAAAACAGATCAGCATTAAATAATAATGATGTAAGTAAAAAATTCAGTATAAAAGCGCATAAAATTTCTCTAATATTCATTCTGATTAGACTGATCTAACTTAGAGCCTGAGCATTACCTCTAACATTTTAGCAGTAAATTACCGTAAGAAAAAGTCTTTATCTTCTCCTTCGAGCCTTGCTCTCTTCAGAGAACTTAGTCTTAAATAGAGAAAAATAATTTCCCGATCCGTTACAAGAAGAATCGGGGAACCTTCAGAGAATTTAATCAGCTTCACAGAATCCTCCGATCCACTACAAGAAGAAATCGGAGAGTAGAATAGAAGAAAACTACTGCGATTCCCAATACGGTTCCAGCTACTCCAGAGTAACAAATCCGTTGCTGCCACCTAACCAGAACACCCGTCGACTTCGAACCGACCAAGGTCATAGACGGAGGGGGTTAACATATATATATATATATACTGCATGTATACACCGGGTGATTACAAATGGTCTCCCCGATTTTAAACACTTATTAGAAAAAACTAACAAAGCTACAGCGAAAAGCAAGATACAAATAAAGAATATTTCAGGGAATTTTTATTCATAATATTGAACACGTCAGAGATAGCCCTAAAGTTAACGTGTTTTGTGCTCTTACCGCTAAGAAAGTGTACGGTCCATTCTTCTTTGCTGAACAAACAATTAACGGTATCATTTACCACGATATGCTACAGCTGTGGCTGATGCCCCAGCTGCTAGAGGACAAAGCTGATGTGTGGTTTCAGCAGGATGGTGCGCCACCCCATTTCCACAATGAGGTTACAACATTCCTGAATGAGCAATTAATTGCCTGATCGTTGGATCGGGGTGGGGGGCCCATTCCTTGGCCGGCTTGTTCGCCTGATCTAACCCTCCATGACTTCTGTCTCTGGGGCTATGTCAAAAATGGAGTTTTTGTTCCACCAATGGCAGTATGATATGCTACAAAATGAATGGAGGGAAGCAGAATACCGCTTTGATATCTACAGAGCCACAAAAGGAGCTCATATTGAATTTAAATAGCTTATAAATAAAACTTTTTAAGTTCTTCTTTATTTGTATAGCTTGCTTTTCACTGTAGCTTTGTTAGTTTTTTCATAATAAATGTTTAAAATCAGGGAGATCATATGTAAGGTAGGTTGATTTTGGAACTGTGATCTTGGACTAGTCTAGATAGAAAGGTATTAATGTATAAAAAACGTTGCACCAACTCATATTTGTGAAAATTATTGTATTTTTTGAGGATTGTTAATTATTTTTAAGTTGTAAAATTGCCGAATTTTACGCGTAAAATCGCGCGCGCGGCATTCGCGCAATGTAAACAAACAAAATATCGGACCTTATTTCATCAAAATGATCAATTAAAATTCAGCTTTTTTAACAAAACGATGCTTGAAACTTATTGTAAATGCATTATAGATGTTTATTAGTGTATTATTTTGTATTTTTTAATGATATTTACCTATAAAATGTGTATTAAATTAAGTTATTTTATGATGCGTTCATTTAATTGTGTTTATTTTCAGATATTTCATAAAAATGGGTAAAAAATGGAAGTCTGCAGTGTTAACTCGAAGTGATAGTGCCAAAAAATTCAGTGGCCAGCCTTCCCCTTTGGATAAAACAGAGCCTCCTACCCTCCGCCAAGTTATTCAGTAAAGTTATTTCCTCCAAAACAGCCACCCGGACTTGAAAGACTATGATATTGCTAAAATGATAGCAAAGGATGTGATTGAGATCTGGCAGGCAGTGAACCCGCTGCTGCCCCTGCATGAGGAATATTATGTAGTGAAATTGGTGGATAAAGTGTGCTTCAAGAAAGCAAAAGATATAAACAGGAAATCTCTTTCTACAGTCCAGGAGCAGAATCTGGAGGAAAAGCTGGATAAACTTTTTGATATTTCTGCTTGCACCTGTAAGCTACCTGTTCGTCCCTGTGATGAAATGCTGTGAAGTGCAAGAAAGAAAATTGTCAAACACAGCACATAATCTGCACTTGTCCTCCCAGTAAGAAGGTAATGCTATTATTTTTTTGACTTTTAACTGGCCTAACTTAGTGCGATTAGGTGCCTTTTAAATGGAAGGAAATTCAATGCTTGTAATTTAAAAATATCCGCTATTTCCTCCTGTAATCTTCCTTCCCCCACCCCTGGTAATAGAAATTAATAATCAATTTTTTTTCAGTATTTTATCTCTTATTTTAGATCCGCTATTTAATATACTTTAATATTTCAGGTTCCAATAGAGGAGAGGGAATACTTGAGAGATCAGAGGGCCAAAATAGGACCCAAGGGCTCTTTCCAGCTGGGATCTGTGGATAAAGCTGCTGTGAAGAGAGACCAGAGGGCTGCAGCTGAAGCAGAAAGATTACAGAGCCAGATTCAACAGCAGCAGGAAGTGGATTTGGCCACTTTTGCCTCCACACCTTCACAAGATATTTCTTTTGAATCCAGCTCAGGAGAATCAGGAGAGGTAATATATTTTTTTTCTTATATCTTATCCCATTTTTACCCAAATTTATCCCTACTTTTTGTCCCTTTTTCCCCACCCCCTTTTTCCCCCATTTTCGCTTTAGTAATTTATTATTTTTTTCGCCCATTCTCGCAGACTTTTTACCTGAATTTTTGCCCATTTTTCCCCCCATTTTCCCACTTTTTCCCCTATTTTCGTTTAAGTAATTTATTCTTATTTCCGCCCATTTTCGTCGATTTTTACCCATATTTTTCCCTACTTTTTCCCCTATTTTCCCCCATTTTCGCTTTAGTAATTTATTTTTTATTTTCATTTCAGCCATCTGGTGGTGAAGCTGAAGAGTTCAAGCCAAGGAGGCACCCAAGTGGAGGTTACAGCTTTTTGAAAATCCCCAGATATGCCATGGAACTGATCAGGGGTGATGTTTCTTCCAATCTTGGGGCAAGTCTTGCTAATGCCTTCCTCATGGACTTACAAGCTATGGACCTGCTTAAGCCTGGCCTTGATGTGAAACAGATAATAGTTGATAAATCGAAAATGGACAGGGAAAAAGCTAGAATGAAAGTGAAAAGTGATGAAAAGCACAATGAGGGTCTGAAAAAGTTAGTCTGCATTGGGATTGATGGGAAAGTTGACAAGGACACTTTGCTGTACAGAGAAGTTAAGAATGAAAATGGGGAGACTATATATATATATATATATATATATATATATATATATATATATATATACACCGGGAGATTTTAATGTCACCTATATATATATATATATATATATACACCTGGTGATTTTAATGTCACATATATATATATATATATATATATATATATATATATATATATATATATATATATATATATAGGTGACAGAGTAAAATTACTCTCACTGACATAAATTACCAAGAAATTATTTTTTGAAGAAGGAAAAGTTACAGCAAAATGGTATTTTTCTATCATAAAAAATAAAAATTACCACTTAAAAAACCTATTAAAAAAATTGACTGCTCAGTGTTCCGCAGTATTCACATATTCAGTGTTCACGTAAACATAAATTTTAATTCCAAAATTGGAAGAATAATAAGTGTGCAAAGAAAGAGTCCTCGAAGCTGATTTTCGTGGAAAAAGACCAAAACAATATAATTTTATGTTGTATCATATTCATATGACGTTACTGTGATTTTTAAATTTAAAAGAAGTTAAATCAAGTTATTTCCTAAAATAAATGGGTGTTGAATCTAGGCTTTACCGTCGTACCGTATATATTTGGACTATGCAACGCCGCTTCCAATTAGGTCAGCGGGGTTAAAAGCGACGGTGAATCTGTTTAGTAGTTGGATGGGTAACAGTTCTCTTCGTTCAGAGGAGGAGGGAAGTACTCTCGGGGGGGGAGGGGACGCTAGACAGAAGATAGGGAGTGTTGGAACTCCCATTTCTCCTGTCACTGTCCTCCTTAGCTGATCTTTTTCCGCGTCTCATCTACCATGTGAGCAGTCCAGCATGCTCTCAAACACACACTTCTCTCCCTAATCCTCACTACATACACATGCATCTGATACACACATAATCTTTTCAAAATTATAAAAAAAGGCATCAACTTCAAGAGCCTCTGAGTCCCCTGGAGGGGACCATAAATGTCCCTACTTCTGGCTCTCCCGCTGCTGTTCTGACCTCTGTCTGATTCACTTTTCACAAACTTCTGCAACATTCGTGGCCTTTTCTCAAATTTTCAATCTGTTGAACACCACCTCTCCTCCTCTAAACCTCATCTTCTTTTTCTCACTGAAACTCAGGTGTCTGGGACGACTGACAGCATCTCCCTCTGTGTACGCTCGTACTTTCTCTATCGCAATTTCACTCCAAAGGTGGATGTTTCGTATATGTACGCAATGACCTAACTTGTTCTCGTATTCCCGAATACGAATCTTCCGAATTCTATACCCTCTGGCTACGTCTTACTTGCCATTCTCAAACTAAATACATCTGTGCTGTTTAGCTTTCTCCTAATTCTACTGACTATCCAAAATTCTTTGACTATCTCACTTCCAAAGTGGAATACATTCTTTCCAGCACTCCCTTTGCTGAAATCTCCATTTTAGGAGATTTCAATGTTCACCGCCACCTTTGGCTTTCCTCCCATTTTACTGACATCCCTGGTGAACTAGCTTACAACTTTTTTATCCTAAATGACCTAGCGCAGATTGTACAGCACCTTACTCGTATCCCCGATCGCCTTGGAGATAGGCCTAACATTCTGGATTTATTTCTTACTTCTCATCCTTTTTCTTACTCCGTGAAACTTTTTCTCTGTTGGGCTCCTCCAATCACAATCTTATATCTGTTTCCTGCCCATTCGCTCCAATTCGGCCTTTGGATCCTCCTAAGAGAAGACGCCTTTGGCACTTCGGCGCTGCTGTTTGGGAGGCCCTTAGGCAGTACTCCTGTGATTTCCCATGGAATGATTACTGCTTCCGTGGCCGGAGTCCTTCTGGTGTGCATAGCGCATCAAAGAGGTGATTCTCTCGGCATGGAGGCGTACATTCCATATTCTATTCATACTACTAATGCAAAAAAACCTTGGTTTAACTGTACTTGTTCTAATGCTATCTGCAACAGAGAGGAGGCTTTCAGAAGGTACCGTCGCCATCAACTCCTGACTATCACTCCGCTTTATTATCTGCCCGGAATCGTGCAAAACCTTCTTCGACTCACCAAAAATTCCTTCATCCGACAAAAATGTGAAAATCTATCAATTCTAATTCTTCTCGCTCTTCTGGCATCTAGCTAAGAACCTCTTCAACAACTTTACTTCCTCTTCTTTCCCTCCTCTTTTCCATTCCGACGGCACAGTTGCCGTCTCTTCTCTGTCAAAGCTGAACTCTTCGCTCAAACTTTCGCCTCCAATTCAACTGGACGATTCCGGCGCTGTTCCTTCCTGTTGGAGGTTCGCTTTCATTCAGCCTGTCCCAAAGAAGGGTGACCGCTCTCAACCTTTCAACTATCGTCCAACTCTTGATTTCTTGCCTTTCAAATTTTTTAATCTATCCGTAATAGGAAGATTCTTAAACACCTTTTTCTCACAAACTTCTTTCAGATCGTCAGTATGAATTCCGCAAGGGACGCTCTACTGGCGATCTCTTCCATATCTCTGACATTTGGTCATCCTCCTTTCGGATTTCGGTGAAACTTTTGCTATTGTGCTCGACATATCGAAAGCTTTTGATAGAGTCAGGCAAAAATCTTTAATTTCGAAACTGCCCCCTTCGGTTTCTATCCTTCTATCTGTGCCTTCATCTCTAATTTCCTTTTGGCCGATCTATAGCTGCAGTTGTAGATGGCCACTGTTCTTCTCCTAAAGCTATTAACAGTGGTGTTCAGGGTTCGTCCTGTCACCCACTCTTTTCCTTTTATTTATTAATGATCTTTTAATTCGCACTTCCGTCCTATTCACTCCGATGCCGATGACTCATGATTCGCGTGAGGCGGCTATGGGACACCTGATCTCTGATCTTTCTGCTGTATCTGATTAGGGCAGAAAAAACCTTGTGGCTTTCAATGCCTCAAAAATTTAGTTCCTCCATCTGTCTACTCGTTACAATCTTCCACACGACTATCCCCTTACCTTAACCAACAACACACAAATCAATCCTTCTTCTCTTAACATTCTTGGGTTTCCTTTTCTCGTGATCTTTCCTGGAAAGATCACATATACTATCTCTCTAAAACAGCTTCTGAGAGGTTAGGTGTGCGTATGCTGTACCGTCTCCGCGGTTTCTTCACCACCACTCAGTTGCTGTCTGTTGCTATCTTGTTTGCCCCTGTATGGAGTATGCTTCTCATGTGTGGGTTGGTTCAACCCACACAGCCAGACTTGACCGGGTGGAATCAAAGGCTTTTCATCTCATCAATTCCCCACGTCTTACTGATTGTCTTCAATCCATCTCCCTCCCCGCAATGTTGCCTCTCTCTCTTTGCTATCACTATCATAACGGACATTGCTCTTCTGAACTCTCTAACTGCATGCCTCCGTCTTAGGAGAGAACGCAGTACAGACTTTCTACACTTTCTCATTCCTCTTCTGTCCAAATATCTAATGCAAGGGTTAATCGTATTTTCAGTCTTTCATCTACTCAACCGGTGAACTTTGGAACAATCTTCCTCAATCCATCTTCCCTCCTGTCTATGACCTCCATCTTTCAAGCGCAGAGTGTCTAGGCATCTTGAAAACCTCAGACCTTGATTTTGGCTCTATTCTTCTTCTATGGAGGGACACCTTTTGCGGCATTTGCCCTTGGCCCCTCCTTCTGCATAAAAAATAATTATGTTTAGCTGCCTGTGGTTCGAATCTCACATAGAGCTGTAAGCCCATTCGTCACCTTTCCAGTCACAGAGAAGGTTGAACAACCTCAAATATTATCATTATTATTATTATTATTTCAGATGTTTTCTTACGACTGACGCTAAAAGACTATAGTGTTTTGGTATATTATGGCTTAACATTCGAACACAACAATGATATTATACCGTTTGTTTTAATAATAAGTTCACTCACTGTATGTATATAATGGTTTTTACCTCACAAGCATCCTTTCCTCCTTCGACATCACCGGCACAAATAATATTCTCTGGATTCATTCCTTCTGGAAATTTTGTATTATAGTCATTAAGAGAAGAATAACTCTTTTCACAGACGGAAGGCTGGAAAATTGTCACATTAACTTCTGAAGAACTGTCGAAACTCGTCCACCTGCAAACAGAACAAGTGCTGAAAGTCTTAATTTCTCTTTGGCTTTATCATTTTAAAAGAGGTATGATGAAAAATCTTTTATAAACATGCATATATTGTTAAAAATTTTGCTTTAACTAATATCATATCTTTAGATATGAATTTATGTAAGCACTGAAAATACCAAAACTTATTTTTTCTTTTACCAAATCGATCTTTCCCCATCCTGCAAATGTGGCTTGTTCGTTGATGAGGTCTTCTTTGCGAGACTTCCCCACGGAAGGCAAATTGGACTTACTGCATCCTATAAATTTTTATTTTATGTTAATATTTTTAGCCAGCAAATTTTATGCATAAATATATTCATAGCAAATGTAAATATTTTTATATAAATAACCATTTTATAACAAAATCTGGCGTACTGACGACTGACATAAAAACGCAGCAAATTGATGTCAAGTAAGCTGGTTTCGTTTTGGGGATCTACTTTACAATGCTCCGACGGAATACTGAATAAAGCACATAACCTGGCCAAATGCTACCTTGTATGTTTGCATCCTTTGTTGAGGGACAACAGCTCTTCAGTGAATGAGTTTTTCAGTTGGAATTATTCCTCTGCTTCCATAAAGAGAGGGAATGCAAGAGAAATTATTGAGGTGGAGAGTAGCTCTGGAAACTAGAAGACTAAAAATAAGCAGAGAAAAGATCGAGTATATGAAATGTGCACCTGGAGACGAACAAATAGGAAGTGTCATGGTCCAGGAATTTATTATAAGAAAGTTAAAAGTTTCAAGTACTGGAATCAATCATAGAGGAAGAAGGGAGACTTGGAAGGAGAAATAAACACCAGAATTCAAGCTGGCTGGGAAATTGGAGAGAGGTATCGGGAGTATTGTATGATAAGAAGGTGATGTGAGGATGAAGGAAAACTTTAAGACAGTAGTAAGACCAGCACTACTATATGGTGCAGAAACATGCCGATGAAAAGAAGCCTGGAAAAGAAAATGGAAGTGGCAGAAATGAAGATACTCCGGTGGATGTGTGGAGTGACTAGGAGGGACAGAGTGAGGAATGATTTAATAAGAGGAACAACAAAAGTAACGGAAATCTCCAAGAAGGCACAGGAAAGGAGAGTGAGATGGTATGGGCATGTCCAGAGGAGGAGGAGGAGTATGTGGGACGACGGATGCAGAGGATGGAAATTCCAAGCAAGAGGAGAAGAGTAGATCTAAGATGAGGTGGCGGGATAGACTGAAGAAAGATATGAGTGAAAAGGGACTGGAAGAAGAGGTGATTCAAGACAGAAGTGAATGGAGAAGAAGGATCTGCAACAGCGACCCCACATAGAAGTGGGTTAATGCTGCGGAAGAAGAAGCTTCCATAAAGTTCAAGATGAGGAGGAGAGGACAAAGATTTTATTGTTGGTCCAAATTTTAACGTAGGTCCAAAAACTACTATATTCTGTGTTTACTGTATTACACTAAAATTTCCATAACATTTGCATTTTCGTTCATTTGTAATTAATCGGTAGCAAATGAGGTATTCTAATGTCAAGAGATGCTTCTAGCTTTAATCTCCAGTTTGAAAAAACAGTCGCTACTGGTTGTTGAACATTTGATAATAGTGTTTTATTCATCGTTTGCGAGGAAATGTCTTTAATCTTCTAACTCATTCAATGGTCACATTTTATAACAATAAATCAATGCAAAGAACTTTTACACCTTGCAGAATATTTTATATAAAGTTTGCAACACAAAGTTTTGCAACACAAACTAATGCTGAATGTTGCTCAAACATTTTTCCATTTACCATTGTGTATGACATACCCTAAAACAAATCCTTGCCAGCTTAACAAGAGCAATATCATGATATCCTTTACCGAGAACGTATTTGGGATGGAATATTACATCAGTTACATTAATGTCTTCAATAATCTCAGGGATTTTCACCAACATCAGACTGTAATCGTGTCTCCGAAACGGACGAAGAAGGGTTCCCTATGGAAAAGATGAACTTTAATATTACACCACCATTTACGATGTTGACAATTAGTGATAAAAGAATGTAAATACTTGTTACGGCAAACAAGCTTTACATTTTTATTTTGTTACTGAAATATGCATATAATGTTCATGACTTTTTTTTCTCATTGTACTTACAGTAATTCTAGTATTAATGAAAGAGGTTTTTTCTTTACTAACATGAATACAACTGTATAAATTAAATGACATACATATTTTAAGATCCAGCAAATAACAGTTAACAACTATAAAAGATTTTTTATGGCTTTCTCTCTGATGTTAAAAGTTGGTGTTTTAACACTTACGGATCTAGAACGCAATGAGCAGCTGTGATAACATAGTTTTTATTGATGAGATTACCACCGCAGAAGAACTGGTCTAATGAACTCTTTTCCTTCCAAGTAATACCTAAGAAAGGAAATGAGAATTCTTATTTCATTATGTTGTTGTTGTTGTTGTTGACGTTATAAGAGGTTAAGTTGTTAGGTTGTGAAAGACGTTAAAAGTGAGGAAAAGGGAGTATAGAAGAGGGGATGATGTTAATGCGTGACTTTTATAATACTGTGACACGAAAAAACCCTATCAAACTTTGTTTCTGCTGTTATGATACAAGTGAATTTTTCATTTTCGTTCAGAAAATTTGGTTTGGAAACAGTAATAAAATTACTGTATATAGAACTGAACTTGACAAAGTTTTAAATGGTATAATTTATTAACGTTCAAAATGATTAATTAATTTCTGCCGTATTTGACTGCTAAATTATAAAATTAAGGAACCGAATAAGGGTCAGAATGACGGTTCCTTAGATACGTAGTACATCACTAATTAAACATGATTTATAGTTGTAAACATCGTACATGTACAAGGCTTATTATACCACTGTCTCATTTCTTTCATCATTTCAGTGGTTCACATCCATTGAGATACGAAAGATCCTAAAACACTGGTTTAAAGTGCGGTATTATACTCACGTTTGAGGCTGCCTCACCAACCCTTAACAACCATTAAAAATAACGAGGCGGAGTTATGAATACTTCACACCTTTGAATCAAACAATAGTACTGTGACAGAAGGTAACTGTTACATTGACAAATATAGTTCTTAAATTATTTATCAGTAATCCTTTATGAATTAATAATGAATGATGGTTTTCGTATTAATTATCCCTTCTGCTGTGGTATAGATAATTTTTCAATAAATTTTACTTTTATGTAAATATGTGAGAGACATTAAAAGCCCAAAGTAACTAAGACATAACACTTTTACTTTTAAAGTAATTGACTTCAAACTGCAATAAATAATTAATTAATAATAAAAGAATCTCGTAAGTTTGACGAAACAGCAGATTAATTATTTAAAGTTTAAATAATATGATACAGGCTATGCACAGATTTTGACTGAAGCAACACGAAATTACTTTATGGTTAAGGATACATAATTAGTCTATTCACATTTTTTTTATGCAGGAAGGAAGAAGAAGAGAGAAGAGAGAAGAAGAAGAAGAAGAGAGCTAAAATCAAGGTCTGGGGTTTCGAGATGCCTAGACACTCTGAGTTTGAAAGATGGGAGGTCATAGACAGGAGGAAAGATGGATGAGGAAGATTGTTCCAGAGTTCACCAGTTGAGTAGATGAGACTAAAAATACCGATTAATCCTTGCATTAGATAGTTGGGTAGAAAAGGAATGAGAAAGTGTAGAAAGTCAGGTACTGCGTGCTCTCCTTAAAGGAGGAGGCATGCAGTTAGAGAGTTCAGAAGAGCAATGTCCGTTATGATAGCGATAGTAAAGAGAGAGTGAGGCAACAGTGCAGCGAGAGAGAGAGAGATTGAAGACAATCAGTAAGCGGCGGGGAATTAATGAGACGAAAACCCTTTGATTCCACCCGGTCAAGTCCGGCTGTGTGGTTAAACATGAGAAGCATATTCTATACAGGGGTGAACAGACAGCAACAGAGACAACAAAAAAGACAGCAACTGAGTGGGGGTGAAGAAACCGCGGAGGCGATACAGCACACCTAACCTCTAGAAGCTGTTTTAGAAAGGAGTATATATGATCTTTCCAGGAAAGATCACGAGAAAAGGAAACGCCAAGAATGTTAAGAGAAGAGGAAGGATTGATTTTGTGGTGTTGAAGGTAAGTGGATAGTCGTGTGGAAGGTTGTGACGAATAGACAGATGGAGGAACTGAGTTTTTGAGGCATTGAAAGCCACAAGGTTTTTTTCTGCTCCAATCAGATATAGCAGAAAGGTCAGAGGTCAGGCGTCCCATAGCCGTCGTACGCGAATCATGAAGCGACTGCTGTGAGGGACGCTTTGGGAAGCGGGTGAAGAAGTGAAGCGTGGAATCATCGGCATAAGAGTGAATAGGACAGGAAGTGCGAATTAAAAGATCATTAATAAATAAAAAGAAAAGAGTGGGTGACAGGACGGAACCCTGAGGAACACCACTGTTAATAGCTTTAGGAAGAACAGTGGCCATGTACAACTGCAGGTATAGATCGGCCAGAAAGGAAATTAGAGATGAAGGCACAGATAGAAGGATAGAAACCGAAGGGGGCAGTTTCGAAATTAAAGATTTGTGCCAGACTCTATCAAAAGCTTTCGATATGTCGAGCGCAATAGCAAAAGTTTCACCGAAATCCCGAAAGGAGGATGACCAAAAGTCAGAGAGATATGCAAGATCACCAGTAGAGCGTCCCTTGCGGAATCCATACTGACGATCTAAAAGAAGTTTGTGAGAAGAAAGGTGTTTAAGAATCTTCTATTAAGGATAGATTCAAAAACTTTGGAAAGGCAAGAAATCAAAGCAATAAATATACTGTAGTATTTTAACCTTTGTATTGTATAGTAATGTTTGATTTTTATTCCATTTGATATATAGTTATACTAAATTTTAATAAAGTTTTAAAGGAATTAAGGAGGGGACCCAAAACTTAAAGAAACGATGTTTTAATTCTAATTTACGAGCTGTAACTCTACGTGTAAAATTCTAACTTACAATCCATGGCCAAGAATTTCTGAATGAAACTTCCTCCTACTCCTGACCACCACCAAAATAAATCATCATCAAAAGTAGTCCTCTATTTGCCAAATGATCCGTGGACCTTTCTAAAGTATGTAAATTGCTTGCTGATCTCTCTCTCCTGATAGAGGAACCAAAGATGGTTATAATTATAAATGATCTACGACCACACTCTGCAATAAAACATAAATACAACGTAATAGAACTTATATTGATCATATTGTTGAAGTTGAACTTTTTGTATTTACTTTCATATATACACTTTCAGTATGCATACTATATATATATATATATATATATATATATAAGGAAAGTACTGTATAAGTATAAACAGCTAAAGAACAACTGATATAAATGTCAGGTATCACGTTTGTGGGGATCTCTGTCTCTCTGTCTATATATATTAGGTTTCCCCGAAAAATGCCCCTACTTCTAAATAAATGTTCTAAGCTAAAAAAAAAAAGGAATCCAGTCACAGACGAACGCAAACAGTTTGACCTTACACAAATGTTTGACATAATTTATGGAAATAACTCATCTGGGATGTTGTTGATTACCTCATAGACTTTGGTCTTTAGGTCTTCAAAGTCGGCTTAGTAGAATAGCTCTTCTCTTTTGTATATTATGGTGTTCCAAAGGCAATGTTTAAAATGCATTCAGCTGTTTCCTCTCCCTCCACCATCAAAACACTTTTCATCATCAAACAAATGCGATGCAATGCATGCATACATACATCCAAATTTGAGGCCATTGGCAAAATTTCTATACAAAAAAATCCTTCATAAATAAAAAAATCTCTTTATTTATCTTCCTATCGTTTCCCAATTTTTAGAACAGAGCTGATTTTACTGTGCGCAGGCCTCGTCGCAGCTACGCACGACATCACTGAAAATTTCCCTTCCTTATCCCTGCCTCCATTCTCTAATGCCTACTTCATTATCCTATGGACCATGGCAAGAATAGCCACTGAATAAAAGTGGAAGCCATGATGTAATAAAACAAAAACAAACAAGGCATAGGGGATTTGCGTCGTGACAAAGACAAGCCGATTAGAAACAAATCTGACTGGACACGGTGAAAATAGTCAACAGTATTTCAGGTCAGAATTGCCATGTGAAATTACCGAGTGTCACAAGATCCATCCTAAAAAGCTGAAAATCTCTAGATTTACAAGAAATGTTCTAAAATATTGGGACATAAAGACATCCATGCAAACACAAGTAAGTGACCAATGTATGGATTTCAGGCTAACAGAAAACGCATATATATATATATATATATATATATATATATAGATCACTTTTGTAGGTAACATGACGAAAAAGGGAAAGGGTAAGAAAAAGTATTTTACGTGACCTTAAGGGGCCAAATGTGGTGTTAGCCCCATCTTTATCAGCTTTGGGGGGGGTCATGGCCCCTTTGACCTGCCTGGATCCGCGAATGCGTTGATTCTAGTTTCCTCTCAATTGCTTTGGAATAAATTGATTTGAATGATGCCTTGTCTTCAGACATATATTGCTTTAAATGAGGGGTGGGGAACCAGCCGCCCGCGGCCTAGTTTTAATTGCCCGTCGACAGTTGGATTTAAAATCATATAGTATTTATGTCTTAATTGTGTTCAAACTATTTTTAAAGCTGCAACTTGCCCGAAAGAGTGTTTTAGTTGAAATTTTCCCGCCACACAATAAAGGTTCCCCACCCCTACTTTAAATGATGACATCATTTGTCAACTCGTATTTGTCAAAGTTCCTGTAATACAAACGGTGAGGTTTTCACAGGCTTCATTGATTTCACTGTAATCCCCTGACTTTAGCTTACAATAAAAAGAAGCCGATTGACCACTTAACTGTACGTATGTTTTAATTCGTTTGAATGATGCTTGAAAAAGTGAATTAGTAATTGGTATGAAAATATCAACTTTAAGTTTCTGGCTTCCTAGAAAAACAGGGCCTTTTGCATCACTCCGAAAGATGCCGACTCGCTTTTCTGACAGCTTGGTGGGAAATGCATTCTTAGCTCTGGTTTCATAATCAATAAACCGGTTTCTCACTTCTTGAAGGTGCTGTGTCAAATGAATTTATCAAGTCGACAGCGAACAGGATATTCGCTTCCTCTTTCTGAACATATTTACTTCTCCATTAAAAGAGTTCAGGATGTCGTTCCAAGAACTGACAAGGAAAAGACCTCTAACTAGTTCATTTTCGACTTTCAGCTTCGCGTCTAGTTTCTCGCTGGTGGAGATCGTCATCAGCTAATGTATCAAGTCTCCGTTTTATCTTGTCATAATAACACATTTCAGTACTTTCGTAGTGTCGGCATGAGCTGCCCACCGAATATCTAACAAGCTCTCTACAACCTTGTGGTCAGGTCCGAGTGAGAAAACCAAGCATTCCAGCGATGAGTAGATGCAGAAAAAAAGAAGACATACAAACGTTACACGAAATCAACTATGACACAACTTCAAGCAACATTCCGTAGCTTGGTACCGACTAAGTTTAAGGAATGACCAGTACGGGGATGTAAATGGCAAACTCGTTCATTCCGTTTATTTTCGTTTGTAAACCTGTGTACCGTTCAGACATGTTCGGTGCATTATCATACGACTGACGCGACAATCTGATGAAAGTCTTTAGTTTCCTTTCACTATTTCACCACAATATCGGGAGACTTTCTGCGGCATGTCCATATTACTGGAATAAATTTAAGATATCTTATAACTGGAACACTTTCTCGCACATATCTCACAGCGATGTCAATTGATCGACATGACGAATATCGGACGTCGAATCTACGCTGAATGAATACTATTTCGCTTCTAACAACTATCGAATAGTGACGTTAAGTAATTTTTCTCCCATTAATGAAATAAATTCTTCACAGATATTTGCCGAAAGATATGATGGGACTTTCACCAGCCATGCCATAGTTTTGTAAGAGCTTTCAGGAATGAATCAAATTGGAGGGGCAATTGCAAAACTTTCAAGTAATTGCCATTATGCTATGTATGGCCTTATTGTTTCATTATCTCCACGGGACACTAAACCTCTTGAAGCCAAATAACTTGATAACTGCAACAATCCATTTGAGAAGTTCTTGCCAATACTCACTTTATTAAATCGTTTAACCAGTTCGAGTCGATTCTTCTTCCAGCGAAGTATGTATGTGAACATACACTTGCGATGCCCCTCACCATTGTCGTGTTGAGAAATATAACTGGTATGTTTCTAGTCACTGAAGCCAGTTATGGCAAACGCAGATTCTTTTATGAAACTAAGCGGTATGCGAGAAGAAGAGGAGGGCCAAGTTTTGTATAGAAACTAATTTGTTTATGCAGACCACCTGATATGCTGAGTGAAATAGTGGGTGAAGCTGTCAATAGTACGTACGTTATCAAACCAACATGAAAAGATGCAAACAATATACAGGAAGACTGCAAATCGACGGAGATTTGGTCGATAATAAAATAGTTCTTTAAAATAATCTGAAAGTCAATTCGAGAATAAAGAAGATTAGTAAGGACTTGAACTTCTTTTAAGAGTCTGCAGACTGAGACGAGGAAAATGGAAAAGGAAGAATCTAAATATACTATTTCAGAAATGAAGCCTATCTATACAGGGTGTACATAAAGTCAGGATCTATTTTTGTGAAGCACTTGGAAATTATATGGAATTCAATCATAAAATGATAAAGTGTAACATTTATAAATAATTAAGAGTAGGATTCGACGTGACGCCATCAGTATCCCTGCACAACTCAAATCGTTCCGCAGCATTTCTAAACACATTCTGGAGCATTGCAGGGTTATGTATCTGCAGCAGTTCGTATACGTGTACGTAAGTTTCAAGACTCGTAATCTTCGTCTGATAGACGTGCGATGTGATAAAGCCCCATGCAAAGAAATTAAAGGGGTTAAATCTGGTGATCTCGCTGGCCAAGGCGTTGCTTCCGCGTCCGATACAGCGATTTGGAAAACGTCCATTAGATAATCCTGAACAATTGGCATAGTGACAAGGAGCACCATCATGTTGAGACGACGGTACTAACAATCCTATCCCCAATCAGCTGAGGTTCAAGGAATTGCTGCAACATGTCCAGATAATAAGCCCGAACTATAGCTTCAGCAAAGAATAAAGGACCATAAACCTTAGATTTATTAAACCATCCAGACATTAACTTTAGGTGAGTCTCTTTCCCAATTTTGGACGAAATCATTCACGGTCTTTCATCTGCCCAAATTCGACGTTATGGCGATTCTACTTTTCCACACGTATGGAAAGTGGCTTCATCACTAAAGAGAAGGTTGTCCATTAAATACACTCCAGATGTCTACGAGATCAGCAACACAGCACTTCGTCGAGGGAATCTTCCTCATGTAAAATCATGTAAAACCTGCAAATGAAGCTTTTCTTCTGCAAAATAACTTTCAGAATTTTGTGCACAGATGACGTCGGGGCCGAGTCTGTGTGATGCAGCACGAACGGACGTACGTGGCTCCTCAGTGATAATTCCGCTACTGCATTCACGGTAAGATCTGACATACACGGCGTCTGATCTTGCTTCACATTTACAGATCCCGTTCGTTAAATTTGTTCACCAATTTCGTATTTTCTTGTCTATTGGCCCCGGCTTATGAAATCTCCTTCTAAACTTCTCTCTGATGTCATGGTATTTCTTTCCCTCGATTCGCCAAATTACTATTGCCACACGCTCTTCTGAAAAGAAAAATAGAAAAAAATAATTATTTCACAAAAATAGATCCTGACTTTATGTACACCCTGTATATAGATAGATATATATATATATATATATATGTAACAGTTTTTTGAGCACACCTACAGGTCGCTACAATTGGTGTAGAACAATGCGGTTTTCACCATTCGATGCGTCTTTTTATTGTGCAGTGCCCATGCTAAAAAAAATTCCCTAACCTAATTCCTTCCCCCCTTTTAGGGGTACAGTTCTTTCCATGCTTGTACACGCATTTTTTTAATTTTTCATTTTTAATCATAATTTTGGCACAAAATAAGTCAATATTTACTAAACATTTAATATCATTCGATTCACAAAAGATTTATTTATCGATTCAATTTTAAAAAAGTATATATTTCAAAAATTCATAAAGAACTTTTTGCAAAAAACTAAGAACAAACATGCATTTTTAAAATTCAATGATTTTTATACAAAATATTTTGATATTTGTTATAATTTTAACATTTTTCGATTCACAAAAGATTTCTTTATTGATTCAATACAAAAAATTACATAATTAAAACGGGCAATTTAAATAAACACGAGTTTAAAGTTAAACGAGCCACACTCGAAATTATTTACCGTGACTTTTGTGCGTTTTAATACTGTGGCTTTTGTACAAATAATTTTACGTATACACAAACAATTTGATAGGATATTGATTTATCATTCTATTTTTTAGTTGTCATAGAAATACGTTAAGTTATCTGATTAGATGCGCTTTTACACGTATGTGTGTGTGTGTATGTGTGTGTGTGCGTGTGTGTGTTCCGGCCATCAGCCATAACTCAAAAATGGAAGCAGTTACAAACATGAAACTTCACAGACATATTGATTAGGTCCCGAGGTTGTGCACGTGGGTGTTAATAAATTAAATAATTAATTTTAAAACATTAAATGACGTCATCAAAATCATTACGAAACCTATGGTAAAATTATTGAATACCCGGTTAGGTTCATTGAATGCCAGGTTAGGTCATCTGTACGCCCTTGACGATTGGTTAGGTTAAGTCGTGATATTTTCGTTGGCTTTAACGAAAATATCATGACTTAACCTAACCAATTGTCAAGGGTGTACAATTAACCTAACCGGGCATTCAATTAACGTACCCGGGCATTCAATTAATCTAATCGGGCATTCAGGTGACCTAACCGGCCATTTAATTAACCTAATCGGGCATTCAGTTGACCTAACTGGGCATTCAATTAACCTAACCGGGCATTCAGTTTACCTAACCGGGCATATATATATATATATATATATATATTAGCGTTCAACATCCAACCCGGCAACGCCGGGTCGCTCCGCTAGTACAGTTTCTCTTTGGGACTGTGAAATACAGGTATGTTAAATAATATTTGGGATAACCTGAAGATCAGGGCCCCCATGTATTCTTGTTTTTTGCTTTACAGTACCAAATATAATAATAAATTAAATTGAATTCCCGGTTAGGTTAACTCTACGCCCTAGACGATTAGTTAGGTTAAGGCGTGATATTTTCGTTAGTTTTAACGAAGACATCATTTGGTAGTTGAGGCTGGGGGCCCTGATCTTCAGGTGATCCAATATTTGTTTCATAAAAATTTCCTTCATTTGGATTTTTATGATGAAATCAGGGAAGCCATTATTTGCGAAAAATAACTAACAATTCAAATTACGATGAAAGGAATCGTATGAATAAGAGTTTGTAGGGCCTAATAGAACGGTTTGAATGGAACTTGTTTTGAAACTGAAGTGAAAAAAAATGTGAAAAATATTAAGCTTAATCTTCAAAATGTTAATTAAACTCTTCCCATCCAAAGTTACGACGAAAAATGAAAGTTTTATTATTTTTAGACTCTCTCCTATATTTAATATTTCTGTTTAATATTTAAGTTGTAAAGGAAAAGCTTTTAATGCGACTCGTAGCGAAAGAGTATAAAGTTATCATACAGGTTGACATCCGATTAGATGTAAGGGAACAAAAGTTATATTGGCAAGAATAGGTCAAAGTAGTATGACCATCCCCATCCATCATTACTAAAACCTAGAAGAAATTACGAACTGACATTGCAAGCATTGTTCTAAACATGATAATAAAAATCCACTCTAATAGACAGAGTTTATTTCCACAACAGTTTCGATGCCCACTGGCATCTTCTTCGGGTGGATACAGAAAAACGAATGAACCAAACAAAAACAAGAGGGAAAACAGTCCAGGATCCATTAAGAAATTCGCACCTAGGTTAGATCCCGTTCTCCCGACACCGGAAGGGCATTTTATTAAAGGGTCCCACTTATAAGTACATTCGCACAAATTAAACTATCTTCTTGTTCTATACATACAGATTCTATTATTTTTTTACATAATTATTACATTTATTATTACATTATTATTTGTTAAAGAAATTATAAATTTATTATTACATTTATAAATTTATTATTACATTGTTGTTCATTATTACAGAAATTATAAACCGAAAAATGAATGAAAAAGGCGAGAAGGAAACAATCTAGAGACCATTAAGAAATTCGCACCTAGGTTAGATCCCGTTCACTCGACACCGTAAGGGATTTTTTGACTATCCATACAGATTCTATTATTTTTCGTTTGATATAATTATTGCATTTATAAAGTAACTTACTTGATTCCCAAACTATAGCATGATCATTTTGGCTGGCGTGATAGAAAATTGCATTATTAGTATTACAACTTCTGAAGGCATATTTGTGTTCTTTAATACGGGTTTCAATATTTCTTCCAGTTTCCCCTACGTATACTAAATCACAACTTTTACAGGGAATGCTGTAGACACAGGCTTGTTCCTGTTTTGCAACGTTATTCCTAACCAATTTACTTTTTACAGTAGACGAATATTTGAACGCCAAACAAACTTAAAATCTTTCGTGAAAGGTTTTATTTACTCTTTCTAAGCCGGCAATGTAAGGCAAACTCACACATTAAATGCAAAAAACTTCACTTTTCTACGTGAAGGTCAAATTATGAAAATAAAAACCCACTCTAATAGACAGAGTTTATTTCCACTCTGTCTATTAGAGTAGGTTTTTATTATCAAAACTCGCATATTGTTTTTCGTTAACTGAAAGTTCCCGAGGGGCATAAAAAGATTTTCTGGCTTTAAAATACGCCTTTCTGATAAACCATTCCTTTATCTCCAATACTGAGTACATTATACATGGAATATTATGAGTTGGAATTGTTGCAAACAATATGTCCCAGGAATCTAATTTGGTTTCGTTATGTAGATGATATTTTCTCATTTTGGCCTGACCACTGGAACAACTTTGACGCTTTCTTTCAATCATTAAATAAGCTTGTTCCCTCTTAGTCCAGGCAATTTGTAGTTAGACCTGGGCAAAATTGCTTCAGAAGCTTTCTAAACTGTTTCCAGCTCAGGAACCATTGCCGAATAACATATCCAAAATCCGACAAAATTGGACCCCGGGAACACCCCCAAAAATGAAATTCAAAATGGCGGACTGGATGTTTCCTACGAAAAAAAAAAAATAATGTTTTAAATAATTCAACAATATACAACACAACCAGTTATTACGCAAATATAATGTTATATAGCGTTTTACAGATTTTTATAATCAATAATACAACAATTATTTTTTTCCCAGTTTCAAGTTATGTTCATTACAGAAGAAGTGATACCTGGTCACAAACATACAGAAATTAATCCTCTTCATCACTATCATCGGATAGATTACCGGTACTTGGGTTGTTATCGCAACCACTGATTTGGCACTCGCCACAAGCGGCTGAACAGGGCATTCCATTACGCTTGCATCCACATCTTGAAGTAGCACATTTCGTCTTGCAGGAGCAGCGGATCATGTTGAGTAGATAATTTGGAGCTGGTGGCTTGTCGCAGGCTGTAGGGTAGTAGGAATTATTCTTTACATACCAACCCCACTGTTCTGCATCGATCTTCTCTTCTGTAGACTTCCAGATTAGTATTTGAAAGTATGTGCGAAAGCTGTGGTACTTTGTGGACGCATCGGTAGGTGGCAAACGTTCGGGTGTAACAAAAGATTTAGCTGTAGCTACCTTTTCAACTAACATTCGATGACGTAGTGCGTTAGTGGATTCAAGTGTTTTGCAGCCATACAACAGAAGCATTGCCTTTCTTCCAGCGGCTTCAATGTCAGAGTGTTGGCAACAATCAGAACAGAATGTATTTGCAACTGAACGGAGTTCAGCCACCTTCATCAGTGTGTCGAATGCTTTGGCTTTACCGATCGGAAAAATTCTGGATGTGCTATCACAGCCCGTGAAAGCATGCACAAACAGGAGATACCTGCAGATGTCATTGCCTAACAATGATTGAATGCTGAGAATATCATACACAGGATTAGGAGATGGTCCCCGTCTTATATCGCTGCGATAGTACAACTTGAACCACTGTCCTTGGCATGGTACAGAAGGAGAATCAGCAAGTCGGTGTCTTCCCCTATTACTGTTGTAGTTGCATTTTCTGATGAGGAAACTGCTGCACGAACGATGTCCACATCAGCATCCCCATCTGCGTTGTGAACAGTACACCCGTGCTTCTTCAACATCTCACCTACGAGGGAAATAAATGCTTGCTTGTTGTTTTCATTAGCCAAGAAGTGTTCCTTCTGGCCAACAAACTTCATGCTTGGACTGAGATTCACATTTCTGCTTGTCTTGGTGCTGCGTCTTCTGTGGGTCATGTCCTTGATCGTAGGAGAGCTGCTGTAGCCATCAAAAACAATGATTGCTTTTCCATATGTTTTCAGAGTGAAATCGGCATATGAGTTGGCGATGCTGTCATATGTTTCATCTTGACGCCAGGAAACACGATGTAGTAGAGATCCACCATCCAATACGTACTGGTCTGTGCACTGAATTTCTTGAACTTCTTCCATGCGTAAAGTGTCAGTGTATTTGATTATTGCATGAGCTTGCTGAGACTTATCGGGTTTCCTCAAGATACTTCGTGATTCGAACAATGCAGGAGGATATGCACACAGTTCGTAACACATGACATCTTCAAGATTCATGTCTCCGCCAGTGGCAACAGTCATCATTCTCTGAAACAGTAGTGCAGGATCTACTTCTATATCTGATGCATCAGTGATCACAACGCAGAAGCAGATCCTAGTGTTTTCACTTTGTCAGATCTTTTGGCAGAATATGTAAAGGCTTGTTTCCCAATCATTTTTACGACAATGTTCGTACCGATTGAATGCAATTGATGAACGTTAACTCCAGGATCAGCAGTTAGCCCTGTTACAACGTTGCAGAGACCCGAGGTAGAATGGAATGGGGATAAGGATTCCAGACGTTCAAGTACTTTCTTCATGTCATTACTGTCCCTGATTTGTCTACTTCCCCTCATTTCCTTGTGCTGTTCACTACTTTCCAACAAAACTCTGGTGTATTCCTGCATTGCTAAGTTATAAGTGGAACACAGAGGCATAGAAAAGAGCCACGTTGTCCTTTGGATGTCTGTAAATCCACTTCCGCCTCTGCTTTTCAGGGAACGCATTAGTACTTGTTCTATCACCAGGTCTGTGCCGAGTCCGGCCCATAATCTGTCGCTTCTTCTTACCACAAACTTACCTTCCTGGAACATTTTGTTAACGGCTGGATTTTCAGAAGGCAAACTTAACATTTTCTGCAGGTACAGGTATATCGATTTCAGGTAATTGTGATGTCCGGCTGCTGCAATTATGGGGATGGTCTCCAGCATAGCTTGCAAGTGCAAATCCCACGAGCCGGTTCGTCTGCTGTTATCAAGGAACGTGCAATGTTGATCATTCGCTGATATTCCAACCAGAGTTGACTTGTTTGCGAAGTAGATTGTAGGTCAGTTTTCTTCGCATCCAAAGTGGTAGCAATCTGAGACAATGCATTCCAAGATTCCACATCCTCAACTGATTGTTTGGCGGTCATAACATCGTCGAGCAGGTCACAAGCTTCCTTATGGAGGTCATGAGGAGTTCCATCTTCATTACGAGGGAAAACGTCTGCGACTAGTAAGGTACTAAGAGCTGCATCTACTATCATATGACCACGTATCGCTCTTGAAACAGCTTTTCCAGACATCATGTGTTGCACGGCATTTGGTCCGTATATTTCTTGAAGTACTTCAGACAATCCTGAACCATTCATAAGAGTACCGACTGCTCCCAAAAGATTTATCAGAGTGTGAAATGATCCCAGCATTAAAACAATGTCCTGCAGGTCTCTCTGTTCATTGATGATTTGGGAAGCTTTCCAGAACAAAGGCTGATCAAAGGTAATAATGCATGGGACTTTTTGATCGCGTGCTATCTTGCTCAAATATAGTAATGTCGAAAATATGCAGGTCATGTCAGTTGGCGACATATCTATGATGGGAAGGAACGTGATCGACGCCACACCTGGATGTGAGACACTTGATCCACCGTGAATTGCCTGCATTGTTCCGGACCAACTTGGACCTGATCTTTCTGCTGAAGATATCTGCCAGAGAAGACTAAGTCGACTTATGGTGGCAGTGGGTACTGGAAGTTCGCGGAATGAGATGTCCCTCAACATGCTTCTCGCGTGTCTATATTCCCTAATGTCAACGGTTGCAATCTTCTTAATGTCATTGTCACCAACATTACGCCTGTGAATAGAAGGGTGGATCTTGATCTTCGGAGTTATTGCGGCAATCATACCCATTCCATGAAAGGTATTCTTCCCATCCAAAGTGCAGACATCATGATCGACGTTATCTGCTGCTAGAAGGACTGCAGTGTTTTCATCAACAGTAAAAGAGCCAGACCCACTTGCCAGCGCCGCGTTTCTTTCGAATCTTGTTACTTCTGCATACGACGAACAGTAACCCAGCTGATGGAGAACGTCAATAAGGTACCTTGACCTAAAGTTGTGGTGTAGCTGAACCGACAAACCGATCTGTAGTGGACATAGTAATCCTCTAGGACGGGTTGCTTGCATAATGCTCTGCCCAACTGCACCTATTTTTCTTGAAGCATCCTGTCCCGCAAATGCTTTCGATAATAGCAATTTCAGACTGTTGGGAATGTAATCAAGAGCACTTTCTGCAGTGATGTCATTTGGAGATGGATACACATCTTTTCTAGGCGAGTCGACAGACTTGATATCACTTCTGATTATTTTTGCAGCAGCTTCTACTAGGTAAATCTTCTGTAGCTCTATATCTATATCACATTCTTTCGACTTTTTGTGATAATCTATAAGAATTTCATTAGCTGTCTCTCGTAGTGTTACTACATCTGCCTTCCCACTTTCACCTGATATTATGATCTTGTCTCCGTAACGTTCTAAAAGCTTTCTCTTCACGTGCCTGCGTTCGTAGACAGAGCTCTGACTTCCTTGAAGATATTCCTCCATTTTGGAAATTAGGTCTCCAATCAACAGTTGGTCATCATCATTCTCTTCCAGGTAAGCACAGGCCTGAAGGAATGCTTGGTGTTGCTCTTCATTAGTTGGTCTCCCTTTCTTTGAATCATGATCGTCGGAGGAGTATGCGCGAGGAATGTTTTTTCCACTTCGAAAATTTATGCTGCAGGTGTGATGATAGACAATCTGCAGCAGGAAGATCACGAAGATAATACTCCAGACGGCCTTTTACATTAAACGACCATTCATCGCAGCGGCTTTCACAGCACCTTTTTATGGTTTCGGAGAACTCTGTAGTTCTTATTTTGACATGCTCTGATTTTGGTTTGTGTTTGGAAAAAAAGTCCACAAAGGTATCACAAAACAAACAGTGAGTAGCACTGGAAAATGCGTATTCATGAAAACGAGCACTTTTCCTTGGTATTGCCTCGGCTGCGGTCTGTCGCTTCTTTATTTCAATGGTCTTTTTATCCGTAAACCTTTTCCTACATACAACGTGAACACTTATTCCAGCTGTTGCAACAACATCGCTTCCACGGCTGCGGCTGGATGCATTTATACCATCTGCTCCTTTTTGCGAGATGTGAACCACTTCCTGTCCGCTGTCCAATTTCTCCTTACAAATCACGCACAATTCTTCAGGGGTCTGCATTCTTGAAGGCGGACGCACACCGAGTCAGTCTGAAACAGAAAACACAAATTAATAAACTGTGTTGCAGTATTTAAAAGGAGTACATAATAACAGTTTTAAAGAAAATGACAAGCACAAATACGCAGATTTGATAGTGGGTAGTAGGAATTAAAGAGTTGTATATAATATAAGTTTATAAAGATGTAGCAATGTCCATTCTCACATACACTCCATACAGTATATTTTATTTACATTACGTGACGTCATAGTTTAATACTAGCCGCCTAATACAATTTTTAGTGTCATATAGGTTAATTTAGAAACGAAAATGTGTTTTAAAACATTTTACTGATCAAGAAAAACGTCATAACTCTCTCTACAAAGCGAAATTAAAATTTATTGTATTTCGTAGGAAACTGCCAGTCCGCCATTTTGAATTTCATTTTTGGGGGTGTTCCCGGGGTCCAATTTTGTCGGATTTTGGATATGTTATTCTGCAATGGTTCCTGAGCTGGAAACAGTTTAGAAAGCTTCTGAAGCAATTTTGCCCAGGTTGAAGCTATTTTTGCTCTAGATTGCCTGGACTATCTATTAAATTTAAATATGAATGGGAGAACGACAAACAATTACCTTTTCTAGATGTTTTGGTCATTAACAAAAGCGGAAAGCCCAATTTCACGGTCTATAGAAAACCTACTCACTGTAATTCGTACATTCATTATTTTTCATATCATGATGAAGGGGTTAAAAGCTCAGTTATTTCTTCTATGTTTCTAAGAGCACTCAGGATTTGTAGCCCACATTTGCTGGACCCGGAAAATTCAAAGATTTGGAACATTTTTAAGGATTTAAAATATCCTGAGTGGTTTATCAGAAAGGCGTATTTTAAAGCCAGAAAATCTTTTTATGCTCCTCGGGAACCTTCAGTTAACCAAAAACACTATGTGAGTTTGCCTTACATTGCCGGCTTAGAAAGAGTAAAACCTTTGACGAAAGATTTTAAGTTTGCTTTGGCGTTCAAATATTCGTCTACTGTAAAGAGTAAATTAGTTAGGAATAACGTTGCAAAACAGGAACAAGCCTGTGACTACAACATTCCCTGTAAAAGTTGTGATTTAGTATACATAGGAGAAACTGGAAGAAATATTGAAACCCGTATTAAAGAACATAAATATGCCTTCAGAAGTTGTAACACTAATAATGCAATTTTTTATCACGCCAGCCAAAATGATCATGCTATAGTAAATGCAAAAAACTTCACTTTTTTCTACGTGAAGGTCAAAATATAAAAAAAACCACTCTAATAGACAGTTTATTTCCACAACAGTTTCGATGACCACTGGCATCCTCTTCGGGTGGATACAGAAAATGGACGCCAGTGGGCATCGAAAGTGTTGTGGAAATAAACTGTCTATTAGAGTGGGTTTTTATTATCATATCATGCTATAGATTGGGAATCAAGTAAGTTACTTTATAAATGCAATAATTATGTCAAACGAAAAATAATAGAATCTGTATGGATAGAACAAGTGGATAATTTTAATTTGTGCGAAGGTACTTATAAGCTGGACCCTCTAATGAGATTCTTGGTAAAAAAATCCCTTACGGCGTCGGGTGAACGGGATCTAACCTAAGGGTGAATTTCTTAAAGGTCTCTGGGTTGTTTCTTTACTCGCTTTTGGTTCATTCGTTTTTTCGGTAAAATGTAAATGGAATAATAAACGTAATAGTAATAAATGCAAATGTAATAATAAATGTAAAGGTAATAATAATAAATGTTATAAACGTAAATGTAATAATAAATGCAATAATAAATGCAGTAATTATGTCAAATAATAGAATCTGTATGTATAGAACAAGAATATAGTTTTAATTAATGCGAATATACTTGTAAGCGGGACCCTTTAATAAAATGCCCTTCCGGTGTCGGGAGAACGGGATCTAACCTAGGTGCGAATTTCTTAATAGTCTCTGGGCTGTTTTCCCTCTTGTTTTTGGTTCATTCGTTTTTCTGTATCAACCCGAAGAGAATATCAGTGGGCATCGAAACTGTTGTGGAAATAAACTGTCTATTAGAATGGGTTTTTATTATCATATTTTGACCTTCACGGAGAAAAGTGAAGTTTTTGCATTTATTGTTCTAAACAGCTGACGCATAAACCCCAACGATTCAAGCAAATATACATTATTTCCTCAAGGGAAAAATTAGTAAAAAGAGGTTTTCGACGCCAAACTCACCCATAAAGTACTTATTAATACCAGACATGTTAGTAAGTTCAACTAAAACATTTAATTAACTCTGATTTCGAAAGTCTCATTACTCCGTTTTCATTCCGTTTTCAAGTGACTCAGCAACCAATTTTTGTTTCTAGTACAGTTCAGACATACGCACTAATTAACTTTTATTTTTTATTTTTTTTTTAGTTTGTTTCTTCAATAAAAGAAATCATTTGATTTTTAATCTGTTGCTTGAATTTTCATTGTACTTAAATTGTTTTTAATTTGTGTAGACTTTTGATTCATTATTATCGGAAGTTGAAGTGATATATTCACAAATAGAAGTAAAGATGACATTTATTATATATGTTTAACTCATGTACATTGCTTACAAGAAGTCTCACGCATCTGTCTCGTCCCAAGCTAGTCTGTTAGGTATAAAATGGGCGGTCCTTATTGCAGCGGAGGTATGTTCGGATTGGTGCACATAACTGCTCTAACACAATCAATGACGTCCATTATTACGTCACTTCTGCTACATTTTAGTGTTTAAAATACAAATGATTAAGAAGCAGAATGGAGCAAGTTCCGGGATGTTGGGATGGTTATGGAGCAATCCTAGTCATCATAATATTAGCTGGGCATTACATTATATCGTCTCAATATATACTGTAGACTATAGAGAACGACTATTCAGCAAATATCCCAAATCATGGCATGATACCTGTTATTTTGACGCAGGTCTAAATTATTTGCTCAAATGCAATTATTGATATTAAGTAATTGTTGGGAATTGTTGTTAATATTCTTGTTTGTGATATATCTTACGTGAAGAATCTAATGACAAATTCCTCAGTGAACCTCTCACGCACTCGCATTTCGAGGAAGTCACGGTCGTCTCACTAATAGATAGTTTAGCCATTATTTTAAGTGGTACCTATTAAACGAACTATGTTAAACCTATTCCATCTTATGAAAGTCATTAGTCTAAAGCAAGACTGGTGGGCCGTGAATCAGAGAAATTTGCATTTGATTTGTTCATCGTAATTATTACGTAATATAGTATACTGTATATAGTAGTATATAAGAGTTTCTTGGTAGCATATCATATGACAATTCCCATAAACATGTGATGACCTCGATGTTGCCAGTTTTTATTTTTTTCCTGAAACTATTACCTTCTCATAGTTTGTTTCAACAATGCATATATTATCATCTCCACGAGCGTAGACATTACAAGAAAAGATTCTAACTAAGGATAAGTAAAGTTCTTTCATGGTCACAATATATACTTTTATAGATGTCAAACATAAAAATATAATACAATTCTATATTAACATAAATATATATTCGATACACATTTACGTCATGGCTTTAACATCAGTATTTCGTATAGCTTCCTCCAGCTTCAATAATTTCTTGCAATCGTTGCGGCATAGAAGAGGCCAGATTGTAGGGAATGTTTGGTGTTCGGCGTAAGCTCTCCCAACTATTCCTCGTGTGAGCTAAAAGTGCTTCAAATGTTCTTTCATTGCGTTGCTCAAATTCGTTAATTATTATTGCCCAAAGGTTTTCAATCGGATTCAAATCAGGAGAACGTGGTGGCAGAATTAGATTAATAATCTCTGGGTGATCTTCGTACCACGCTCTCACAACGTTACTCCTATGAATGGGACTGTTATCTTCCATTAAGTAAAATGGTTCCGGTGCTGCAACCAGATACGCACGAACACTGGGTAGCAGCACCTCTTCCAGTATGTGGCAATATTGCTGTTCAGTAAAGCGTCCATCTACTTGAGTCAATTCTACGACACCATAGCCAGACATCCAGCCCCACACACCGAGATTGATGTGACCAATACGTTCGCTCGGGAAAACATTCCTTCTTCATAGCGTTTTCCGCGCTGCCTCCAACAATGCAGGGAACCATGACTATCTGTTGAAAATGTTTTTTCGTCACAGTACACAACTTTTCTCCAGAATTCTTCTCCTGCGGCAAGTATTGCAAGGCAAATCCCATCCGCGCCTCTTTATGCTCAATCGTCAATGCAGGTTTTATAGCTGGACGGCGAGAAAAATACCCTGCCTCGTGAAGTCTGTTGTTCACTGTATTTGCGCTACAACGAAGGTTCAGGTGTCTGTAAATATGCGTCGCTGGAACAAACGGATGCTCTCTGGCATGATTAACAATCGCAGCATCTTCCTCTTGAGATGTTGAACGCGGAGGACCAGACCTCGGCAAAGTAGCGATTAAGTTTTCTGCTTCATACCGATGAATCCACCGTTCCACAGTGCTTCGATGAACGTCTAGTCGTCTTGATATTTCTCTTATTGGTAAACCATATTCATGCAATGTCACCATTGCTCCCCGCATTGCCTGGGTCGTCTCGTGGTGCACAGACGGCCTTTCCATCTTTGTGTAAATGGCTTATGTGAAGCGTGCTGGGACGATAAAGGAAATGAGGATACCATGCACCCCTTCTGAAATTGATTTCGGTTGTGAAGGGTACCAACCCTTCGAATGGTAATAATAATCAGCCAATTTCCTATTTTGTTGAACATATGCATAAAAAATTCGTCTTAAAAGCCAAGGATCCAAAGATTGTCAGCAATAGTTTATATCCCAACTGAATATAGTCAGCCATCAACAGTATAATCATATTTTATTTCCAAACTACTCATGACTACTCTGTCATAGTAAATAACCTTATTATGACTTAGGTAGTAGTGGTAATTCTGAGTGGCGGCCTCTAGCCACATACGTTAAACCTATCAGTTCGTCTAAGACCAGACTCTTCTGTTTCTGTCAATTCATTGCTAGTTTAAGGTATTTTGCTCTTTGTCGTTCTAGGTCTAGGGCATTAAAATAAATATTTGAGTTTGTGTTTAGCATTTCCTCCTCCCTTCGTAATTCCCCACCCAACCTCCTTTCCTTCGACATAGCAACGCTTACCTCATCCTCATTCCACTTCCTTCATTAAACCTATTATCGCTTTTACTGTCCCTTCCTTCATCCTTCAATGCCAGCGTTCTTAAACCTAGCACATAAATTATATAATATGGAATCTAACACCTTGGATCTCTACGCATTCATGTTACTTGAAGACGCCTGTGTCTTAGGGAAATCTAAGTGTTGAGAGTGGGCTTGAGGGGTAGTCTATAGATTATTACAGATGACCTTCAACGCTCCAACTATTTAAAAATGATTATTATACGCACATCATATGGCATAATACACACATGAATTTAAGTATCTCTTACACTATTGGAATGGAATTGAATCCTACCAGAGTTAAAAAGTCGCAAGTATGGTAGATTAGTTTGTATTAAGAGGTCACTAAGAGAAAAGGACTTGGAGTAGAGCGGAAGGCAGAGAGAGAGAGAGAGAGAGAGAGAGAGAGAGCGCTTTTAAATCGCACACCTTTTAAATGGTTTGTGGGTAAGGGCTTCACGTATGTTATTTTAGTCCAGGGTAGTTTATGTGGAGGTGTTAAGTAACTTGCACTTGGGACTGTTAATTGTAAGACAACTACCATAGCTGGGACTGAGACACGTTATTCCCTGCATACTCTATATATCTATATACAGTATGTCTCTATATGTAAATAGATAGAGTGATCAACACAATGATAATGTGGACGTCATTGATGGGGTTAGAGCAGTTATGTACACCAATCCGCTGACATAAGCACCGCCCATTTTATACCTAACAGACTAGCTTGGGACGAAACAGAGGCGCGAGACTTCTTGTAAGCACTGTACATGCGATTTCCAATTTGTAATCAGATCCTGAGTGCTTTCCTTAACTGATTTTGACAAATTATTGGAAACTAAGTTTTCTCGTTTTCAGAGGTTTTCACTATCCCAGTTTTCCGGGACAAAATCGGCTATCGTTTCGGGATCCTGGATTTCCCGGTTTATTGTAAATACTATATAGGTACTCGTATATCGAAATAACGATAAATCCAATATGCGATGTTAGCTGCACTACTAGTTATGAAAATCAGTTCAGTAGAATTTTATTAAAAAGTACTTCCACATGTAAAAATATAAAAACCTTTTCGTTTTTTACACAAAAAGTAAGAAGTTAATTTTCCGTTACGAAATAAAAAATCGTTTGCAAAACAAATGAGAGGAAACAATAACCCAACAAACATCATGAGTTATCAACTCAATTCCAATACTATTAGGCACTATTTGAGTTGCACAACGCAACGTGATTTGTCATCATAGTCTGTATGTTTGCATTTCTATATTTTTTAACACAAAACTATTTGAAATAACGTAGAATACTTTGTAAAACTCGGGAAATCCCGGGATTTGCTGCGCTTGTCCCGAGATTTAAGGTTATCATTTTCTGCCCGGAAACCCGGTTGAGAAACCCTATTGGAAACAAAGTGGTTTAAAATCTTCATGTTATGGGGAATTTTCTTTGCTTGCCTCTTATTTACACAGAGTACAGTGCTTACAAGAAGTCTCGCGCCTCTGTCTCGTCCCAAGCTGTCTGTTAGGTATAAAATGGGCGGTCCTTATGGCAGCGGTGTGTTCGGATTGGTGCACATAATTGCTCTAACCCCATCAATGACGTCCACATTATCATTGTGTTGATCACCTATCTATTTATATATAGAGATACTGTATATAGTTATATATAGAGTATGCAGGGAATAACGTGTCTCAGTCCCAGCTATGGTAGTTGTCTTACAATTAACAGTCCCAAGTGCAAGTTACGTTAACACCTCCACATAAACTACCCTGGACTAAAATAACACACGTGAAGCCCTTACCCACAAACCATTCAAAAGGTGTGATTTAAAAGCTCTCTCTCTCTCTCTCTCTCTCTCTCTCTCTCTGCCTTCCGCTCTACTCCAAGTCCTTTTCTCTTAGTGACCTCTTAATACAAACTAATCTACCATATTTCGCGACTTTTTAACTCTGGTAGGATTCAATTCCATTCCTATAGTGTAAGAGATACTTAAATTCATGTGTGTATTATACCATATGATGTGCGTAATAAATAATCATTTTTAAATAGTTGGAGCGTTGAAGGTCATCTGTAATAATCTATAGACTACCCCTCAAGCCCACTCTCAACACTTAGATTTCCCTAAGACACAGGCGTCTTCAAGTAACATGAATGCGTAGAGATCCAAGGTGTTAGATTCCATATTATATAATTTATGTGCTAGGTTTAAGAACGCTGGCTTTGAAGGATGGAAGGAAGGGACAGTAAAAGCGTAATAGGTTTAATGAAGGAAGTGGAATGAGGATGGAGGTAAGCGTTGCTATGTCGAAGGAAAGGAGGTTGGGAGGGGAATTACGAAGGGAGGAGGAAATGCTAAACACAAACTCAAATATTTATTTTAATGCCCTAGACCTAGAACGACAAAGAGCAAAATACCTTAAACTAGCAATGAATTGACAGAAACAGAAGAGTCTGGTCTTAGACGCACTGATAGGTTTAACGTATGTGGCTAGAGGCCGCCACTCAGAATTACCACTACTACCTATGTCATAATAAGGTTATTTACTATGACAGAGTAGTCATGAGTAGTTATGGAAATAAAATATGATTATGCTGTTGATGGCTGACTATATTCAGTTGGGATATAAACTATTGCTGACAATCTTTGGATCCTTGGCTTTTAAGACGAATATTTTATGCATATGTTCAACAAAATAGGAAACTTGCTGATTATTATTACCATTCGAAGGGTTGGTACGCTTCACAACCGAAATCAATTTCAGAAGGGGTGCATGGTATCCTCATTTCCTTTATCGTCCCAGCACGCTTCACATAAGCCATTTACACAGAGATGGAAAGGCCGTCTGTGCACCACGAGACGACCCAGGCAATGCGGGGAGCAATGGTGACATTGCATAAATATGGTGTGCCAATAAGAGAAATATCAAGACGACTAGACGTTCATCGAAGCACTGTGGAACGGTGGATTCATCGGTATGAAGCAGAAAACTTAATCGCTACTTTGCCGAGGTCTGGTCCTCCGCGTTCAACATCTCAAGAGGAAGATGCTGCGATTGTTAATCATGCCAGAGAGCATCCGTTTGTTCCAGCGACGCATACTTACAGACACCTGAACCTTCGTTGTAGCGCAAATACAGTGAACAACAGACTTCACGAGGCAGGGTATTTTTCTCGCCGTCCAGCTATAAAACCTGCATTGACGATTGAGCATAAAGAGGCGCGGATGGGATTTGCCTTGCAATACTTGCCGCAGGAGGAAGAATTCTGGAGAAAAGTTGTGTACTGTGACGGAAAAACTTTCAACAGATAGTCATCGTTCCCTGCATTGTTGGAGGCAGCGCGGAAAACGCTATGAAGAAGGAATGTTTTCCCTAGCAAACGTAGTGGTCACATCAATCTCGGTGAGTGGGGCTAGATGACTGGATGTGGTGTCGGAGAATTGACTCAAGTAGATGGACGCTTTACTGGACAGCAATATTGCCATATACTGGAAGATGTGCTGCTACCCAGTGTTCGTGCGTATCTGGTTCCAGCACCGGAACCATTTTACTTAATGGAAGATAACAGTTCCATTCATAGGAGTAACGTTGTGAGAGCGTGGTACGAAGATCACCCAGAGATTATTAATCTAATTCTGCCACCACGTTCTCCTGATTTGAATCCGATTGAAAACCTTTGGGCAATAATAATTAACGAATGGGAGCAACGCAATGAAAGAACATTTGAAGCACTTTTAGCTCACACGAGGAATAGTTGGGAGAGCCACGCCGAACATCAAACATTCCCTACAATCTGGCCTCTTCTATGCCGCAACGATTGCAAGAAATTATTGATGCTGGAGGATGCTATACGAAATACTGATGTTAAAGCCATGACGTAAATGTGTATCTAATATATATTTATGTTAATATAGAATTTTATTATATTTTTATGTTTGACATCTATAAAAGTATATATTGTGACCATGAAAGAACTTTACTTATCCTTAGTTAGAATCTTTTCTTGTAATGTCTACGCTCGTGGAGATGATAATATATGCATTGTTGAAACAAACTATGAGAAGGTAATAGTTTCAGGAAAAAAATAAAAACTGGCAACATCGAGGTCATCACATGTTTATGGGAATTGTCATATGATATGCTACCAAGAAACTCTTATATACTACTATATACAGTATACTATATTACGTAATAATTACGATGAACAAATCAAATGCAAATTTCTCTGATTCACGGCCCACCAGTCTTGCTTTAGACTAATGACTTTCATAAGATGGAATAGGTTTAACATAGTTCGTTTAATAGGTTACCACTTAAAATAATGGCTAATCTATCTATTGTGAGACGACCGTGACTTCCTCGAAATGCGAGTGCGTGAGAGGTTCACTGAGGAATTTGGTCATTAGATTCTTCACGTAAGATATATATCACAAACAAAAATATTAACAACAATTCCCAACAATTACTTAATATCAATAATTGCATTTGAGCAAATAATTTAGACCTGCGTCAAAATAACAGGTATCATGCCATGATTTGGGTAATTTGCTGAATTAGTCGTTCTCTATAGTCTACAGTATATATTGAGACGATATAATGTAATGCCCAGCTAATATTATGATGACTAGGATTGCTCCATAACCATCCCAACATCCCGGAACTTGCTCCATTCTGCTTCTTAATCATTTGTATTTTAAACACTAAATGTAGCAGAAGTGACGTAATAATGGACGTCATTGATTGTGTTAGAGCAGTTATGTGCACCAATCCGAACATACCTCCGCTGCAATAAGGACCGCACATTTTATACCTAACAGACTAGCTTGGGACGAGACAGAAGCGTGAGACTTCTTGTAAGCACTGTATACTAAATGGGAACTCATTGGCTGTCTTTTTGAACCCTATATACCAAAAAGCTATGTCAAATAGGGAACCTATACGGTGAATGTTAGGAATCCTTCGTTACTAGGATCATTAAACAGAAGATATATTGTTTATTATCGACGAAAAATTTGTTCAATTTTTTTGCTCTTCGTACTTTGTTTATTTTGCATAGTCTTGTATTTGCATAGGCTTGATTGATACATACTGTACTTACCATGACGGCCAAATTTTGTTTGTGGTGGAGCAACTTCATCTAACTGGGTTAGTCGGCTTGTAGTAGTTTTTTTAACTGCAACAATAAATGGAAAAATAGTACTATGGATATAAACAAAGGAAATCCTGATTGTTTTCAAATGTATTATAAAACCAGCAAATATTCACCTTAATTTCCTCACTCAAACCACACATGAAATTTAACTTTTGCACTGTATCATAGAAAATAAAATCTTAGTCACGATGTAACTACAACCTCATTATTCAAATAGTCTATGTGGTGGCTGCATTTCACTTTAAATTTATGAATAAAACTGATCCTGAATGATAACAGCTTTCTAGCTTTTCGAATGTTATTGAACTTTGATATTTAATTTTATTTCCTTAAAGACTGCGAGACAAACATGCTTCATATTGTATGTAATGAAGTTATTTGACGTATCTGAAGTTTTAATGGAGAATTAATACCATAAAAAGGGCTTTGTTAATCTTTTCATTCATATTTCGTTGCAATCTACTACAACACAGTAACACATTAAGAAGTACATTTTGCAATTATATATGAATAGTTAGACCTTGGACAGTATGTTGTTGACTGATAGGTTAGTTTATAAAAATAATAGCATAAAAGTAGCTTGGCAGCAGTGGTTAAAGAAGACGTATAACACTGGTATGCATATGAAATTGTTTTGTCTGCTGTGAGGGTTTTTTCAACTCATATTATATAATTCGACCATGCTGAATTAAAAAATGACATTGGTTTTCCTCAATCAGGTCAGGTTTTTTCTCTATTGGCCATTTATTATAAGTCCAATTTTATCCCCAAATTTATTGATAAGAACACTCGTGAAAAATGAAAACATTGTGTGAATAAATACTTTTATTCATACAATGATTATGGAAAAAAGTTTATTGAGGTAGGAATGAAGTTTTTTTGGCTTTCCTTCTGTGTTTTTCTTCGGGCACGTCTCGCTTCAAACACCGGCAATAGTCCGCCAGCATATTGATATCTCAGTTTCCCTGGTACCTCTCTTCCATTATTTTGATATCTTGGTAAAATCGTTCACCCTGTTCCTCACTATAATCCCCGCAATTTTCAGGAAAATAGTCCAAGTGGGACCACAAAAAGTGCATTTTTATGGACATGCGCGACCCATGAGCTTTGAAAGCTTCCATCAAGTTTTCGACAACGGACTCGTATTCTGGACTTCTACGCTTGCCAAGAAAATCAGTGACAACTGATTTGAATGCCTGCCAGGCATTCTTCTCAGTTGGAGTCATTGCGTTTTCGAACTGAGTATCCTTGATCAAAGTTCGAATTTGAGGACCAACCCCAGCATTTAGTTTAGCATCAGATATATGAGGAAATTTACTCTCGAGATATCGGAATGCTGAACCCTCCTTATTCATTGATTTGATGAAATTTTTCATCAAGCCCAGCTTAATATGAAGTGGTGGGAGCAAAATATTTGTTGGTGGTACAAGGGGCACTGAAACGACATTATGCGACCCAGGTTCAAAATTCTCTCTGGATGCCCATTCACGCTGTGCATAGTGCTTCTCATCCGCTCGGCTATCCCATTTGCAGAGGAAACATGGGTATTTCGTGTATCCCCCTTGCATTCCCAATACAAATGCCACAATCTGAAAAAAAATGAAAATATTTAAAGAATTTAGAGAATTTGTTCTATCAGATAAAAAAAATCTATGCATTGGACTGTATCACTTCTGTGGGGAAGTTAAGTGTTCTTATACGCTCTCAAATAACCTTTGGAAAAACAACATAATCAATAGCAATAGTTTACTTATGATATTAGTATTACCTTCAAATCTCCACAGATCCCCCAGTTATGTTGGTCGTATACGAGAGCATCCAGTAAAATTTTCATGTTATCGTAGCTCTCAGTAAGTTGTATGGAATGTGCTACAGGGACTGATGCAACCTTATTCCCAATGTTGAGAAGTACTGCTTTCAAACCTCGTTTAGACGAGTCTATAAATAGCCTCCATTCTGATGCGTTATATGGCAGGCCCAAGGATTCGATTAGCCCCTCAACATTGCAGCAGTACACTAAGGAAGAGGTATTTTCGTGCACTGCAAAAAACTTGCGGAATTCTTCCTCTCGTTTCCTATACCAGGAGAATGTTGTTCCCGGAGCCAGCAAGTTGTCCTCTCGAAGTCGTGAGCCCAAGATCTCGGCAGCTAATTTGGAAAGTCCTAAATCCCTGGTAAGATCATTAAGTTTGGCCTGGTTGAGAGGCCTCGGCTCATTTGAAGCGGTATTTTGAGGTATATACGACTGGGACTGGTCATTGGCATTGGTCATTGATTCATCATCAGAATCATCGAAGTCCAAGGTTTGAGGTGGGTCGGGTATTGGAATTCCAGGACCATGGGGTACAGGTCTCATAGCAGAAGGAATGTCAGGGTATACAACAATGTGTTTATTCTTCTTGTTAACTCCTGAAAATAGAAACACAGAAACATGGATATAAAACTTGCATATGAAATAGAAGAAGCATTCAGACAGTGGCGGCTCGTGAGGGAAGGCTGCGGTCTGTAAGATATGAAATAGGTCGATGGAGTCTGTATATTTTCTTTTTTTTCATTCATATTGTCCCTTCGGGGACAATATGAATGAAAAAGAAAGAAAATATACAATCATTGTATATGTAAATGTAACTTGTATAACAATATGTATGTGTAAATGTATTTTCTATAACAATATGTATATGTAAATGTATGATTACCATTATGGTGAATATTATGCTATATATGGTGAATATTACATTATGGTGAATATTATGTCAAGTTTCATACGAGGATTTCAAAATATTTAAGAAAAATAAATTTATAAGCCCACCTTGGAGGTTTGTCATACAGAAATAGCAATCTGTCACGTGATCCTTTCCTTCTCTCCAAATCATGGGAATTCCAAAAGGCAAAGATTTCGCTCTGCCTTTGCTCCATCTTCTCAAATTTTCAATGCACGTCTTGCAGCACATATGAGGAGCGAAATTTTGTCCTGGTCCCCTAGCTTAATTCCAAAGTATGCTCTATACATTGTCTTCACAAATTTAGTGATTTGGACTGGTTATTTGGCATGGTAACCGTCCCACATATGTAGCAGAATCTATTGGGATCATTTTTACACGCTCTATTCATTATGAAATATTTTATCTATATGCCTGAAAAGTAAAAAAAGATATTATACAAGTGAAACAAGTGATGATAGATGTTACTGTTCCAATTCCGCTTTGACAAAATCACGAAAAATTCTATTTTACTTATGAGGCCATAGCCGGATAACCTGAGCTGATTGAGAAAAACGGATTGCAGATTCGAAATCAGCAGGAAAAACTCTATAAGAATCACTTACAAAACCCTTGACAGCAAAATTGATGCATACCAGTGTATAATTAGTTCTTAAACGAGTAGTGAAAATAACGTAAAAAGAGAAGATGAAGACTCCGGAATTCGTTGACAGACAGGATGAAAAGATTACGCATCGTTTGATTGGAGATGAAACGCCCTTGTGTCTTAGATCTTAACTGAAACGCCCCCCACCGTTCACCTCTATCTTCACACTTGGTAGATTTTTTTCCTTAGCAAGAGCACTATAATAATTTTGATTCATTTTAAAACAATCTTTTGAATTTCCTATTAACATTCAATAGAATACACAATTTCATTTAAGCTAATCATCACGTATTATTACTAAATATCATATTAAAATGAAAGCATGACTGTCAAAAGTGAGAGTATTTAAGAAGTATGTTTGGCGTAAAATGGATTGATCATGTGAAAAATGAAAATAGTATGGTACGTCAGTATAACATAAGGAGAGAATGAATAATGATAGAATTGCGATAAAAGTATATAATGTTGAGTGTGTTGGTGTGAAAAGGCGAGGAAGACTGCGTAAAACATGAAATGGTTTAATTAATAAATCTGTGAATAAGCGTGAAGTTCATGTTAATGCCGCACAAGAGTTAATGAGAAACAGAGAGGAATGGAAACCGTTTTTCAGGTGTGTAAATGGAGATGTTCGATTCACATGACTTGTTGCTAAGTGTGTATCTCCAAGCTTGGCACGAAAGATGACACTAAACCCTGAGGTTGGTGGTGCTTTATTCCAATTACAATTGCCTTTGTATTCTTGTGTGTAAGTGATATGAATGTTGTTGGTCCGTAGTTTAACTGTCGTGCCCACACTATGAAGAATAATGAATGGTTCCTTAGATAATGTATGAATGGAACAATTTGAATGGTGTACAAAAATTCCTACATTTTATCTTCACCACCCGAAACTAATACAAATTTAATTGTAAGTCTGAAATCTCAGCTAAAAAAATTTAAATAACTTGCACAGTAAATATGCACAGTGTAATCTTTTTCAAAATACATAAACTAGAATATTAATGAGATACTTTACAATGACAACCTAAAATCTAAAACAGATAGGTTCGCCTCAACTATCGGGCGGCTAATAATAATAATAATAATAATACATTTTTAATGATCGATGTGTTTCATATTTAATTAAAGTAAAAAAGGGTGCTCCAAACTATCTATGAACATGGTACGAAAGATTTTACTTATTCCTGAGAACACATCATTTAGAAAGTAAAATGATTCGAAATTTTTTGACATAGATCACTGCCCTACTTCAGATTGGTGAACAAATTAAGACTGTATAATTCGAAATTCACGAGACGATTCTCTGTGACCCAAATTCGTGTCAACAATTTTTCATATAAGTCACCTATTTTTCATATATATATATATTTTTTTATTTTATCATTATCTTTTAACGAAATTATAAACTTTTAAAGGCCAAGTTATTAAGTCTGTCCAATCAGTGCATAATTGAAAACTTATTTAGAGGTAAAAGGCATGATTCAATCTGGAGTTTTTAAAGTATTTTCAAGCGGACTATTTTACTGTTGTTTAATTGTTTATTCACCGTGAACGAAAGGCAAAAACAACCATTCCTTTATTATTATTATACAGTAGTGTATAATCCACACTCTTACCGGCAGATAGAGGGCAGCAAACGATAGGCATGTTTCTGTTAAACCCACAGTGAGTGGGCGTTTCACCTTTGGCTGAAGAAGGGCACTTCCAGACTTCCAAGCAGCGGCCTTGAATACCGAAAGCTGTTCGACAGGGTCCGGTAGAGGACTCTGGAAACAAGATTTCTGGAAAAGGTAAATATATTTAGAAATAAAAGAGCGATTTATAAACAAAAGAAAATATATACATTTTTTCAAATGAAATATTTCTTACCTTGTGCAAAACCCGAACAAATTAAATACATAAAAATCGTAAAGATGCTTCCAACGAACATAATTGCTGATTTTCTGTTAATACTCTAACAAGTTTCAGATAAAAAAACAAACAAATAATTAATACTAAATAAATACAGGTTTTAATTTGGTCTCTTAAATATTTTATATTCTTCATTAAATAAATCAGTCAAAGGTTCATAAAAGAGTGATAAAATGTCTGACATTACTGTAAAATTTTTACAGTATAAAGTTATGTAAAACACGAACTCAAATGAGAAAATACTTCCAAACTTTGATAAATTCTGAATCAGAAATATTTTCATGCATTGTAAACTGAGATGTAAATAATTTCAAAACATCAAAACTAAATGTAAATTTGAATGATATTCTACGCGATTATTGTTTTGAATCGAGAGAAACACATCGTTTTGTAACGCGTAATAATTTCATTTAAATAATTTATGTTATTCACTACGAATCTAATTATATTACCGTTGTTCTTACAAACTGAATTAGTATCGAAAATTAACACGCAACATAGACACTTATACGATACTTGAATGATATTCTAAATTTAGGGCGTTTCAAATGTCCGAAATCATAGAAAATATTTTTGGTACTTGTGGGTTATCTGTCGCCACTTTTTCAGTCGTTTGTTTCACGGCAAATTCCTCCGAACATCCATTGTTGTGGTAAAATGCGTCCGGCATTGTTTTTACGCCTCGTGAACAGGCTCTCATCGATCTCAACCACTATTCCTTCTAACCTAACCTAACCTAACCTAACCTAAGGGGTCATTTATTTTTTAGTTAGGTTAGTGTGTGGTTAGGTTAGGTTAGTGTGAGGTTAGGTTAGGTTAGTGTGAGGTTAGGTTAGGTTAGGTTAGGTTAGGTTAGGTTAGAAGGAATAGTGGTTGAGATCGATGAGAGCCTGTTCACGAGGCGTAAAAACATTTTTGTAAAAATGGCAACATGATAACACACATCTGTATTTGTGAAAAAGTTGGAAAATTAAATTAAAAAGTGGCGAAAGATAACCCACAAGTACCATATTTTTAATGTCTACACACACATACACACACATACACACATACACACACACACATATATATATATATATATATATATATATTAGTGGTGTACCTATTACTCGGCATGAGCATCGGCAGAATCGGCCATTTTGGGGGCATCGGCCAAATTTAACCGATTCTTTTACTGATTATTTGGAATTTTTAAATTTTCATTTCAAAACAAAATCTATATTTATGGAAAATTGAACAGCCAAAAACCACTATTTATGATTATTTATACTCATTTCAAAGTGTAATTATATAAAAATATTTTACATTTTCGACAAAGGCAAAGCTTAATAAGTTAAGTTATTTATAAATTTACATTTTCTGTAACTAGGTAATCTCTAAATATTATAAACTATTGTAATCTCCTACTCTATATCAATAATAATTCTATATTAAATTGTACTTTATAATTTATATATTAAACCATCTTAGGTGCTACTGTAGTATGCGGTCTACCTACGATTTGGCGGTCTACCTTTTAATTATAGCTTCTTATCTTGTTTACTAATTGTTTGTTTACATCCCATTGTCAATCGCCCTTGACGATTGGTTAGGTTTAGTCACGATATTTTCGTTAGTTTTAACGAAAATATCATGATTAAACCTAACCAATCGTAGGTAGACCGCATACTACAGTAGCACCCCATCTTATTATGTTGACTTTATTTAAAGTATTTTAATAATTCTATAAACCCAAATTGTACGTCCATTTTTTTTTTTTAATTAAAATTGTCCATCAGGAACTTCAAATTTTAATGAAAAATTTTGTTGTTTACATTGTTGAAGAAAGAAAATGCCTTCGACATAAGGGAAACCAGTTAATTTAAATATTGGTATTCAATTTGTGAAACTAATATAAAATTATTTTATCATTTTACTTAGTAATAAAACTACTTCATATCATTTTAGCTACGGTGTATGAGTAACAAATTCCTGTGTTGTGTATTGTGGAGTGAGCTAAGGAAAAGCATTTAAACAAATTTGAAATTTAAAAATATGAAAATTGAAAGTTTTCACATTAGATTAGTAAAATTTATGAAGGGAATTGATTTTTGAAAATATAGGCAAAGAATTGATATCGGTACATCACTTGGTTATCTTGGTTTTGTTTTCCTCAAAATTGTTCATTTTGACGAAGGTCAAGCTTGCCACTCTACCTCACACCTCCAGTTTAACGTGGAATCCGAACCACGCCCCACCAGCAGCCAGCGTCTTAACCACTAGGCTACCGAAGGTACCCATTTATCTACCAACCAATTTTTTTATTGTATGGAAGGATGAACAACTGGGTTTTGCTGCACGCCGCCTGCCGTCACCGGGTTTCGATCCCGGGGCCGATGGATTCGTAGTCAGCAACGCTAACCACTACACCACCAAGGCACTAATATATATATATATATATATATATATATATATATACATATATATATATATATATATATATATATATATATATATATATTATGGAACAAGACTAGTCCATATGCAAACATATAATAATCAAAGCTTTCGACATATTCTCATGTCATCTTCAGTGATATATATACATACATATATATATATATATATAATATATATATATATATATATATATATATGCAATTAAAAACCAACTATGAATTTAAAACAATTTTAAATATTAATGCAGATATAACAAACGAAATTACCTTTAAGATAAGAGTAAATAAGTGAAAACATTATAAAATAATTTAGGGGAACATTATGGAAAAGTTTAAAAATGTAAAACATTAAAATCTATAAACCTTAAAAGGAACAAATCAGGTACGAGTTACTCGATCACAGACGCAGTAGAGAGAATGAAGAGGAGAAAGGTTGGTACAATTTGTTGAAGGGCGTTAACTTGGTTGATTGATTGGTAGGTAAAGAAAAATTTATTGCGCGGATATTCAGGTTATGGAATTGGGTATGATGATTTATATCTGGTTTATGTTTGAAAATGAGTATTGTTTCTCAGAGGGGTAGATCGTGTTTATTGGCTTTAGCAATTATTGAGAAGTTATTAGGTCTAATTATTAAGGTGGTCTAACTCAGTTCTTCTCAATCTTTTCCGACATCATTCACCCTAAACATTTTTTTTTAAACTCGCTCAACCCACTTCGAATACAGTGAAAAAAATAATCTTTTAAATTTTCATTGCTCATTATTATTCATTATTCAATGTTTTTAATATCTAATATTCAACAATTGTTTCGACAAAATAAAGTGTACATATACCTTGATTCTGATCTCATTCACCCCTGGGTGAACCATTCACCGGTTGAGAAGCACTGGGTCACTCTAACTCAGTGGTACCCAAACTGGGGGCCATGGCCCCCAAGGGGGCCATGACGGATTTTGTGGGGGGCCATGGAGTAAACTTATAGTTACAGATATACATAAATTAGATTATTTCACAACTAATTCAATTATATATTATTCCTTTACATAATATTTAAAAAAAAATATTGGTTGGGCCACGGAGGTTGTCATATTTTGACAAGGGAGCCACAGGCCAAAAAAGTTTGGGAACCACTGCTCTAACTGATGGGAGTGGGAACGTATATGCGATTGGGAAGGATTTTAAGTCTATTTTTAGTGCGACTACTAAAACCCTTGTGTTCATCGATACGGACTTTGAGTTGGCGTGTAATCATGCGTTCATATAGGGGCCTACGTTCCCACTCCCACCAGTTAACCACCCAAGTCTTGGTGTTCCTTATTCGACTAAGGTTTCCACCGCAAAAATCACTTAGCTCATATATATGTGTGTGTGTGTGTATATTAGGGTGACAACAAAAATCGAAAGTTGGAGTTTTTTATTGGCCATTTGTTCAATGCTGCTACTACATGAGAAAACAATGTACTGTAAATATTAGGTCATTCGGATAATATTTAAGGGTGTCTCAAGTGAGGTAAATAATTCTCCTTATAACAAAAATTAATTATTCATTACCTAGTAAAAATAAATTAATATTTTTTTAATTAATGTAAATAAACGTTAGTTTTTAGTTCATAAGGTTTAAGTGCAGGCGTACTTCAATCGTAATAAGTAAATAATATATTTACTAAATTTCCAGGGTGTCTTTCATTCAATTGTAGACCACCCATTAATTCTTGCTTTTCCTCAAGCCATACCCCTTTTTCAATGTACCAGGCTGAAACTTCCTATGATCCTCAACAACCTGCAAGAGATGTTGGCGCTGTTCTTCATTCTTCGTAATCTTTGTATTGAAGGCCTGGATCAAGGCAATTCCCCCTCTCTGCCATGTCATTGACGACTTTTAGTCCTTCAACTATAGTCAAACCAGTCTTGAAATCTTCGTCGTCCGGCCAGGTCTCTGGTTCCTTGGACAAGAAACCATCATTAATTTTTAGAAGTTCAAAGAGAAGCTTTGATCCTTTCAAGGCAAAGTCCGAGAGCTGCTTTGTTGAAATGGAAGAAACAGCAGGTATTGGGGCTCGCTTTGGAGGATCTTCAGCAGCTTCTTTTTCGAGGATTGATCGAGCGATATTCTTTTTCGTCGTTGCATTGATACCTTTATCAAAGAGTGCGAGACCAATCAAGTACTCGCTGAGGTACCATAAGTGACGACCGAGGACACTAAGGCAGGATGCTGAGATCTTTTCATCGTGGTACTTTGCTAGGTCTTGAAGAAGCTTCAAATCGTTCGCGGGAGCAGATGAAGGACTGCTGGCCGTGAACCACGCGCTGACATATAACTTTAGGGCAAAAAATACAAATCGTTTTAAGCCAGACATTTCACGAGTTGTAAGTCTAAACTGATGGGAAAGCAGCAGGATTTTTAATGAATAAAACTTTTGCCATCCAACGTGCTCGGTGAAGTGCTCCAGGTCGCCGAAACCTAAAGTTAGGTAAATTACCTCCAAGGATTGTAATCGACAACTCCAAGAATTCACGGTAATCATCCCTCGGCTGATGTTTTGTCAGATATAGATTCCAGCAAGCGATCAGTTCTTCTCGATTCTCATTCAGACTCGATGGAAGGTCTGACAGGGTCTTGTACTTATCTTGGCAAATTGTATTCCACGTCTCTTTGAAGCGGGAGAATAGGAGGATATCTGGACCAGATGATGGTCCCATGCATTCCATGTACGCCTTATCAACGACAAGTTCTAGGATATGATGGCGACATGCAAGGTATAAGAGTCGGCGGCCGAGTTTCTGCTCCAAAATTACGCATGCCCCAGACAAGTAACCAGTATTTGAAGCTGTAGTGTCGAAGCTCATAGCTGATACCTTTTCTGACACATTCCATTCTTTGAGCGCAGCATGTACCACCGAGGCGATGACCTCACCCGTTCCTGATGTCAGCTTAGGTACACCCAAGAGCTTCTCGGTATCAACTCCGGTTACGAAAATGGCTAGTCGGTCACACCGACCACCTTCATCGTCTGGTAGAATTTTTCCGTCCCAGTGAACAGTGAGCACTTCGTTGGGTGTGAACCTTTGTTTAATCTTTTCTGCCGTCGCCGAACGGAGCCTTTCTCGTGATTTTCTAATGGTTTCATAGTTGAGCGCGAGTTTTGTGAGTTATGGCCGAGGCTTCTAGCCGTAGCGTCGATAATCCGGTGTGCTGAACGATGACTGATTCCTGTGCGATCCAATGTACTTCCCAATTCGGGAGTGATGACTTGGATAGTGCCACGAGCATAACACTTGCGTTTTTCAGGAGATGCGGGCGGTGAGTCTTCAGATGATGGCGCAGAATACTTACCTTAGATATCTTAAAAGAATCGGGAGAGAACTTCTAAGCGTTGTTTTCAGTCAGGCAGTCGTATGCAAAATGAACTTGAAGCACCAAAAGCTGATCATCCAAAGATTGATACACATCATATTATTTAACGATTTATTTATGAAAATTTTAATTTAATGAAATAAATTAATCGATTTCCATAATCTATAGTATGAAATAAAGGAAACAATTCTATTAAATTATATAATACACTTGCATTCTCGAAACATTTTTGTTTTTGAAGCGTTGTTGAAACTCGTTCATTCTTGAAATTTCTTCCGCGCGACAGTTTCATTCATGTGACTCGAGGCACCCCTAAATGCTTTCCGAATTCCATGAGATTTCGTCTAGGGTGTTTCCTCATAGGGTGGCAGCATTGGACAAATGGCCGGTAAATTGTTTTGAATTTCAAATTTTATCCCTATAAGAAGTTGTCACCCTAGTGTATATATATATAAAGAATTCACGCAGAGGGTCACTAACTTAAAGAAAGATCTATTGTAACTTCAATTTACTCATCGAGCATTTAGTGACCTTCGAGAATAAACAATTTGTAATAAGGATCCGTCTCCCCTGACAACGGACATTTTTTATTCTCTATTACAAACTGGTGAAGAAGTAAGGGATAAACGGATTTTTTATTACACACACACACACACACATATATATATATATAAAATACTTAATTGAAAAATAAATCTTGTTTCAAAAGTCCGGAATCATAAGCATATTTATTTTTAAGTTTTTATAATATTTATGTTATACATTTATAATCTATAATCGAAGTCGCGCCCTGATGACTGTTATAGTGATTTCATTCATTCAATATTTCCCAAGCTATGTATGACTCGTTTCCTTTCAACGGAAGTCACGCGCTGTGACGCAGACGGTTTCTTTGATTTCACTTGGGAAACACAATGCTCTCAGGTGACGTCAACCGCTTGCGTGATGGCGTAGCCAGGTTCCGTTCCTTTGACTATATAAGAAGGGGATCAGCGCCCTTACGGCAGATCCCTGAAGGAGGGTCTCCGGGCCGAAGGGTTTCGGTCCGTTAACGGGAATTGCTTTTGAAAATTGGAAGATTGGGTATCAATTTGAAATCTGATCATTTAGAGAGAAAGATCGGTAGTTTGATATTGATTCATATAAGTCTGGGGACTCAGAACGGACTCGAGGGCGTCCTAGAAGGGGTTCGACTTGTTTCATATCTTACAATGAAGATAAAGTAACATTTTATCATTATGAAATATGTATTATTTTTATTATTATTATTACCTCCCGAATATAACTTGCAGAATCTAACTAGCGCTTCGTCAGTAGCGAGACAGGCTGGGTTGCGTTTCAGTTGTTCTCCGAGTGACGATCAGAGGGAATATGAACTTGTATTATTTCTATTATTATTATTACTTCCCTGTTCTATATAAAAGAAATATTTGATTCATGCTAATCCATTCTATTTATCTCGCCTATATTCAAATTAAAGATCATGTAAGCCGTTGTGTTTATTTTCTACTCTTTGGACTTTGATAAATGGGATTAAAGAAAAACACGGGCCCACACAGTGCTCCGCGATTGTGTGAATACGAAGAGTGAACTATTTCTGCATCCAGGAATGCTAAAGTAATAACCCTCTCTCTAGTAACATCCTGACCTTGCCCTGAGAGAGCAGGTTATTACAAGTGGTGTCAGAAGTGGGATTCGAATCCACGCCCGGAACCAATCTATTATACTTGGGGGTTTACCCGGTGAGTTTAACCCTCAAGTACAATAGAGTACTCCTTTGCGGTCCTGCGGGGACCTACAGAGTGCGCTCACCTTCCGGTCACTTACGGAATCCGGGAGCTTCCTTAACCCTTGTTTCACTCGTCGAGTTTAGATTAATTATGATGGGATTAACTGAGAGTCAGCTTTAATTTTAGGCACTTTAATTAAGTTTAAATAAGCGTATTACAGGCGGAAGTTTATAAAAAGTTGCTTAGCTCTTAGGTTCACAAGGTCTATTTTAAATTAAGTTCACCGGGCTATGAACGGATTGTTCTGTAATCTACGAGTGACAATTAAGGTCACTAAGAAATAAACGGATTAAGTCTGCAGGCGTTTCCTTCAGTCAGATAATCAACTCCGATTTTCCGATATAAAGCTCGATCCCTAATTGAGGTAGGTGAAATTCACCCTTCACCCGGGGTATAAGTTACGTTAGTTCAAAGGTCAGACGGTTCCCTTCTCGTGACTACACCCTTGAGTCCTTTCTCGAACCGCTTGAAAAGCACGCTAATGACATACGGGGCAACTCGCTCCTCGTTACCCGCGATAAAATGAAGAGCGATTTCCTTCTAAGGCCTACTACCCTTAAGCCCGTTCTGAGAAAAGAAGAGCGCCTGCTCTTGTAGAATATTTAAGAAGGGGGGCGTGCTAATGCATAACATTTATCCTATTTATTTCGTCTTTCAATATTGCGTCTGACATTCGTTCAGTATAGCTATTATACGGGACGAATGAGTGGTGACTGGTGGTGAAGTAGTCTCCTACAATGATATTATTAATTAAGTCTAGGTCTGTACTTACTTTAGACAGGGAAGGGTTAACAACGGAATTGTCCTCTCTCCAGGAAAGTATTTTTATAGCGAAATACTGCGTGACAACTGATAATACCATCGTGAAAAACAGAAGAATTAAAGCTCTTAACATTTTTCATCTACATGAAAAAAAAAGAGCTGCAAGGAGATCTCAAGATGCGGCACTTCATTCATCTTTAAGGCTTTGTGGAACTCATGAAGAAACCTTAATAAGAAAAGAGAATTTAAAAATTCATCTATTAGGATGAAAGAAACTGTTGAAAGAAAATGAAAAGAGCAGACGATAAAGAGGCTAGAATAGCTGTGAGAATGGAAGAGACTGATGAAGAGAGCTTTGAGGAGAGAAGATAAAAATAGTCATTTAATGATTAGCCGACCTCACCCGGAGGGTAGGATAGTCAGTCTACTCTCCGGCCGGTCCCAAGTGCGGATAAAATGAGAGGGTTGGTGTCAGGAAGGGCATCCCGCCGTAAAAAAATACCCACGCCACAACCAAATGAGATGAGTCAAAAGAATGATACGCCTCACCTTAAACAGCGACCCCATATAAAAATGGGAATGATTATGCTGAGGAAGAAAAAGTCTAGGTCTGTACTTAAAACTAAATCTAGAATATTGCGTTATCTAGTGTGTTCCTTGACCATTTGAAAAAGTGAACTTTCGAGCAAACCCTCGTACAGTCGACGACCGGAATTACCGTATTTCCCGGCGTATAACGCGCACTTTTTTCCCCCAAAAATCACCCTGCCTGTTATACGGCGATGGTACACATTTTTGGTAGGGGAGGAATGGTCGTATTATTATAGTTTGGCTGTATATCGTCTCGTGACACATTCCTGTTACTCAGTATTTACTCTTAATATTATAAATGCAAATTAAAAGAAAAAGGAAATTTTTATTATTGAACCTAAATATAAAAATAATAAATGGAAACAAACTGCCATATGGTTTATTCGGTGACAGGACAATTGCGTCCCGGACGAATGCGTCCGGTCATTAGCGTCCCTGGACAATTGCGTCCGGTTTTATTTCGTCCCGGACAATTGCGTCCGGTTTTATTTCGTCCCAGACAATTGCGCACTTCCACAACTACAATATGAAGTTTATTTATTAGAGAAGTGAGTAGAAAGTTCATTGTGACTTCAGCTACGCAATTGTCCAGGGACGCCAATGACGAGGGACGAGTATGTTTGTTATTGTAATTTTGTATGGGATATAATGCCCGGTTAGATTAATTGAATGCCCAGTTAGGTCAACTGTATGCCCTTGACGATTGGTTAGGTTAAGTTGTGATATTTCCGTTAAAACTAACGAAACTAACTTTATCTTAAGTGGACGTAACCCATAAACTTTGACAATGATGTTGCTGATGATAGATAAAGTTTTAGATAACAGTTTCGAACAGAACTTATGAACATATAACAAGTTTAATATGTTAAAATGAAAAGTATATTTGAAATTCCGATACTAACTTTCTATTCACTTCTCTAATAAATAAACTTCATATAGTAGTCGGAGAAGTGCGCAATTGTCCGGGACGCAATTGTCCGGGACGCAATTGTGCAGGGACGCCAATGACCGGGACGCATTTGTCCGGGACGCACTTGATCAAGACGCAATTGTCCTAGATCCGGTTTATTCATCATCACTGCTGCTATCCTCATCATCCTCAGCGCTGTCTTCGAAACCCGAAACTTCTTCATCACTGCTGCTCTCCGTGTTGGAACTTTCACTGTCTTTGTATAATAAGGCATCCAGGGCATTACTTATGCCACATTTCTTAAAAGATTTTATTATTATTTCTTTTCTAACTGCATCCCATGATGTCTTGACCCACTGACACACCTGTGAAATTTTTAATTTCCTAAATTTTCTTTTCAAAATTAGGGTGCGCGTTATACGCCGGGAAATACGGTAGATTGTAAAGGACTACCCCAATCCCTACAAGGTAATTTAAGAGCTCCCATAATTATCTCATGTTCGCTAATTACATCAAAAATTAGTTCCTGAAGCCAATTATCACTATCGACAGTCTGAGAGGGAAGCCTGTATACTAAACCAAAATTAATTTCTTTCGTTTAAAGTGTGACCGAACGTATAGTACTGTACTACTACCCCTTCTTTCTTTTCTATCATTGTTAAACATCTCATAACTTGGAGTATGATATTCTCCGAGGAAATTTCTACTCTGTATTTAACCGGATTCAGTAATTGCTACAACCTCAAATTTTTCGTCAAGGACAATACTTAATAGCTCATCAAATTTAAATCTTAAACTTCGAGCATTAATATAAAATACATTTATAAAATCTTGAGTACCGCAATAGAATCTCGAGGTTCTTCGAGGAGGCAGTAGTTCACTGTAAGGAAAATTTATGTTAAGCTCTTCGCTTTCATAGGAGTTACGCCGTTTTTTGCATGAAAAGCCATCGCAGAGCCATGCAATGGTCTACGAAGAAGAAGGTGTCAATCATTCGGTCAATAAAACTATGGAAAAGAACGCAGCCATAAAATTCTTAAGCTTCACATCCGAACCCATTGTGTCAAGATTTGTGAAGCTGCATTTAAAATCTAAGTTCCTCGTGAACTTAAAGAAATATTAAGCTTTCGCTCCCTTAATACTTTCTTTTCAAAATCTTCGGTTTGAAATTATTTACTGTGACTTTTTCGGTGTGAAATTATTTACTGTGACTTTTTCGGTATGAAATTATTTAATGCGACTTTTCCACAGATAGATAGATAGATAGAGAGAAAGAGAGACAGAATCAGCTCATTTATAGTAAGGATTAAATACTGTATATACAGTATGTGAGAGGAGAGACTATTGCGAAGTTCGTTTCAAGTACTCTAGGGTAGAGCTTATCTGGACCCGGAGTTTTTTGGATTAACTTTCCCTTTGGCCAAGAGTACTTCAGTTTTACTAATGGTAAAATCGTGAAGCTTTAAATGATCTTCACTGAGCATGATTACGGGAACGGGAATATATTGTTTAAATTTTCTTTAGTAAAGACGGAAAAGAATTTATTTAAAACTTCCGTTATCTGTAAGTCATCGTAAATTTGTTCGTTGTTTTCGCCTATGAGTGGACGAATTGTCCACGAAACTACTTTTTATTCGGAACATAATTATAGAATTCCTTCGGATTCGATTTAATTTGGGTCACTATGGCTAGCTCATAATTGTGCTTACTTTTTCTAACAAGTTTTTTGCTTCGCCTTCTCGATAGCTTGTAAGCATTTTCATCGGAGAAATTATTGTTTCTTTAAATTTAAAAAACGCGTTCCTTTTTAACGTTAAGCTACTTTTAATTTTAGCATTCCACCATTTGGGCTTAACAGACTTCGCCAATCTCTTTTTACATAGTAGAATATCGTAGAAATTATTCTAGAAGAAGCTTCTCAGCCTGTAGATCTAGCACTGGATTTTTGTCGTGTGGTCGTACAATAGGTCCTGTGCACTCCAGTGTGTATCCAGGAGTTTCTCAAACGCTATTATCTCTGGTGCATTAACGATATGCTCTCGTATACTGTTCCAAATGTCAACAACTCTCTGCGTGAACGAATTTTTTCTGATATTTCGTGAGGCTCTTTCCTTGTATATCTTAAATTGATGTCCTCGAGTTCTCGAGTAGTCTCTCATCTGGAACAAGTCATTCGTCACCTCCTCATCATATTTACCAGTTAATATCTTGTAGATCATGTCTCCCCCTACACGTCTGTATGCTAGTGTTGATAATTCTAGTTCCCTTAATCTCTCCCTATATGACAGGTGACTCAACCCCGGAACCAACTTAGAGGTCTCCGTTGCACATTTTCAATGGATTCTATATGTTTCTTGAGATATGGACACCAAACCTGATTCGCGTATTCCAAGTGAGGTCTAACCAGTGAAACAAACAGCGTCTTAAACATATCTTTATCCAGGTATTCGAATGTCCTCCTTATGAGTCCAACTATCCTGTTTGCTTTGTTGATCTTTTCTGCCATGTGTTTTTCAAAACTCAAATTACTGTCTATGATCACTCCTATGTCCTTTTCGCTATTACTCTTGTCCATATAGTCCTTTTTAAGAAACATTTTATACCTTCTTTCTCCGAAGTCCATCCTATCTTTTCCTATTTGCATATGCTTACACTTGTCCAAGTGAAACTTGAATAACCATTTATCGAACCACCTCATTTCATATATATTCCCTTGTAATTTATCTGCATCCTCTTTACATGTAATCTTCCTAAGTATTTTAGTGTCATCTGCATAGAGTTAAATGTCACTATCATTCCTTATCACATCAGGTAAATCATTTATATATAACACAAAGAGCACTGGGCCCATGACACTTCCTTGAGGTATGCCCGAGAGAACATCCCGACAGCCAGATGCCTCTCCTTCCACTATCACACGCTGCTTCCTAGTTTTCGTAAACGCCTCGAGGCATTTAATAATTAATTCCCCCATGCCATACATCTTTAACTTATGTAACAATCTATTGTGAGGGACCTTGTCGAAGGCCTTCATAAAGTCACAATATGCTACATCAGTGCTGTATCCTTCATCTATAGATTTAGTCCAATTATTTAAAACTTTTATCAACTGTAGTACCGTAGATCTCGCTGATATAAAGCCGAACTGCTTTTTGCTAAATAGGCCATTTATCTTCATATGTTCATGATTTCATCTCTTATCAACGACTCAAACAATTTAACCACTGTACAGGTCACGTTGACAGGGCGACAATTTCCCGGATAACATCTATCTCCTTTCTTGAATATTGCTTCTTCTCTTAATATAGAGACTAAATAAATCAGAGAGAGGTTCGGCAAGTTCATGTGACAGTTCTTTAAATATTCTCGGGTGTAACTGGTCTGGACCCGGGGATTTATTTTTCTTCAATTTCTTCAAAACTTCCTGATTTTTCCTTGACTTACATCTATGAACTCAAGTTTCCTCTCTGTCTTCAACTCCACTTCAAGCACATCTCCCTCTGCTCTCTCGTAAACACTGATGTAAAGAAGTCTGCTAATTTGTCAGCTTTCTGTTGGTCATTTTCATTCTTTTATTCATATCATCATCAACATAAAGATTAAGTATTGCTGACTTAGACTTAGTTCGTCTATTTACGTATCCCCAGAATTTTTTGGGGTTATCTTTTACTTCATTAACTATTCTCTTTTCATTATTTCTCACAAATTTCCTAGTCTCCAATCTCACCCATTACTGACTCTCCTGTATTTCTCCTGCATTTCCTTTACCTCTTTGTCTTGTTCTGTATTTGACTCAGCACTTCTTTTCAAATGGGTTAACATGTTCCACAATCTTTTTTCCTTTTAATTTTGCTCCATAGTTTCCTATTCATTGGTAACTTAGCGTTTAACACTTTCTTATTCTTGTTCATCTTTCTCTTTCGTACACATTTGTCTATAGCATCCTGAAGCTTATTTTTCATCCAATTCCATTTGTCTTCTCTCTCTATGTCAATAAAATCTTGCCATCCGTCACTCATTAATTTTCTCATTTTCAGATAATTGCCTTTATCATACACATATCTTGGTTTTTCTTTGCTCTGCTGTTTTACACCCACATCACATTTGATATGCAAGCTACAGTGATCACATTTGCCAAGAGGTGGAGAAGTATCAACTTGCATTACAAAGTTCTCGTTATTACTCAAAATAAGGTCCAATAAACTTCCCTTATCTGATCTTTTGTATCGCGTTAGTGTTTTGACAAACTGAGTTAGATAACATTCTCTTGTTTTCTCTATGAACTTAAAGTGAATGTCATCAATGTCTTTATTAGTAGTTATATAATCACAGTTAATATGTGGTAAATTAAAATCTCGTATGTACAGTTCATATTGTAGATTTTGTTAATTTTTCATATCAAATAAACGCAACATCCTTGAATTATTTTCCTCTGACGATGACATATATACTACATATACTACATATATACTACATATATACTACATATGATAATATCTTCATCTGACGTACTTTTTAATCTAATACACATGTATTCTTCAAAGCCACAGTTCAAAGTCACTGGTGTATATTTCACTTCATTTCTAATGTTTGATACATCAACATGCCTCTGCTGGCTCTATTTTCAGCGACTTCATATCCTTCTATTTTTAATTCAGATAAGTATCTTTCGTATCTTGAGTGTTTAGGATTTACCTCTGCGAGCGATATAATATCTGGATTCTTTTCTGATATCAAACTTTTAACTCTTGTAGCTTATCAACAGTCAAAACATCAACATTGCTAAACAAAACATCCAATGTATTTATATTACGTACATAGCTATTTACATCAACAATATTTACCGACTGATTTGGTTCACCTGATTCAGACTCTTCCTCACCTACATCAGTGTAACAATCTTCCTCTCCCATGAGAATCCACGAACCACATACAGGGTTTTTTGAGTCTTCTGAGTTCTTTTTCTTTGCCTCTTCTCTTAGGTTTCTATCATTTTCTCTATCATCTTTTGACATATCGTATTGCACTCTAACTGCTTTCATTGCTTCATTTTGGCTACTGTGTATCTTGTAGATGTTCTTCTTCAATCTCTCCTTTGCCTCCTCTTTCAATGTCACAACTATGGGTCTTGGATACATTTTCTCCTCGCCATTTACTATCTTCTTCTTTCTTTTCTCACCTATTCTTGTAATTTTAACAGTATCTGAATCCTTGATTTCCTTGCCAATTTCTACACCAATACCCTTAATAAAATTTGTATCATTCCTGACAACTTCAGATCTTAAACTTGACTGAATTTCCCTGGCATTGAATATGATGACATTGTTCTTCCTATCAAGTCTTCCTTGAATTTCCAAGGTAGTTTTTGTAACTAGTTCACCTTGATTAAATTTCTCAACATTTACTTCGTCTTCCTTTGTTTCTAGTGCGGGGAACTTAGCCTCCAGGGAATTCAATCTCTTTTTCTATTTCTCTCTTACCTTCCATTTCTTCCTTGACAGTTTCTTTCACTGCTAGTATTTCCTCCCCTAAAGCCGCGTGTAAAGCTGAGATTTCCTCCCCACTCTCTGTCTTGTGTCTATATCCAACTGTTGTACTTCTATTTTCTTTACGTATTTAAATATTTTGTCACACCATCTTTTGCAAAAACTGCAGTTCCAATGTAGCTGGTGTCCTGCCTCTTCTTCCATCATAAACTTATAGACCTGATCAGGAATATTCTCGCACTTGATGTGAAACCAGCAGTTACATATCTCACATTCTACCGCTTTATCATTCTCTTTAACTGTTAGCTCGCATTTTCCACATTTATTGATATTTTTCTTTCGTGCACCAGTCCGGTTGACATTATGAATTGCTCCTTTGTCATTGTTTACATTACTTGTGGAGGACGACATCTTGCGTTCCTTCATCCTTGTCCAGTAGTATTCTGCTATTAAGGAATGTTATTTCTGAAATTTGTTATAAACCTAATAAAACTTATGAATGGATTATAACTGAAAAGCTCCTTATAACTGAAAAGCTCTACTTTTTACTTGTTAGCATTTATTTCTCAACTTGTTTCCTGAATCAGCTGAAACTTTTGATTTTTATATATATTTTTTCAGGGATGAAAAAATATATGAAGTTGTTTCCACTCGATTTATTCTTTCGTATGAGTTCCGCTTCATCCAAGTTCTCGAAATAGAACTTGGATATTATTATTATTATTATTATTATATTAATATACTGTATAATAAATTTTAAGGAAGATACAGATATAAGCCTCTTCGCCATAAAGTTTTAAAAGAATTAAGGACGGGACCCAAACGTTAAACTACAGATTTTTTTAAGAAAAAAGAAATCGCTATTCTTCTGCAATAAGATAGCATTATATAATGAAGTTATACACGAGTTATTTATAAGAGAATCAAATTAAGTATGATGAATTCATAAATGAATAAGGAATAAATAAAAGAATAAATTTATAAAATAATAAAAACATAAATATCAGTTAATCAGTATTTTTTTATAGTGTCATCACCTCCTGTGAGAAGTGGTTTTATCGTGTCATCCGCATAAATATCTTCAGACTATCCTGTCATAGTATACCGTGTCCCACTGGAATTAAAAAAAATATACTTTTACACTAATATTGTAAACCTTATACCATAGAGAGCCAAATAGCCGAAGCCCTAGCGCAAAAAAAGAAACGCATGAACACATGCCGTCCTTGGAAATACAAACGGACAAACGAGCTTTTATTTACTTTTATTTACAAATTTTAACGACTGCGACCAAATTATTGTGTAAATCTTACAAATAACCAAAAACCATTTACCATCATTTAACTGACAGTATCGAGCGAGTTTTTAGTACCTTAAATTCCTTTATCATGGCACCGAAAGTAAACGTAAATGCCGCAAGATCTGACGTAACTCTCTAATAATTAATAAAATAATAAAAGACTTCGAAGCAGTAATAAAAGTGGTTCAATATGACAATGAATTATTAAATATTGACAATGTTAAGTTAAACTACAAGAATATAGAACTTGAGAAGAGTATCCAGTTTGCTCATGAGGAATTAAAAGACTTTAAATAAAATTTAAATTCAGTGAGTATAAACAATCAGATTATAGAATTAATAAAAAATTAACACGTAATAAAAAATAAGATTTGTTGCTCTGATGATAAATCTCGCGCTAAAAATGTTATCGTATCTGGGATGGTAGATGGTAAGGAAGAAATAGGTACCCAAGCTCAGGCAGAAGGTGGAAGACATTATCAGAGATAAATTGAAATTGGGGAATGTTAAAATCAAAAGCGCCTGTAGATTAAAAAAAAAAATCATACTCCACCAACTAAGGCCAATTCCCATAATAAAGGAAACACCAAAGCCAAGCACACAACCGCAATGATAAAAGTCATCTGTAAGGACGAATCTTAAGGGCCCAAATTTTTAGAAACAGGAACAAGTTGAAAGGATTCAATATTTTCGCCAACAATGATGTCTGCGAAGAAAATTATAGACAAAAGAAAGAAATGATGCCTAAACTCAAGGATGCCAGAAGACGTGGGAAAGCGGCATATTTTTTAGGACCTTGCTTATTAAAAATAAAGAGTCTCCATCGCACCATCGATGTACAGTACTGCGGCTTGGGGTGTTCATCTTGTAAGCCAACAAACCTTCGAGGCAATAAGAAATGCAAATGGGGCGTCGTTAATCCCAATTCGAGAGGCATGCAGTTGGTTCCGCCTAATATCTCAATTCTCAAATCTCGAAATGTTACTTCATCCAAGCGATAATTCTGCATATTTCACTGGTATTCGCTATTTGTTGATATTGTCTTTAAATTAATTTGAAAATGGCTTTCAACGAAAATATTATTTGTCTCGATATCAATCATTTTAGGTCATTTTCAAACAAAATGAAATAAAATAAAGCAAAATAAAATCCCAAAACTACAGTATACGCAATGTGGAAACAAATTAACCAAATTAATCAAAATTTAAAAATATAACCATAATAATAACAATCAATTTTCCAAGCATAAAGGAGACATGAAGAATGTATGGTCAACTATAAACAGTCTTACCAAAAACAGAATTAAAATGACATCTATAGAAAAATTGAATATTGGTAACAAAAAAGTTACCAATGGTATCACTGTTGCAAACTCAATCAACAACCATTCTACATCAATAGCTGAAAAACTTCGCTCACAACTACCAAAGAATGACCAATTGTTGGATCACATGCTACTCAGTCCGCAAAATTCATTTTCTTTTTTCTTGCTACTTCTAATGAGGTTCGGAATATTATTAGTAAATTGAAAAATACTAAAATTTATAGAATAAGGAAAGGAATGATACCTAAACTCAGGGAAGCTAAAAAGACTTGAGAAAGTGGCATACTTTTCAGGACCTCAGATTATTATTATTAAAGATAAAGAGTCACCATCGCACCATCGTCTGCGCCTTCACCTTCACAAAAATGTGAAAACCCATCTAATTCTAATTCTTCTCGCTCTTTCTGGTACCTAGCCAAGAACCTCTAGCAACTTTACTTCTTTCCCTTCTCTTTTCCTCCTCTTTTCCATTCCGACGGCTCAGTTGCCGTCTCTTCTCCTGATAAAGCTGAACTCTTCGCTCAGACTTTCGCCTCCAACCCAACCTTGGACGATTCCGGTGCTGTTCCTCCATCTCCAACTCCCTATCACTTAATTATTTCTGAAATTAGGATCTCTTCCAAAGCTGCCTATTCTGACCTCTCTGGGATCAACTCTAAGAAGGCGTACGGTCCTGATACTGAGCCTCCTGTTGTTCTCAAAGACTATGCTTCTGTGCTGACATCCTGCCTAGGCAAACTCTTTCGTCTTTACCTTTCATCTGGTACGTTTCCTTCCTGCTGGAAGTTCGTTCTCATTCAGCCGGTCCCAAAGAAGGGTGACCGCTCTCAACTCTCCAACTATCGTCCAATTGATTTGATTTCTTACCTTTCTAAAGTGTCTGAATCTACCCTTAATAGGAAGATTCTTAAACACTTCTGTACTGACAATCTTTCTTTCAGATTGTCAGTATGTTTTCCGTAAGGGACGCTTTACCTGGAGGTCTTGGTGATCCTCCTTTCGGGATTTCAGTGAAACCATTAATATTTGCGCTAGATATATCATCATCTTTTCATAGAGTCTGGCATAAAATCCTTAATTTCCATACTGCCTTCCTTCAGTTTCTATCCTTTTACCTGTGCCTGCTTCCTTGATTTCTTTTCTGGCAGATTTATAGCTGCGGTTGTAGATGGCCACTGTTCTTCTCCAAAAGCTGTTAATGTGGTGTTCCTCAGGGCTCTAAACTGTCACCCACTATTTCCTTTTATTTATTAATGATCTTTTGAATCACACTTGTCCTATTCACTCCTATACTGATGATTCAACTCTTCACTTCTCAACCCGCTTCACAAAGCGTCCCTCGCAACAGTGACCTCATGATTCGCGTAGTAGGGGTATGGTGCGCTTGGTCTCTGATTTTGCTACTATTTCTGATAGGTGCAGAGGAAACCTTGTAGCTTTCAATGCCTCGGAAACTCAGTTCCTTCATCTGTCTACTCGGCACAATCTTCCACACGACTATCCCTTTACCTTCAACAATAGACAACTCAATCTTTCCTCTTCTCTTAATATTCTTCGTTTTTCCTTTTCTCGTGTCCTTGAAAAGATCGCATATACTTTCTTTCTAAAACAGCTTCTAAGATGTTAGGTGTGCTGTACCGACTCCGCAATTTCTTCACCCCTACTCAGATGCTGTCTCTGTACAGCGGTCTTGTCCGCACCGGTATGGAGTACGGTTCTCATGTGTGGGGTGGCTCAACCCACACAGCTCTACTTGACCGGATGGAATCAAAGGCTTTTTGTCTCATCAATTCCCCGCCTCTTACTGACTGTCTTCACTTCTTCTCTCTTCACCCCAATGTTGTCTCACTCTTTCCTTACTATCTCTATTATAACGGACACTGCTCTTCTGAACTCTCTAATTGCATGCCTCCTCGTTTAAAGAGAGCACGCAGCACCAGACTTTCGACACATTTTCATTCCTTTTCGGTCCAACTTTCTTACGCAAGGGTTAATCGGCATTCTTAATCTTTCATCTACTCAACCTGTCAACTATGGAACAATCTTCCTCAATCCGTTTTCCCCCTGTCTATGACCTCCAATTTTTCAAACGCAGCGTCAAGACATCTCGAAAACTTTTTCTTCTTGGGGCCGGGAGCTTATGTGGGCATTGACCCCCTCCTTCCTGCATAAAAAATGTGTATATAAATGACCTCCTGCATTCTTCGGATATTCTTAAGTTCATGATGTTTGCCGACGATACAAGTGTGTCCTTTTCTTGTAAAAATATCAATGCAGCGCAGGTTATACTGTTTATAAAACAGAACTTACCGAAGTTGTGAAATGACTGACCTCAAATAAACTCTTTCCAAATTCAATAAATTTTTTTTACGATTTTCAGTAACAAAATAAGGATAAATATTCACAACCTGATTGTCGAAGAACCTTTTGTGAAAGAAAGTTATGTACCGAAATTTGTAGGCTTTATGTTAGATAAGAATTTATAGTGGGAGGATCATATTCAATTATATATATAAAAAGATTTCTAGAAGTGTTGGTATAATATTTAAACTTCCATTTATAGTTCCTAAACAAGTTTTCATTAACTTTGTATCTTACTTTTGTTCTTCCTAATATGATGAACTGCAAATATGTATGGAGAAATACCGCTGATAACGTATTAGACAATAGTTTCATTGTTCAAAAGCGAGCAATGAGGATATTATCTGATTCAAATTTTCTTCGCCATCGAAGTGCATTCTTTAAAAGGGTTAAAATTATTAAAAATGGAAGACAATAAAATTGACACATTTTTATTTATAAATCTATGAATAAAAAATTAACTTCGCGTGGATACATAAATATTTTTGTAATTTATCGAGAGATTCACTCATATTCGACTAAACAGAAATAGGTACGTTATTCCTCACCTTAGTTTGTCTACATCTCAAAAATCATCTACTTTTGTAGGGTTGAAGTTATGGAATAATTTAAACATAGCTTTTCAAAATATCCCTCAAGTAAGTGCCTTTAAAAACAAATTAAATCAATCTTAATAAAGGAATACTGAAATCGTACTAACGTATTTAGGGATTAAATACGGTGTTCACTTTTTCTTATCTATCATAATTTGTTTACTTACTTTTGACTCTAAGCACCAAAGGTTTCATAACTATTATAATAACCAAGATTTAATGGATACTCTTAACAAAATTTATTTCTCAAGTCAACTACACGTTCGTCTGTGAGTCCTAAAGAATTACTGTATACATAATTATAATAATGGTAATAATAATAATAATAATAATAATAATAATAATAATAATAAACCTTGCGTTATCTTATGTGTAATCATAATTAATTAATTTTATAATTAATTTTATTTAAATATTCCATCACCGTAACTACGAAGATATGTGATAAAATAATTAATCATAATATAGTACCAAATCGTAACAACCTATATATGAATTGCTTTTATCTTATAATTAATTTGAGAGCCCAGTAAAGCCGAGAGCTTATGGGTCATGCTGTTCAGAATATATATATATATATATATATATATATATATATATATATATATATATATATATTACAAAAACAATTGTATTAAATTTGTTGGAAAAAATAGGCAAATACTATTTATATATATATATATATATATATATATATATATATATATATATATATATATATATATATATATATTAGTGATGTAGGTCACATCCGCATCCGCATCCGCGGAACATCCGCACATTTTCTCGCACCCGCATTCGCATCCGCACTTTGGACTGCGGATGTCGTGCGGATGTGGACCGTTGAGATAAAACGTCATTAATAAGCGGAAATTATCAAATTCTACTATATTAATAGAACTAGTTCATTGTGCGCAAAAGTGATGCAAGCGACAAGACGAGAGGCTGTTCTTGTATGAAGTTACTCTCTTGCAACCTACTTAGATCCACGTTACAAAGCTAAGTTATTTTCACCTTGTACATTAGAACGAGTTAAATCATCACTTGGCAAAGCAGTTGAAGAGCTTCAATCTCTTGAATCTGTCGCTTCGCCACCCACCAAAAGAATAAAAGTTTCAGTGACAGAACCAACACCTTCAACGAGCAAATCTATCACAGAATCTCTCTCTCAGTTTCTTGAGTCAAGCAGCGATGACGAGACCTACGCGATGTCAAAAGATGTAGTAAAAATGATCGAGAGCTATCACCAAGAAAAACGCCTGGCTGCATGTGACAATCCTATTAGTTGGTGGAAAAATACGCAGAATATCTATCCATACTTGAGTAAACTTGCAAGGAAACATTTAGCCTGTCCTCCAACAAACGTACGAAGCGAGAGATTATTTAGCAGTGCTGGATTAATATATGATGAAAAGAGAAACAGACTGGCAGCAGAAAAAAGGAAAAATTAATGTTCCTTAAGCATAACCTTCCTATAATTAAGTTTGAATATTAAACGATGAACATCTTAGTTTACTTTATTTTAATTACTCATTTATAAATATGCCTAATAAAACTTTAAACTTAATATAAATAGTTATCAAGCTAATTAAAGATCTCTTTCTATAAGGGTGGAGGTTGGGGAAAGAGGTCGGTGGGGTGCATTTGAGTTGGGTTCACGTCCCGCAGCCTGGTAACACAATTATGGTTTCTAATTGTGGCTGAAACTCGACAAAATATAACGAATTTATTTGCAGACGAATTCACTAATTGATTTCTATATTAGTTAAATGCTTGATATTATTTTATATGTTCAGAGAAAAGTACAGCAATTATTGTACAATTAATCAATTATAATACATTATAGCTACAGCTCTCTCTATATAATAACTTATTATATACGTTAAACACAACAAATCTCGAATATATCCTAAAAAATAACGAAAATGTAGAACTACGTATAAAAGCGAGCTTCCACTCGCATTCATTCTCACTCACTCACTCACTCATTCAGACACTCGCTTTCTACTCCGTCGAGCAGATCTCATCTCTTCAACCGCCTTCCGGCCTCCTGCCGGAGGGGGGCCTGCTACTTCCTTCAAAGCCTAAGATTTATCATCAAGCCTTCAAGTTTCTCTACATTCCTCGAGATATATTCAGCACCTCAGGCCTACGCCTGCAAGATCATTTAAGGCTAGCCTGCACCTCGAGAAGTAACATCACCTCAGGCCTCCGTACGGAGCCTACATCCATCATCTCGAGAGGCTTAACGGACAACGACAACTCGAGTCTACGTTAATAGGTTCGTCTTCAACCCGCTTCAACAGGGTTACATCGTCCTAAGATAAGTACCTCCTATTCTAAGTACTCTTGTGAAGCCTACATTAGCCTACCGCCGAACGGTAGGCTATACTCCCAAAGTGTGT